>WAAE01006012.1:70877-146159 GCA_013400495.1 Nicator chloris
CCCCTGCCCCACGGCTTCCCTGCCCCACGGCTCCCCTGCCCCACGGCTGCCCTGCCCCCCGGCTCCCCTGCCCCACGGCTGCCCTGCCCCCCGGCTCCCCTGCCCCACGGCTCTCCGGCCCTGCAGCCTGGGCAGCCTGGCAGCTCCTGGGAGGTGGCTCCTGACGGGGGTTGAACAAGCTGCAGGCAGACACGGCCCCTGCTCACCCAGCTGGAGCCAGCTGAGCATCTCGCAGCACCCGAGCAGCCAGGCCTGCTGCTTTAAAGAACGGGCAGGAACGGGGAAGCGGTGAATGGCAGTATGTTCTTGGCAAAATTTCATATTAAAAGATTTTCTTTACATTTTGAAAAGACAGCTTATATCTGATCTCATCACGTGAAGGACAACATATGCCACTTTCAGTTATGTCACTGCATGCCGTGTAGGAAAGCACAGACATTAACAGAGCCACAGCCAAGCATCGAGTGCATCTGCATTCTTTGTCTGCAGCCCAGGCTTTTCCTGCCTCGCAGTGACAGGATCAGGGAAGAATTTTCTGTGACTAATTAGGTTTTAACTTGCCAGAGAGAACATGGACATTGGCAGTCTATGGTATAATAGTGAAGCGAAGTTTGAACTAGATTGAACTTAATTTCCTTTTCACTGAAAGGAAAGAAAGATTAATGAAATATCCCCAAATCCATCCTGTTAGCTTTTATTAAATCAGCAAATGAAATTTAACCTCCAATTCTGTTATAAAATCTTTTCCTGTAGATTAAGTTTCTGCAAACATAAATGAAATAGACATACTCTCCCCTGCAACATTTTAGATATGAAAATTACATTACTTCAATCAACATCAATGTTACTTTAGGCAAATGCCATATTAAGAAACAATTATTTCTTGTATTCCTTTTCACAGTGTTTCCTAGATTTTACGAAATGCCAGAACTTTGCTGGTCCTTTCTGAAAACCACTTGCTGATATTCCAATATGGCCTTGTTCTTTTGGCCAGTAGGACAGAGTTAACTCTTCAGGAATACAGGGCTTTCTTTTATTAATGTTATATGTTTTTCCTGAGGGACTCTAAGTCATGTTCCTCTCCCACCTCCTCTATTGCTTCTGGGCTCTAGTTATTGCATTAACACCCAGCCTTACCACTCTGCTCCTAAACATCTCACTGAACTTGACAGAGTGACATCAGGAAAACCCATCACCCTTCACTTCAGCAGATGGGGACAGGCACTCGGGTGTTCTTTTTGGAGAATCAGTAAAGTGTGGTGCCAAAACTTGCTTCTGGTCATAACCATGAAGGACCAGAGGAGGTGACATCTGTCTGGAGCATCCATAACTGCGTGGCAAGGTCTACACCTTAGAAGCTATTTACCTGCAAATGTTAAAACAAATGAGTTGGGAAGTGGAGCTGTGCTGTTTCTCACTGGTGAGTAAGGCAGAGCTGTAAAAATGACTGCAATGAGCACAGGCTTCATGGGGACTACCTCTGTCCTGCTGCCTGCACACCAGGCCCTCATCCTGCTGGGAGGACAGACAAGAGGCTCTGAGGGCTCTGGTGTGCTCCTGTAAAGGGCAGAGCCATGAAGAACCTCGCCTCTGAAAATGGGGTCCTGTACTACCCCCAGGTGAGTGTTCCCACCACGCCAAATGAGCCCTGCCAACTCCAAGGCTTTGGAAAGCACGGGGCTCTGCAGGGGGAGAAGTGTGGCTGCCATAGAAGTTAAAACATTAACACTGTTTACGTCAAACCGCCAGTGCTCGGTACTGCACAAGACAATATGAAACTGTATAAAATATTTGCAATGATTGCCAAGAAAGCAGGCGCTGCCAATACTCCAGAGCACATCCTCTGGAACTGATTACTTCTAATCCTTTAGAAAATGTATAAATAAAATGATGCCAAGACTGATGGACAAGCCAGGGCACCTACTCATGTTTCTAACATACTGCTTTCCCTCCACCCTTTTCCCTTCTGTGTACAAAATGCTCTCCCTTTTTAGTAACTTAAGTTGACAATCATCAAAAGAAATCAAACTGTATATAAACGAACATTCTGAAGCATGTCACAGTACGTCAGAAACTATAGAAATCTACTAGAAGTCTGCAAAAGAAGTATTTAAATCTTTTGGTAATGCTTTAGTAGAATGATTATTTAACTTACTAGCAAGAATGCATTTAACAGGAACACCAGAGGCGTTTACCCTTAGTATTAGCTGCTCAATCACATAGCCTAATCCCAGAGGCCTAATCTGCCTGTTAGGGGGAACACAGCAATTATCTACATTCATTAGAAATTAGAAAGGGGGAAGGTGGGGAGAAAATCTCAATGGGTGGATAATTAGTTTCACATACTCTCATTGTTTGCATGCGGCCAAATCCATATTGCCATTGAAGTCAAAGGAGCTTTTACTAGCCCGTCCTGCCTTTTCTTGCTGTCCAGACCACCAGCTATGATCATTAGAACTGCTTGTCTTAGGCAAGGAGACACAAGCTTGTTCTAGCCTTAAATATATTGGTCTTTCTTTCTCATAAGTGTCTAGTAAGCTAGAGTAAGTGGATTTCAATAGCCTGCTTGTTGGTAACTGCAGCTGGTGCCTGCTTTGGGTTCTTTATTTTGTGCCTAACACAATACTGCTTTAGAACAGATGGATTTAGCAAAGCTTGCTAAGATACTAAATAAGAGTAGGGTGTTCCTAAAGCAGCTGGACACAAATTGAGTAAACACATAATGGAAGACCAGTTCTTTCATTCTCCATTCCCTAATAAAGATGTAATGATTTATCATATAGCTGGAGAACTGGCATTCCTCTCAATCAAAAGGTAGTGTTACGCCTTACTATGAGTCATTTATGGCTATCCCAGGCAGGGGGAGAGAACAGGCTACTCTTGCAGCCTGATTTCTGCAAGCTCATTATAATTACAGCTGTCCTCAAGCTGAAGAATTCAGACATAGATCATGTCTCAAAGTTTTACTGTAGCTCTTTGTAGCAGCAGATCTGTGTTCATTCTCAGTCAGTGTAGCAATAAGACATTCCATGGTATTCTGTATTGTTATAATCCTCTTTTACTAATTACAGAAATTGGTGAAATCAGTTGTATTGAGGGTCTTTGGACTTTTCTAGTCACTGCAAGTGACCAGGCAACTGTGCAAGCTGCATCTACAAATACCTATTCTAAGTTCAGGTCAGAGATTGATATTTATTATTCTGTCTTCATTAATTCACCATAAATATAAATCTCAGGTGATTTCTAGCATGAAAACATGGCAAATACTTGCAATTCTCTTTGCTTTGAGAACATACATTGAAATAAATCTTACTTGAAGGTCAACTGACAAAGTCTGTATACAAGCAGCAAAAATGCTGCTTGAGCACAACTGATCCTGAGTCTGAGCTGTAAAATGGGTACAATCACCTCCTTATGAGATTCACCTTCTCTGCTCAGTGAACTTTGAAGGCCTCCACTGTGCAAGGCAAAGGACAAATGCTGTGATGAGAGGAGGTTAGAACCAAGCAGGGTGTGATAGATCTAAACAAAACTCTATTCAGGGAAGTGTTTAATGCTGGCTGCATTGTGACTGCAGAAATGGAAGTGTCTGCTGACACCTGGAAGTGTCTCTGAAGTCATTAAGTGACTTTTGAGGAAAGGACTCCAGCTTCTCAATCCATCTGCAAAGGACTCTCAATTGTGGCAAAGACCAGTTACTTCAATTTTACTTTAAGAGAAAGTAGGGAGAGATGGAGGAAACAAAAGGTTGCAGAATGTCGCTGCGCTGCACAGAAGCTGGAGGATCACTTCCCTGGGCACCGCAACATCCAGCAGGGCCCTCTGCTGTGTGGAACCTTGGTAGACATCTCATCCCCAAGTGCCTGATGACAAAAAAATGTAAAATAGGAAGAACCAGAACAAATTCTAAACTTCAGTTCATTTTCAGAAGGAGATCAGGGAGATTTTTTAAAAATGCATGTAGGATCACAAGATAATTTGGTTTGGAAGAGACCTCAGGAAGTCATCTAATCCAGCCTCCTAGTAACACCCCTACTACACAGACGTGTGTCCCCTTTTACAGAGAGAAACTCCTTGTAATAGGGAAACAAATAATTCAAGGAATAACATTACCCAAGAATTATCTTTTCCTGGTGTGATGTTTCTACAATTACAGCAGGCAGTAAAAGGCCACTCTGTGATGAGATGGAGGTGCAAAAGTGTCAAAGTCAAGGACTGAAACAAAAATTTGTTGGGGTGAATGGTTTGTAACAGAGAAATTAATTTATGAAGAAAAGTCTGACTGATATAATTTTGAAAGATCTTTAGTAGGAAGCTGCTGGAAACAGAACCATGAAATAGGAAGACAAACTCCTTCCAAGGAGCTCAAAAGCACGTACCATCTGCATGACAGAAAAGAGAAATTGAATATGCTTCCTGGAAAAAATGTGAAGAGCTCAGTGAGAGCTCCTTTCCAAAATGTGTGTTGTTCTTCCGCGCTTTCTGGGTGGTGGTGGTTCTGCTTTCTCATGTATCAACTCAGCCTCAGACAGAAACTCACTATTATGTAAAATACAACATGCAAACTCAGAATCTAAAACCCTGTAATCTTACAATCCAGCATATGGAAAATGTAAATAGGCAGTGTGGTGCGAGAAGCTGTTTTCATCTACTTCTGCCAGCAGTTGATGCCCAGAAGAAAAAAAGAAAGCTTTGTTTATGTGCCATCCTTACACCAAAACAATTTCCAAACAGCCATTTATGTGTCCCAAGTCAGGCCACCGATTGTTTTATTCAGCAACCTTTCAAAGCACAACTTCAACAGTGTGAGGAAATGAATTTAAAGATTTTTTTTTTTATAGTTTTGTTCTCTCTATGGACATGGATACAAACCCACAGGCACCCCATCTTGTAACTAAAACTTATGCATTATGTGAGATGGGAGAGAAGCGTGGGTGGATCCTGCCTCCTTCTCCTGCCGGTGTCTCTTAGGCAAAGGCAACAGGGGAGAGGATGACAATTTCCTAAAACCACAAATCTGAGCAGGGCGTGGGGGTCACCAATGGAAGAGCTTTGGTCACAGTTAAATGATGGCCAGGGAGAGGTTCTGGGAGACGTGCAGGTGGTCCTGCTGCATGGGACCCAGAGCCATGGGGCACAGGGAGACGGCAGCATGCAGTGGGGTTTAGAGGAGCCTGTGGGGCCAGGGACTGGCAGCTTGAGCAGAAGGAAGGGATTTTGCAGGAGAGCTGGAGAGAACAATTTGGTGGAGATAGCAAAGGGTCTCAGAGTTAAGGTAAGAGACAGCTCTCTTTATAAGGAACCTCTATCCCTGGTACACAAATCTGCCTTAAACAGTAACATTATGAGACGGCTATTGTTTCAAGAGGCTTTAAAATGCAGCTGCTCAACATAGCTAAACAATTTCTGTTGTAAGCATACAAAGTAATAAACTTCAGCCAATATATTCCCACAAAGAGCCTGGGCTCTAGCAGTAAAGACAATGATGGAAGAACCAGTTATAAGTATCCATAAAATTACAAATGCAGGAGCCTCCAGACTTCCACTGCTACAAGACACACAGCATTAAAGGACACAGACCAAGATTACAAGTATCATTGCTGTAGCTATGACAACATTTAACAATCAATCTCATTTCATGTTTAAAGATCTCTCATAGGTTTTTAATTAAACTTTAGAGGATCCAAATGATAGGTTTTGCTGTTGCACAGTATATGTTTACCATGAGATTAATTCTGGTTGATTGATGTGCATGCACTCAAGCCAGTTCAGAATGTGCTGCTTATAAGGCATGCAAAATCTGCTTGTACTATAACATACCTCAGCCACAATTAGCTGTCATGAATTTCTTTTCATGGAAGAGCTGCCTATTTAATTATCTTTATAGTGCCAGGTGAACTGGTTTAGCAATTATTGCATTTCACTCAAACCTTTGTCCATATTTAAACTTCAACAAACTTCAACAAACTTAGCCTAAGAAAATGGGACTTGTGCAGTCATACTGTTTCTGTGTTTATTTGTGTCTGTTTGCATGTCCCTGCGTTGAAGCTTTTGATCCCCTAAGCACTTTGCAGAGGTTAGAGGTCTCTAAAACATTACTTTTCTGTGTTTCAGGCAAGCAGGCAACCTAGAGAACACAAACTCTAGTATTTTCCTCACTGCAAGAAAAGCTGCCTTATTAGGCCCCAGAAAATCTACATATGAAAGATAATATAAACATCCTCAGTGACAAGAAATATTTCATAGGATTATAGGTATTTCAGGTAGGCAGTGCCCCAAGAAGGGGTCTTCTACAGTACCCTAGGCAAAGTCATGAAGCCAGAACAGATTGCTCAGGGCTTTGCCCAGACAGATCTGGAGAACCTCTGAGGATGAAGACTGCCTAGACCCTCCAAGCAACCTGTCCCACCACTTATTGTCCTCACAGGGAGAAAATGTTCCCTGCACCCAGCCTGAACACCTCTGGTGTCCTTGTGCACTGTTGCCTCTTGTCCTCCCACCCTGCAGTGCTGAGCACAGCCTGCCTTCATCTTCTCCATGACCTCCCTGCAGGTGCCAGGGGTTGCTGTGTGGTCCCCTGGAGTTGTTTTCTGGCTGAATGAGCCCTGGTCCCACAGCCTGTCCTCAGAGGGTCTGTGCCCAGCTCGCTGCCCACCATCCCTACAGGTCCTTTCCCACAGAGCTGCTCAGCCAGGCAGTGCCAGCCCAGATCTCTGCCAGGGGTCTGCCTTCCCAGGGGCAGCGCCTTGTCTTTGCCCCTGACTGAAATGTCAAGAACCTCATGAAATATGAGCCACTGGCCACCCTGCTGCTGGTGTCAGAGCCTGGCCATGTGGGATAGTCCAGCTGTGCTGTGCTGCAGCTGGAGTCTGGTGGCTTCCCAGCACACCAAGACCAATACAGGACATCTGCTCCCAGACAAGATGTTAGCTAGGCTGGCTCTCATCTCTGTGGTCAGAGCCACAGCATGGGACCAGCTTAACGTCTACTTACTTTAAACATATTTTGAAGGCAAAATTTTGCCTTCACCACTTGGCAGAGGCTAGGAAATGGACTGACACAGGCTCATCTCTTGCCAGCCTGCCTTTGCAGAACAGGACACACACTAAGATTTTCACCATGAGCAGCATGTATGGCCCAGAGATGCAGGGCAAGAGAAGAAAGAAGCAGGTTCCAGATTCAGAGTAAACAAAAGGAAATTGTACTTTGTAAATGTGCAGATAAGTGCCAAAAGTTAACCCAAGTTCAGGCAGCAAGTGGATAAAAGGGAAGAATTCACAGAGACCATATGAGAAAATTTCTGTCTCACAAAATCCCTGATCCAAATATCACCGATAGATGAGATTGTGTACTGTGAAATATTTTTGCCTTGTTTGTGTACATGTTCTTCCTCCTAGACATCTGGGGTTGGCTGCCACGCAGACGGGATTCTAAACAGGATAGATACCTGGACTGGCCTGACACAGTGTGATTGTGCCTAAACTGAACCAATGCACGGATTCACACATACGGACACCCGAATCGCCCCAACTGAAGAGCCCTTTCATGTCCTCGCAGCCATCCACTTTCTCTCCATCTCCCAGGAACAGTGACCACGCAGGCAGCCTCCCAGACCTTGTCCCATGATCAAACAACACAGCACGAGATCACACCCCTATCCACGTAGCTGGGATTAAAGCTTCATTCCCATTTAGGCAGCAATTTAGGCTGTAAAGATCCCAGAAGCTACAGAGTTGCAAATGGGACCAGAAGCCTGGGTGTTCAGTGGGCTGGTTCTCACTCTACCGATGGTTTCTTTAAATACATGTAGTAAAGACTTGCTGAAAAACTAGACTATTTGACATTGTTTTGAAGTTCAGGCTGTCTTCAAGGTCCTTACCTTCAATTCACATGTTGTAAGCCTTTCGAGTCTGGTATTAATAATAAATACTACTCCATGCATCCTTATTTTTTGCTTAACTTAATTACAGAAAATGTAATAGCCTTATGAAAACAATAGATGAGTTTTCAAACCTAATTAACATGATACAAGTGCACAGGTCACTAAAACAGTTGTTTTATCTGGAAGCCTTCCATGCAAACAGATAAAAACAAAACTACATTTAATTCAGCAACTTCACTGTAAAGTTAAATCAAAGATGACTACTTCTTGCCTAGGGCTGCAGCCTTCTTGCTAATAAATGCCTTCCTCTTGTTATTATTTTAGAAAAAGAGATATGAGAACCCTATCACAGAGTTTAAAGTAAGTCCAAGTCAGCCATGACCAAAGCTTAACTGTTAGAGCAGCCCTCTATCACCAAGGAGAAAATCAACCCAGATGTATCATATTATTTTATTATTCTAACAGCAAATTTTATGTTTAAGGTAAACTCATCCATTTCTCCCCCTCTTCTATCTCAGTATACCTTCTATATCACCCCTTAACACCCCAGTCGGATTCCACAATTTATTTGGGTCTATAAGTTATCAAGAGTTGTGCATCCAATGAGAAAAAAAAACAAAAAACAAACTAAACCAAACCAAAACAAAACAAAAACCACCAAAAAACAAACAAAAAAAACCCAAAAACAAAAACAAAAAAAAACAACACCCACACCTAAGATTTTACTCTCAGCTTTCATTTTCTTGAATATTCTTAGATTTTTGCCCTGAAGAAAAAAACGAAGCAAGTTTGATAATGGCAGAAGAGCCATTTGTAATTCAGTATTCAGGACTGGAGACCTGCATTCAACAAGTGGTTTATTGCTCCCAGTTGAAGGGAATTGATTCCCTCATTTCTTGGAAAAGAGAAAAAAAATTGCTGTGGTATCCAGGATGTCACATATCTGCCTACCCACAGGCATTTGTCTGTCCATCAGCCAAGGAGAAACAACTGCCCACTGGCAAATAGACAATGCAGTTTGACAGACATCAAGGCTGATTCATCCAAGGACTAAAGCAGGCAAATATTTTGTCTATGGCAGCTGAAGGGGTTCCTGCCTGCCACAGCTTTGCACAGTGCTCCTGGTCCTGCACAGCTGATGAGTTGGCATCTGAATGCATGGCCATGCTGCCCAGTCCCTGGGGGGACTGACTTGGACAAGCCTCAGAGGGGATTCTCTCGGGGTTTCCAAGCGTCGTGGCGGAACAGAGGGGCAAGAACAAGGTTGGAGGAGAAACTGTGCGAAGCAAACACCTGAAGACTTGCGTTCCTTTGGTGCAGTTTGGCAACCTAACTTGATGATCATGTGAATACGCAACTCCACCATCTTCTCCAGGAGCTTCAGAAGAGCTCAGGGGGGTATGTGAGGATGTAAAAATCCACATATGTCTGTATTCTCCATGTCTCCATAACCCTCATATTCCAGTAACTTTCTCTGTGAAACTGTCCTTTAGCAGATTTTTAGAAACAGTCTCACTGTTTTGTGAGCATACAGCCAGTGTCACAACACAAAGGCTATATCCCTCCTTAAACTAAAACCTTCACATTTTTATTTAAAGAGGGGTTCAAAATTTAAGGCTGTTTTTCTATTTTGTTCAAACTCTTAAAACATTGAAACATGCTACCCCTTAAAATCATTACATCTGAATTGTCTCATTAAAAGAAATTTGTTTATTTCTGTATCTCAAAGTCAGGACCTTCACTATTTTTAAAATTCTGTGAAACACCTACACCTAATTTGCAATTAAATGACCTTTTCCCAAGATTCCATAAGAGCAGGTTTTGGATGCGTACAGAATTGCACAGTGAAATCGAGCACTTTGGGTTTCCCCAAAGACAGGCTGGTCATGTGGCCAGCAGCTGTGACAGAGCAGGATCCCTATATAATGTTAAATGTAGTAATAATTACCTTTTCCTGTGCTCCCCAATAAAATAGCAAATAAATTATAGCTTAGAAGAAAAAGAAAGTTAGTGTTTCTTTGCAAAGATTAAAAAAACAGTGAAGATTCAGGAAAAAAGAAGTTGAAGAACGAATGAAAGAAAAAATACTTCAAATAGAAAAAAAGCTTTTGTACAATCATACTTCCCCAGATGCACAGAGCAGCTTGCAGTTTAGAATTACTAGGAACAATTAAAATGAAACAATAACAAATGTAGAGTCCAAAGGCGAGGCAATTCCCTTTCCTCCCCTCTTCCATCTCTCTCAGCCTGCAGCCAATCCAAAGACCACAAAGAGGCTTGTGCCCTGCAGGCAGGTAAAGTTATGAAACATGGGAGAGAAAGCCACCCCAGGTTCACACCAAAAGGCATCTCAGTGCAGGTTTCCCAAAACAAGCACAGCAGGGATTTTGTGGTCAGCATCAACACTGCTAAAAATAGGTATTTCTTCCATTTGCCCTCCCGAGGTCTAGAGTAAAAGCAGCAACACATCCCTGTCACACACAGAAGAAAGGGTAGAAAATGTTTGGACTGATTGAGTAATTATGAGCAATAAGGAATAGTTATCAACACCAGGAGACTCCTCTGGAACAAGGAAAGAAAGATGTGACAAGAGCTACCAGCTGGAAGAGGAGACAGAACGAGTGATGACAGGACCTAAAATGGTTTGCAGTTGCTTCTGGGCTGCTGCAGCTACTCTTTGCTATATTTAAAGAGCCAATGGCCAGAACAGCCTTTTGGGAAAATATTTCTCTCATCAAGGCACTCCTGCACTAGAGGATGTTGCTGTTCATCAAGGGGGGAGAAGGCCTTGGGAATCCATTTTAAACTAAAGGGCTGCTGCTATGGAATAATATATCCAGTGATGAACCCCAGCAGATTTTTCTTGTCAATTTTTTTTTTCTCTAAGCAACATAGGCTGAAGAAACAACTCCTAAATTTTCGGTACAGAGAGCTACAGAGGTCATACTGTCATACATCTCCAGTGGCACTTTCCCAGCCCTGTCCTGTGCCAGTCCCGAGGTGTTCGCAGCCTTCACTCAGCACTTCTCTGTGGTACTCTCTGGCAAGATCTTGATTTCCACTGAGCACCCCAGAGCCACATGGCAGCTCTGGAAGCACACAGCTTTTAGCCCTGGGGTCCCTCAGTCAGTTCCCACTGTGGTCAGTAGGGCAGGTGCTACCACATGGACGCAGAGCAGGACCTCACAATCTTGCATGGGGCAGTTTGCTCCTTCATCAGGACAAATATCGTGTGAGACGAAAGCATGTGTTCCTCTGCCTGTGGCACATACTCATTTCCACTGGGCATGTGTGACGCTGAAATATGAACACAACAGGCCCACAGCTTTTCTTGTACAACTTCAGTTAGTATATGTCCCAAGGCAGCTTGGTTTTGGCAGTTTCCTCTTCTCTCCACTCATTTTTCCAGCATTTCTATTTCTTTTCCTAATCAAAATCTCTGAGGCTGGAACAGCAGGAAGGAGTGAGAACTGTGGCAGTTTCAAATCTCAGCTAGTGATGAGGAAGCAAAGTTTAGGGTAAATGCTGTTTGCTGTAATCCATGCCTCCCCAACAGCCACAAAAGTTCAAGGATTCAAGTTGTGACCTATTTTGCTTAGATTTTAAGCTGGGGTGGGATGCTGAAGCAGTATGAAGGGCTTGAATTTGACAGCAAAGAAACTTCAGGAGCATTTCTTATGAAGGTTGTGCTCAAGATGGCAGAAACCTCAATCTTTTGGCCGTCTTCCCAAGAGGAACTGGCTAAATTAAGGCCCCTTTCAGTTGTGGATATAACCCTAAACCAAAACCACAGGGATCTGATTCAAAATCTGCCTGCTTGAAATTGAGGCAGCTGGAATTCAGAGCTGGAATTCAAAGACTTTCAAAAGGAAGGTTTGGGCTTGCAAAGGAAAACCTAAATTTGTCAAACCCAAAAAAACACACCTCAGCAGTGAGCTCTGAGCCCATCCTCTGCCTTTTGAGGCCTTGCATTCCTCACGTCCCTCTGAAAACACAGAGTAGTCCTGTTATCCAAGTGCTTGTTTGCATGGAGACAAGACAGAATGGAAAGAATTGATTGTGGGTGTAATTTTGCTTTCAGAGACCAGCACTGCCAGGCAGAAGTGGCAGGTGGAGGATGCACTGCAGAGCAGCAGGGATGCCTCTCAGCTTGCTCAGGCACTGGCAGTGAGCATCTTCTGCTCAGAGAACTTCAGCTGCTGAACTTCTCCCTGAAGCTCACAGGTTGTAGCATAGACAAGACGCATTCTCATTCTCCTGAACTCTATAAATTAACAGTGAGTTTGACGCGGATTTCTCAGTCTTGTTCATCAGGCATAGCTGGGCTGAAGAGAAGGGAAACAGCAACAAAAAATAAACACACCAAAAAAACCTTGCTGCAGCTTTGTTAAAAATGTACTTTGGAAGCAGTTTAGGAAAGGGCATGTGGCTGCCCTTACAGCCCCCTAGGGATGCTGTGCTTGTGGGAAGTGCAGTGATGTTGGATGAAATCTGCATAGCTCTAAATCTGCTGCAAACACCCCGCTGGGTCAGAGCCAGGTGAGAACCAGGCCTGAGGTATAGAGCTGGAGGCCACATCTTTATACTCATGCAGGAGGCCATGGAGTCTTCTTTTTTAATCTCGAACTGATGGCCCTGACATGGAATGCACTGCACCCTTCTTTTTCTTAAGCCAAAGTACTTGCACTCCAGAAGGCTGAATATATATATATCAGTTGTCAGTCTTCATTTTGCCCTGTGGGGACCATTACTAACTGCAGTTAGGGATGGACCTGTCCCAAACCTGCTGTGTGTGTTTCAAACACACCCCAGGCTCTCTTTTCAGAGCAGCAGATGCAAGCAGGGTGAGAACATGGGTTCAGCCTCTATTTCAACTTGGACTCATTCCCCACATTTCCACTTGGATCTATTTCTAATTTTAACTACATCCATTATAACATTTATGGTTTGCTTTGCCTTTTTTAAAACAGTGAGACTTTCAGCTCCACAGACAGCCTTTGACATGTCTGAGTTAATGTGAAAGCACACCAAGGTATTTATGTCTCTGCAGACAAGGGTGAAAGGACCAAATGCAGATGCTGAAACTCTCACCCGATGTGAGGGGAGTGACATTTCAGTGACAAAGTGACTTTAACACAGGACCTGCATCCAACAGCCTGTTGCAATTCTCTTTAGCCTGTTGTTCTGCCAAAGTCTGATCACAGAAGAGCACCCAGGGCAGCAGCAGCTCCTTAAGGGATCACAGAATTCAAGTGGCTGGCATGCAGCATTATTAAACAAACAAGCATAAGGGAACATCCCTTCTGGGGATGGTATTATCATAGTTCCCCCTAACCAAATTCCCTAGGGCTGCAACTCTGTACCCATAATGATTGTCTGACTATAAAACCTGTCTCTTGAGTTCAGTCTAATTAGAAATCTGAAGCAGAAAATTACTTAAAATATTTTATTTTTTTGATATAAGTACATGCACTAAATACATCCAACATGTACAGGAAACTACAAAGAACTTTATATTCTTCATATTGTCCTGTGCAAAGTGTTACAGAGACTTTGCTAGGATACTTCCCAGCAATTTGTAAAACAAACGAAAATATTTGTAAAAAGAAACCCCAGTCCTCAATAAGAAATACAATCCATTATGGTACAGGTCAGTAAATGCAGTACATATATACAGTAACTATAAAGTGAAGTTACCAAGGTACTGTTCAATAACCACTCAATATGGTCTGACTGATCTCCTAACTTTTCTCACATCTCTTATGTTCTAGGACCATGTCTTTAGGGCAGAGGCCACCTCTTTGCTAGGAATTTTTTCAGCACCTTGCAGTTCCTGTTCACTCCTATTGCCATTGCATAATATTGAACTACAATATTGTTATTGAGTAAGATAAACACAGATACTTACCTAGTCTGAAAAACATGTATTAGTACCATCTGGCCTGAAAAACTGTGACCCTACTACAACTAAAATACATTAATTTGCTCACGTGTAAAAGCACTGATGTGAGAAAAATTCTGAAACTGCCTTCAATTTCCTTTAGTACAACACTGACCTCTCCCTTCAGCCACTGGCTTCAAGTTCTCAGGTCCAAAACTTAACATGCTTTGTCCTCTTTAGTTCCTGGGGCTTCAGCTGTCACACAGATAGTAAGTGTTGTGTTAGGAAACAAGTTTTCTTTCCCAGTTCATAATATTCCAGACAAACTGAGAAATGTCCTGGACTGAGGTCTTGAGCACTCCTACACTTGGGAGATTCAGTCTCGTGTCTTCAGATGTGATTTCTTCACACCAGGTGGTAACTGCATGTACTTCCATGCATACAGACTGTGTGCTACTTCCTTTAAAGATAAAGGCTTCAGCATTTTTTCTAGGTGATCTGGGCACCTCTGCTTGTATGTGACGCATACCACACACTCAGCATTATTCAAAAGGCATTACCTGTCATACACACTAACCTGTAGATCATCTAGAACTGACAGTTCTTAGTAAAAAAAAGTATAAGTTAGATTTTTACAAGGAAATAATAGGAACACAGCCAGCAGCTTTAATGGGATCTTCATCTCTGTCACACCTATCAAGGAATGAGTCATAAATGTCACATTTCCTTGTTTTGCTAGAGGACATTATGAGGCCATGGGAAGTGATCCATGACCTGGCTGCACAAAGCAGTGGATTTAATCATATCTCAGCTAAAAGTTTTACTCTAAATATAGGGTGTGAGAACTGCTGAGAACTGATAGTGGTCCAGAAGTTTTGCTGATGGTGATCCAGAAGTTTTGGAAAGAATTTGGGCTAAAGTCCCATGTAAAGAGCAGCCATACCTTAACCTTGAGCTGTAGCCTCTGCAGGGGCTGGAGCCACCTTGTGCCAACACCACAGAGCTGGGCGCTGGCAGCTTCTGCTGTTCAAATAATCAGGAATAGAGGGAAGCTGAGCCGCGTGGGTGTGTTCATCCCCAAATCTCTACATAAGAAATTACCATGTGGTCAACAGTACCATGACATGGTACCCCTTCATTCATCTGTGGAATGTATGTGTGCATCTAAAACAAGAGTTTCCAAGCCATTCCTAGAGGCTAGATATGCACCGTAGCTTCTGGGTTTTTCTGTTCTAGAGAAGAGAACTGGTTTGGATACAAAACTCTTATTCCAAGGCTGAGATAAAAGCACCTCTTTTAAAGGGAGTTTCATCTTGAAGGTCCTGAAACAAAGGGATTGTGCCATTCCTGAAGAGGAATTAGAGAGCTTCCATAGCAGCTTTAACACCACTCGCTGCATCTGCGCCTACTGCTAAAACAGAAGGTTGGAGGAGATTAGAAACCTGAATTAAACTAAATCTGAATTAAAATTAGCATTATAAAAAGTTCTCAAACAGATTCTGAGAGTTAGGCTGTGATCTTATTAACATGGTTTTCAATAAGAATAGGCTCCAGAGGCTGCCTAGAGAATAATAATTACAGTTATAGTTACAGGATTTAAACTGCTGTAATTGGGACCCAAATCTGAATTACTGAAATTACTCCAGTTTCATACCAGAGAAAATGAATAAATAATCTAGGCCTTCCTAGGGAGACGTGAGTGTAATGCTGGGCCTGAGAAATCCACTATATTGAATAATCAAGAAGGTGGTCAAGTAACTACACTTACACCCTTGTTTCCTAATTTATCACTTCTATTCTCACATTCTGTTTGTATTTTGACACTTTTTGTCTCTGAAATGATAGATAAAAAACCCCACTCATTTAAGCAACAGGAATATCCTATCTAAAAAGCTGGAAAAGTTGTAATTTCTTAATATGTTGCTCTGGGAAACATTTTTGCTGTAATGTCAAAATACCTAAACACATATCAGTTCTAAAAACTTCACTTGTACTGTCAGCTTTTCCTGTTGGACACATGAAGTCTTGGGGAACACATGAGCAGTTGTGGTACTATAGTACAATAGCAAAATCCAGCCTAAAGGAAGGAAACATTTTTGGATTGAAATTCAATGTGTTGTTTACAGTCTACTAAAGGCAACAATGATCAGTCCATTGAGGATTTATGTTTGGAAGGCAGTGAAAAGAAGGCATTGGCACAGAACCAATACGGCAGTGTGGCGTTTCTGCACATCAGCAGGTACCCACTGCTGATGTATATGTGGTTTGCTTGGTCTCAGGGGCTTTCCAGGCTGCTGTGGATGGATGTTGTGTGCAGGCAGGTGGGTGGTGAAGGGACATGCCAAACTGGGCTGTGGGGTGCAGAGCCACAGAGCTTCCCTGCTGCTGCCTGGCCAGAACTCTCTAGAAAGCTCATCTGCTGCAGAGCTTCCCTCAGAAGATGAATTATTACAAATCGTGGAAAGGTTTCCTAATAAAGGAAAGGAAATAAATCCATCAACCTCTATTCTGTCTGGTTTAGCAGAGTCTCATGGCACTTGTTAAAGTTTGTGGCTGAAATGGGCCTGTAGGTAGGTTTTGATTTAATCTTGGCTCTGCTGAAGTGGATGGCAAAAAACTCACTGAACTTGAGGAGGGGAAAGATTAATACATTAAACCCCTTGTCCCTTAGCAGTTCTGCTTTGCAGAAGACAAAGTATCAGCACTTGCCTGACTCAGAGGCAAGCAAATTCTTGCTGACTGCAGTTCATTTTCTAGG
The DNA here is from genome assembly GCA_013400495.1 of Nicator chloris. NCBI lineage: Eukaryota > Metazoa > Chordata > Aves > Passeriformes > Pycnonotidae > Nicator > Nicator chloris. The sequence continues at coordinate 87,399 of WAAE01006012.1, forward strand.
GTAGGTAGAAGGACTTGCTGCTCTGCCATGTGCCTCCCAGCTCCTCCTTAAAATCTACCATGAGCTCCACTGTGCCAAACTTTTGAAGGCCTTAGTGCAAAAAGTGAAAAACAAACAATTCACACTGCTCCTGACTTCCCATTAGAGCAGTTTTCCTCCTCTGTATCCCTGTGAAGGCAGCCTGGCCTAGTAGGTGTCTCAAAGCTCCTGTACTGCTAAAACTGACCTTTGCAGCCTCCCTGGCCTTGTCCCCATTTTACAGGGCAAGCAGAGAGCAAAAGAGGTTCCTGACTTTTCCAGTCATGCTTTTCATCAGCAGTGGGGCAGAAGCCAACACTGTCTGCTCACCATTTTGTGCTCTGTGACCAGGGATACCAAGTCACTCAATTACTCTTTTCACCATTTAATAATAGACTCCATTTTGAAGAATACTAGAAATACCTGCTAGATAAGCTGTTTTGTTAGCAGGTCATGGAATTCTGTAATATTCTATGCATCAGTTGGTATCTTTAACCCAAGGATTTTCAGACTTTGGCACCACAAGCACTAACTTATTTTTTCAGACTTTCTTTCATGATATTTGGAAAAGCCTTTTTATAAGACTTGCCTTGAATGTATTGTCTTAATTCTCTATTTGGGTACAGTCCCAGTGGATAGTATTTTCCAGTACCTACTAAAGCATACAGAAGGAGCCAAAATTATTTTTAATTCAATAAGCTCAAAAACCCCTGTACAGATTCTACTGAAGAGCAAAATTCCATAAACTGAGTCTTTAATTTCATTGTATTCAAAAAAAATTTTTTTTTTCAATATTAAAAAGTCCTGAGTTGATCAAATTGTTGCATATTTCTTTCTGGGTAAGTGGTAGTGAGTAGAGATCTCTGACAGTTCTATATTAAATGCAGGTGGCTCTGTGAATGCTATTCCTGTCTGATACACTACATTAACCATAACCTGCAATTTCTTCCAAAGGAACTGGAATGAATTAAATTGTTTAATAAAACCTTACCTGGATAAACTCATTTCTAGTTTGCATTTAGGTTCCCCTAATACATCTTACTGGATTAATATTTGTAACATAAAAAGCTAGAAGTGTTTACTTAGAAGACTAAACATTGAGTATAATCCTGATAATTGTCCAAGATTTTCCTTTTTAAGATGGACTTTTCTTTTATACCTTTCCTTCTTATATTCTGAATTTCTAAATTAATTTAGCATGAATTGATAACTTCATTCCCACTTCACAGCTAAATTCAAGGCTCAAACACAAATCCTTCTCCATAATTTACATTTCAATGCATCTCTACTGAGTCTGCCTTTAAGCATGGATTTGGGCATTATAGACATCAAGAGGTTTGGGGATGGACATACCTGGATGCAATTTTTTTTGTTGCTGTTCAGTTTAAAGCAAACCCACTGCATGGAAAATAAAATGCATCATCACAGATCTATACCTGAACAAGACCACCTCTTATTGAAAGCAAGGATTTTAACACAGAAGCAATGCAAAGCAGCTACATTTCATCAGGAGTACAAACCAAAAATATTATTTCACTTGGTGCATGGTGAATATAATAAACTTAAAAATTTTGCTATTCCAGTATTTATTTTAAATGCCAGAAGTATGACTGGGAGAAGATAACAGCTTTATTTTGTTTTCATGGTTAAAGCAAGCCATTATATTCTTTGTAACTGAGTGTGGTTGAGGCAAAAAACACAGACCCATGATTCCAAGTGTAGCATCATTTATATCCATAAGCAGATTAAATTTTAAAAGTTCTCTCACTACCACTGACCAGAGGAACAATGTCATTGTTAGAAAACACACGCACTGGTTACCTTATAATCAAATTCTCACTGCCCTTTCTGACAGGTTTTTAAGTTACTTAAGGGATCTATTTATATGTGGAAGCATCAACATCATGCAGTAAATCCAACCACAACTCAGTCACATATTTTATTAAGTTTAAGTTCAGTGAAAGTGCAGAGTAAACTAGGGCCCTATGTCTCTCAGTTACATCTGATTTGCGGTTGCTATAAAAAGGCCCACATGCCGCTCTTTCAGATGTGTTTTGGATTGAAAATAGGATTAATGTGCTAAAGTGTGATTAGAATGGTTAAACACGATTAATTGGAACAGACTTGTATTGCCAAGGGAGCTCCGCTGTTACTGGCCAGCCTCCAGTTTACCAAGTGAACAAAGCAGGCCAACTGTCCAAGTTTTTCCATGTCTTTGCTTATGTGCCTTTTCCTTTGCATTTTCTCATAGCCAGCTTGTCTCAGAGCAGATTAAATACAGCTGAGAATGTTGGTCTAGGTCTGCAGCAAGGATCCTCGGGGAATAAGCAGGAACCTCAGGCCCAGACTTGGCTTCTCCAGTGCTGGTTGAAAACTGCCATGCACCTAGGGCAAGGGTCCAGGTGGATCGACTAGGGAGTGGGAGTAATTTGGGGTTTTTAAAATGATCTATTAAACCCCTGAACTTTAATCAAGCTGCTACCATACTGACAGCTGTGATTTACTCACACATGGCTGCGAGGGGTAAAAGGGGCAAGGACTGCAGAGCTCAGGCACTTGTCCCCAGCTTCAGAGCACATGCGTGGGCCACACGTGCATGCCCCCCCCCCCCCAAATTAGCTGGTGTGATTTTATCATGGGCAAAATCGTGTGTATCTGTGCCATAGAACATCTATTTCATTTTTTTGGAGATACTTGGCTGGACATTCAGAAAATGCTGCCCCTCTCCACTAACTGCCCTTCCCTCCCCCCTCGCCTTTTCCAAGCACAGATTAAGGATTTAAAGCTTAGGTAATCAAAGCTTTAAACTGATCCTGCTTGGAGAAGTCAGAATGGTTTAGTATATTGTTCTAAAAACAGAAATACCTCAGTGGTTTATTGCATGAAGATATTAAACTTTGCACAAATTAAACTCAGGAGTACAGACATTTTGAGCTAAATTCCTGGCTATAAGCAACTAAAACCTTCACAGCAATTAAAACCATGTTTGATTTTTTTTTTTTAATAACTTCAGGCGCAATTCAAATCACAATGGGATTGCCTTTCTCAATAACGAAATCATTGTAGAACTTGTGGAGTAATGGCATTCTGTCTGGGGATGGGCTTGGAAAACACATATGCATACAAGATCTCCAAGACAGCATGCATGTATGTATACAACTGTCTCTTAATATTCAGTCTCCTTCTTTAAAAACTATCTAACCACTAGGAACAGAATGGTAACCATATATTTATCCTCTGGGATTTGAAATCCTGAAGCAATTATTAGAGAAAAAATGGAAGATAAATTCAGGGATATTTCTTGCCGCACTCTAGTTCATTTACGTGACTGTACATAAATTTCCATCTCTCTGAACAATGCAAACAGAGAGGCAAACAGCATGTGCTATCTTTGCACATAATTTACAAACTTGCCTTGGAGTCAGTTCAGTGTCACTTCCCCCTCAGGGGCTCAACAACAACAACCTCTTCCCTTGCTTCCTTCTGGCTTTCCCTTCTCTGCCTTCCTACCTCCCATTCTCTCTGCCTCATACACAATACTCCATTGCATTGGGTAGATAATACTGCTTCAGCTGCAGAATGGGTGTCCTTCCATTTTTCATTTGAAAGGCTGGTAGCAAATAAAATCAGAGCTTAGATTTTGTTAGAGGGCACCTTAAAGGTTATGCAATGGGGTCTTTCACTAGACCAAGTTTCTCAGAGCCCCATCCTGCCCGGCCTTGAATATTGCCAGGGATGGGGCATCCACAGCTTCTCTGGCCACCCTCTGCCACCGCCTCACCACCCACATAGTGAGGAATTTCTTCCTAATATCTAATTTAAACCTAGCCTCTTCCAAGGTGCATCATAGTGTTCCAGAAAAAAAAAAGGAGACTCTTGACAAGCCTCTTCACAAGCTTTCTGTCTTCTCTTCATGTGAGCACAGCAACTTCCTCTAGTGCTGGGCAGTACACACTGGTGGCAGCAAACCCCTGGCAGAGGTCTGATTGTAAGCCACTGCCACATGTAAGTTGGTTTTCTTGTATCGTTACAAGATCAACATCTTTAAAAATGAACTGCAGCTGCAGAAGAGTTAATTACTGTTAACAATAGCAGTTGCAGAAGTCTGACATTATAAGCTCTGTAGAGATCCAGGTGGTCCTGCTAACCTGTCATCTCAATGCTTGCAATGAGTGACCCATCCCCATAAAGATATTCCCAGAGTTTCCCTTTGTAAATGTTGGGGAGTTATTAAAGCCTTCTTGGCAATCTGAGGTTATGCCTTTCACTGACCAGAGTACAACATGTGCCTCTGCAGCTTATCAAGCCTGCTACACACTGACAGGTGCCCTCCCAGCCGCCCTCCCTCTCTGGACATGTGTGTGGTCAAACTTGTTAGCCCCAAACCCAGAGCACAGAGCTGAGCATCCTCCACCAGGAGAAAAACACATCCAGTATCAAAGGCCAATCCCCCCGTTGAAAATGCCAGTTGAAAGTGAGCTTCCAAAGCCCCCTGCATGGACAGACCTTTGGAGTAGTCCAGTTTGTCACTGAAGCAATGAAGCCATCATCCAGGTGCTTTGAAAACCTCTCATAAGAACTTGCTTCAATCAAAACACACTCAGTTGACAATACTATTTTCTTTTGTGGTTGCAAAGGCTGTTTTTCCCTCCAGTATATGGATGAGATGTGATTCAGCAAGAACAGGAGCAGCCTGTGGTTCACAAGTTCTGCCAATTCAAGTGTCAGCAAATAAAAGCTTCTGCTCCATACCTGGACAAGCTATCTACCCAAGTTATGGTACCCATGAAAAGATGGGAGTATCAAGCAGCTTTCCTGTTCAGAAGCCTTCAGTGTTCACAGCCTAGTATATGAACAAAAATATCAACATCTATTTCAGTTTATATTACGGGGCTGGTCTGGGAACTGTCTCAAAACTCCCATCAAGTGTAGCTGTTCTGGCTGACAAAGGTGCCATTCAGCTGACTTCCTCAGTCACCACAGCCTACCCTGACAGTGCTTGTGAGCACTGGGAGGGCATTGTGTCTTTTAAGACACCCCTGGAAGGGAAGACAGCATAGATGACGTCACACAGAGAACCCCTGGCAACCTAAGTTGTACAACTGTGTGAATGCCCCATCTTGGTTTAGAGCAAATACTTCAATAACATCTCCCAGGCAGCTATTGTATTTGCAACTCATCAGAAGACAAAATGAAAGGTCAGTGTTTCTATCTTTGGTGTGATACAAACTGGAAACACCCATTATCTTTCAAACTACTCTGGTACTAAGCTAAGTACTGGTCCTAAGCTAAGTGTGGTACTAAGTTTTAGGGAGAGAAATTCCATTGTCAGATGGGCTTTATAGTTCCTCACCACAGAATGCTGGATGTGACAAAGTCATTAGATCATAACAGCACCTGTACCAGGTCCAAAGGTCCAGGCAGAACCGTGTCCTATCTTTAGCACCCACTAGTTACATTTTTCATAACAAAAAAAGTTTGCAAAGACACTTTTTAATTGAAGCGGGATTTTTGAATTCTTTGTGTAATACACTAAGAAAGCACCAGGTACAACCTGCCCTCTACACCACCACCATGTACTGGAAATGCTGAGAAGCAGAAAGCTGCTGCTATAGGTCTCAGGTGCCCAGTGTAAGCCATGTGACCATCCACACATTCTGTGTCTTAATTATACATTTGGAGAGCTTGTCTTAGGAGAGGCTTCCATTTTTGCTTTTTTGTCAGATATGATCAGTGCTTAGTGCATGTGCAGACACATATGACACCACTTCCAGATTTGTGTAGAACAAAACCATAACTCTCTGAGAGAAGGCTGTTCATTAGTGTACTTGGGGATGCTGTAAGCCTGGCTTTAGTTATCCAGCCTCAGCTTAGGGAACTAATCTATCATCTCCTCACCAAACATGAGACATGTCAGCAGAGAACCTGCAGCTGAACTGTAAGTGTTCCTACAAGAGAATGGAGCAGAGGCATGTGGATGGAGGGGACAGAGATACAGGAATGTAGGTGGAAGCAGAATTGAGACCCAGGCTATTTACAGCACCAAGTTAAGGCAATTCAGAACTTACAGCCTGAGTGGGACACCTGGGTCTTTTCATGGTCATTGATTTTTTTGTGACCTATGGAAGTAATTTAGCTTTCCTTAGCTGTACATCCATAAAGCTGGGATTACCAGTGTGACTTTGCACAGCACAGTGACAAGAAGTGCACAGAAGATATAAAAGAATGATGTTAACGGCTTTTGTGCAAGTGGAATGGATATATCACATTTATCTACTAACACTTCCCAAAATAATACACTGACATTTACAATTCACTTTCCTGAGTTTTTCTCTTGCATAATGTGTAGCATTGTAAAATCTTTACAGGCTGAGTACCATTACATGCATATTTACAGACAGTGAAGGAAAGAGAACTGGAACAAAATCATGAAGGACTGGATGCAATAAGGAGCTGAATGCCCCAACCCTGTTCAAGGAAAGCAAAAGCACTGGTCACACTGAAGCCAGGGAGTCCTCCTGTTGATTTCAGTAACATGCTTTAGTGTTTTGTCAGAAGGGGCACCTAGCAGGGCTCTGCACTCCCTGTGTTGCTTGATGTCATGCAGTGAAGCAGCAGCAAAGTAATCATATTGTGGGAATATCTTCTCTGGCTTCCTGAATAGGACAACTGAGAAATTAAAGCTAAGATTGAGAGTCTGTGCCAGGTTTTACACAAAGCTTTGTGCACTCCAGAGAAGAATTTGGAGAGCTTAGTTACTGCTGGCTAAATACATATTCAGAGCAAAATTCTTTTCTGCATGCACCTGGTTTGCATGAATGCCAGGCTTGTGTATGCAAGGGAGGTGTGTGCACAACTGAAAAGAGAAGCCAGAATAAAAATGATCCCTAATTTCATACAGCTCAGCAGGGGGAAAAGAGCACCTCTACACAGACAGGTGTATATGACTTTCTTTAGACACAAAATCTGGTATAGGACACTGAGGTCTGAATGGGGCCTCTCTGGTTAACTGGAGTGAGCCCTTTCAACTTAAGAGTGATCCTTGTCCCTTTCAGCAACACAGAAGGAACACACTGCCCTCTGTGTCTGTTAAAACAGAGGGAGGAAAATAATCACTCATCAATTCTTTGATTTTTCTGTGCTAAATCCTCCCACTTTTGGCTAAACCATACCCTTTTGGGGAGTAGAGGACTATCATGACACGTGGAAAACACACAGAGCTGGAGAGCAACATTTGGAGATGAGGAGTGTCGACCCTGGGACCAGCAGCCCTTGGAGCCACTGACAGCCCCACTCAGGCATCCCGTCCTCCAGGGCTCCCCAGAGCAGAATCAGGTCCTTGAACAGGGCTGAATGTGACGTGCAGGCATTCAGCAGATTTTCATACATCTTTATCTCTTCTGTTGTAAGATTCAGTGCACTACACAGATTTATGGGAATTCTTTCCATGTTCACAACTTATAAGTATTAATAACCCGTCCAAGTTGGAAAATAATACACCATTCCTAACTCTATTAACTACAGAAAATCTGGCTTCAGTTAAAATAAGATCCCCTTTAGCAATGCCCAATATCCAATAAATATTCTATATAAAAAAAGCCAGGCCGCATCTTATCTGACGTACGGTAACAGTAATGTTTTTGCCTTAGGCACTGCAAACTTCAGGCTTAGGAAGTCAAAATGACAGGGTGCAGATGATCACTTGAAAGTTATAAATTTTAACCTAAAGAGTTACCTTTAAGTCTTTTTTTTTTATCCAATAATGATTACAGACAGGCAAACTCAGCAGGCTCACAAATCTACAAAGAGATATTAAAGTTGTAGATAACATTCAAAACCTGTTTTCTTAATACTTGTGTTTCTGTCACTAACCTGCAAGTAAAAATGGCATTAATATTTCTGCCACTTCTGTATAAAAGTGGCTCTGAGTTTTCCAAACAAACAGTTCCATCCAGTTGTCAATGGTTTTAAAACTACTTGTCTTCAAAGTTAAGACTAAATCCTTTGGTCTTTACTCTGACTAAACTCCTGTTGCTGTTAGTGAAGGTCTTTCATTCAATTAAGACTTCTAGTTTCAGGTTGAGCTCTTCTGAGATACTTAAATCACAGATTTACATGTTTTCAGCAGATATTTGGTACTTGAATACCCAGGTCTGGACCTTACTGGTACATAAAAATTACATTAGTGTGTTACAGTATCTCAGTATCTTTTGGGATTAAATATACCAAGAGACATCTTCAGAGTTATTCAGTGAGTCTTTAGCTGGAAATGCTTCAGACCAACACAGCCTAACTAGAGCTATAACTTTCACCCCTCTTTAAACTAGCAGAGTGGCTTGCAGCATACCCTGCCTTAGCAGAAGTCACTTGCAAAGCCAGGTGCCAAATCTGTCCTATTGTTGGAGAATGCAAATTCCTCCAATTATTTACTGAGAACAGCCTGTCTCTGGCCTCAGAAGTTCAATTAACCTGATAGACAGTTAATTAAAAATTAAAATCAAATATTGTCTCAGGTACTCCTCAGATGCCCTTCACTGAGTCCTGTCACTTTATTACCACATTTCAGTCTTTTCCCCTTTGCTCAGGGAAGAGGCCTGAGGACAGTGCTGGGGCAATGGCCCATCCGGGAGCCATCACAGACCAGTTACAGAATCTATCAGTAGCTATGATTACTATTTGATCTATTTTTAACATCCTCAAGAGTTCACAGCATTCATTCATTCATCCATCCATTCATTCATCCATTCTCCCACTTTCTTGTTTACTTTGTCTATTAGTCTATAGACTTGATGTGATTGTGAAGACCTAGGACCAAAATGACCCAAAATTTGCTTTTATTTGAGAGTCTGTGGATGAAACTTTTTTAAAAAGGAAGGAAGCTAGTGATGCAATTCACGGCAGCTCATCGACACTTCTGCACCTATGGATGTTAAATCCAGAACATCATTTGGTTACATTTTTCTTAATCACATTGCAGCACCGGCTGTCTCAGTACTGCTTATTTTAAGGAGATTTTTTTCTGATCAGAGAAAGTCAGAAAACTATGCAGCAAACTTCTTTTATTTACCATCTTTGTCTGAGGCAGCAGTCCAGCAAGCTTAGAACGGCTGAAGATTAAAGTCAATTGAGAAACGGAAAGGTTTCACATGCATACCAGAAAGGAAACTCATTTTCAGAATGAGATCTGGACAGTTATCTCACTCTGAACATGACCTCATGAATTTGGCAGCTCCTACCCTTCAGCAGACTTTGAACTCTTTGGTGGACCAGTGGTCTAATATTTGACTTTCTTTTCTTTGTAAGAGTGGAGGGGAACTCTCAATAATTTTGCAGGATTTTGCAAGAAATTGTCTAATCACTCATTCATCAGACTTATAAAGGGCCTAAAATTGCTGGGGTTTTAATCCGATTAAAGTCTGTTCTTTGCCTATTTTGTTTCTGATTCTTTTTATCTTTTTGTTTTGTTTTGGTTGGTAGGGTCTTTTTGGTTTGGGTTTGGGTTTCTTGTAGGTTTTTTGGGGCTTTGGGGGCTCTTTTTGTTCTTTTTTTTGTCTTTTTCTGTGAGTTGAGTGAGGAATTTTTTAAGGTCCCCATGAATTCAAAGAGCACTTTTATTCCAGAGACACCATCTTGGCCAGATTTCACTACAGCTGAAGTCCCCATTTTTAGCTGAATGATTTGATGCATCAGTCCATCACCCATTTGAAGCATCAGTTTTGTCACTGGCTTTAGCAGTGACAGATATGCACAGCTTACAACAGGTAAGTGGGCCTCCAGAGGTACTGCACACCTTGCTCCCCCAGTGATGCTGGGCTTTTCTGCTGGTCCAAAGCTCAGACTTAATGAGAAGCAAGTGGAGGACACCCTGGCGTGGGTCCAGACACACCTCACTTTTTCCATACAAGATCTGGCAGAGAGAAAATCCTCATGATGCTATCTTTCCACCTTTGCACCATATAAGCAGCAGCTTGGAAAAACTGGTATTTTTCCATATGACAGATGGCAGCTTTTCAGTGAATACCCTAAAATTGTGGTAAAATTTGGGAAAATAAGAACAGCCTCTTTCAGCTTTTGTGTGATGTTGTGCCAGTGGGAGACAACTGTCCCTCCTGTATGCCCCACAGCCACCTCTGCTACACCACACCTTTGCAGGGCTGCAGGGCATCATGGATAGAGGTCCTCACACCTCCAGCCACTAAGGGTCATCGTTTTAACCAAGGGAGCAAGAGATTTGAGGGGAAGATCTTTCCACTGTAAATTGGACGTTCAAGAGTGTCTTGGGAAAGACCCTCACATCAAGTTACAGGCAGGGCTGGGACAAGGGGGGGTTGAATACAGCCTGTTTTCCTCTTAAAGTGTTTGAGGAAAGAAACAAAAGGCTAAATGGGAGTCCTTCAGGGTGCAGAAAGCTCTTATTTTTATTTCCCACTATAGCTTTCATCTGTGAAAGAGGTTTGGACAAACTCATTACTTTCTGAGCAGCAGCAGTAGTCATAGTTAGGGAAAAGATATTGTGAAAACTGTAAAAATTGAAGAATATATTCTTTCATAATAAAATCTGAACTAATGGCTTGCTTGAGTCTCAATAAAATTGACAGAAATTTGTAAAAGACATGAAAAGCAGTAAGAATAGGAGTTTGCTTTGATCAAGAAATCTTCTGACATTTGTATTTCCAAGTTATCCTAGACAGTAACAGGAGGTTTTGAAAGTCATTAAAGGCTCCTTTCACAAAAAAAGGTTTGGATTGACATTTCCTTCAAATAGCTTCCTTTCTCAACCAAATGAAGTTTTAAAGAGTGTCTTTAATTATGACAGTTATTGTTGCTATGGAGGCCGGATGTGTTTCCTGTTAAAAATTGCAGGAAAGTATTTTATAGTTCTCAGTTTGGACTCAGGGACTGTATCTGCAGGGTATCTTGGGCATAGGTCAGAGCTGGCTGAGCCCAGTGACTGCCTGGAGCCAGGGCTGGTGTAGGGCTGGTAGCAAAGGGATGTTCCAACACAGCCCCTGCCTCAAGCTCCACGCTTGGCAGGGTGATATCCCACCTCCAGCCCCAGGCTGGCCACAAAGCCCAGGGTCCTTTCTGCAAGAGCTCAAACAGCACCTGCTCCCACAAATATCCATTTTGTAGACAACATGAGTTAAAGATGGCTCCCTTCATTCTTGTCCAGCCCTGATTTTCCCTTGGGAAGGAAAGTAGTAGCCTTCACATTAATTTTGGGACTCAGGCTAACAGTATTTAATTCACCTACTAGTCTCATTGAAGTGAGCTGAAATTATTCACTTGTGCAGAGATCAAATCTCTTGAGAAGCTGTAGAAAAAATAAAGTCATGCTCTTAATAAGTACTAGAAACATTCAGACTCCTCAAGCACAGCCATTTTTAGTAATTAATTTGCTATAGTAGTAGCTAGCTGATTTAAAGAGTCAGATTTATTCTGATTAAAGCATTTACTTCTATGTCAGTGGAAGGAAAATTTACTGCCTCAGGAAAACATAAATGTCAAATGTGTGCTTGAATATAGAGAGTATGGTAGATAGAAAGAAGATGATGTTTTCACAGGTCATGTGCTTAAGGGTCAGTAGGGTTAAAAAGTACTTTTTTGTTGTTTTAAAGCTGCCATACATGAAGAAGGAGCTGTGCAGCTGAAGGGAAAATGGCAAGATGGAATGTGCCTTAATGTCCAGGGGAAGAGCACCAGGCACTTAAAAGAGGCACATGCATACAAACAATAGCTGAATTTGCCTCAAGACCCATAAAGAAGACTTTTATATAATGTTGCTCTGGTGCCAGAACTACTGCTTTTCTGTTCCAATGCACATTGGCACTTCTGTTTTAGTCAACAGTAACCACAGTTACTCTTCTCTTCACAGACTTGCAATGTCTAACATCACTATACTTGTGTGAAAAATTGCTACATTCAAACCAGTTCTTATCCAGGGAGAATCCAGGCTCCAGAAGACTAAGCCAGGCATATTTCACCTGCACAAATGCAGTGGGGACATTGGAGAGAAAATATTGTAATAAATTGGAAGCAATCTCTTACAGCCAGAAGTTGCTGTTGGAACTACAGGAGCAGTACTGGAGCCTAGCTGTAGGTACTGAGTGCCATCCTGGAGCCCTCAGGTGCCCAGGACACTTGCACTAGACCAGCAGCTATGGCAGAGGGCTCCTGCAAGAGACTCATATGCTTATGGAGCGGTGTCTGGAAGCCACCTGTATTTAGGGAACGGAATGTCTCCCTAAATAATTCTAAGAATGGGAATTTTTAAAGCAGAAATTAGTACAGAGCCTCTGAAATCCAGGCAGCTATAGACAGAAACATGAATGGGACAATGACTTCCTGTGTGTTCTGGAGACCAGATCTCACTTCCCCACCACAAGTGCTGTCAGGGACTGCAGTCCTGCTCTGTACTCTCTGTAACTTCAGGTCTCATCCTGTGCAGGCTGCTGCTGCTGGCTGTGGGCCGTTTTGAGGCCTCTCACCCAGCACCTCACAAGAGGTGCTTCAGGATGAGGCCATCAGCCTGTATTTACATTGCCTGGTAATGCCATCAAACATTCTGCTTCCAGTCATTAGCAATCCATCCCTCCTGCCCTTCCTCTCCCTGAGGAAGCGCTCACAGAACCTGTCTCATGGACTTCTGTTTTTTCATTATTAGTGCAGTCTCCCCAGTTTTTCTTGCTCTTTCATGAAACAACAAACCACAGATACAGTTTAGAAACTAACCATCCAGGAGCAGGAGCACATCCTTCCCACATTCTTCAAAAGTTCACTTAACATGATTCATTGCTTTATTCTTTGCTCGAAGCATGTTTCACTTACATTAATAATATTTTACCTTTCACTTATAAATTCAAATACAAAAGTGGTTGCCCTTCTCCAAATGATCATATACATAAAATATTACAAGACTATCACTTTCCAAAGGTCAAATTCTCTTCTTTCCCTTAATTAGGATTCAAGATTTTCAACAATAAGTTGTTGCATGAGGTATAGCTCTTTTATGTTTATTAATTCACATCTCTGCTTTTTCACTTTTGCAAAGAGGAAAAAGGAAATGGTTTTAAGTGGGATAAGTACACTTTTTTCTAAACAAAATAAAATAAGGAAGTTCCAAATATGGAGGAAACAGAAGTAATCTGATTCAGTAAGAATTTACACACAGAGTCCTTAGTTTTTGAAAAGTTTATCAGTCAGTCCTTCACGCTGAAGTGGTGTCAGCATCTGATGTGTTGTGTCTCGTGTGCCTGAATATACAAGTCAGAGTTCCTTTCTAATAAAGTTCCAGTCATGAAATGGATCTTCTCAAACCTAAAATGGCAATCAATACCAAGATCTTGACTTCTAAATAATTTTTTAATATTGTTGCAAGAACAGACTCCATTTTGTGACTGATTAAAATAAAGGGTAATATTTCATTATGAAACCATACCCTAATTTTTTAGATAATACCTGAAAGGAAGTAAGTTTTGTTTGGAGTGAAAATGGTGTGTTAAATCAGCCAAACTGTCTGAGACAACAAAGGTAAACATAGTGAGCAGTATGATTCTCTGTAATATGATTTTGCTACATCTAAATATAAAAATCTCACGTAACAGGAACCATATCTTTTGTGTCCCAGAAGAACCTTCCCAAGGGGCCAGAGAAAAAGTTGATAAATGTGCTTTTGCAAAAAATGTCTGTTTAAAAATTAAAATTCTATCACAGAGAAAAGAACAAGCAGTCCCCACAAAAAGTGAGGACTTAATTTCTTACCATTAAGAAATTTTATTTATGAAATTCCTATTTTTCTGACTTCATGTGTATTTATGTCTCTAGTATTTCCTCCAAGCTGGCTGTGCTACAAGTAAAGGGAGCTTTTGGGCTTTGGTTACATACCTGGACTTCAGGATCTGGGCCCACCTCTGTTGGAAATCATGTCTGTGTCCACGAGCAGGTGAATCCACTCCTCCCATGTCTCAGCCAGTCATTTGCAGGATACGTGGATTTTCCTGCTTCAGCCCCTGGTGTAACACCACTGCCACATCTGAGGAAAAAGTGTCTATAAAGTGGGATTTGGACTTTGTCAGCAGTTCAAGGCACAGTAGCCCTTTATCTTCCAGCCTTGCAGACACTGGTACCCTCAAAAAGCAAGGTTCTTGCTGATGAGGTGGTGGGTGCAGCTTCCTAATGCCAATGCCAGCGCTTTGCCTGGGAGTTGCTGGGTGTCTTCTCAAGGTGCAGAAGGTTTCTCAGGCAGTACCCTGGCATTTTGGCTCCCCGCTGCCACTTCCAGCCCCACATTTCCAAGTTTCCAGTGCTGCTGCTGAGATGACTCAGCTGCCTGTGAAGCTGTATCAAAACCATGTCATTTTACAGCCCAGTGTAAACCAGCTCTGTCTTCAATTTACTTTCATATGCCAGCCAAAAGTGGTGCCAGTTCTGATGCAAGTCAGAGTTCTGAGTCACTGTCTCATTAATTTCTAGATACAGGTTTTAGGTGCTTTAAAACTTTCCTCAAAATCCAATTCCCCCATATTCTCAGTCACTTTAAAATGTCTTCTTTGAAGTCCTTCCAGTTTTTCTGGTATTATATTTTTTGGTAGTAGGGTGCCCAGCACTGAATGTAATTTTGCTTCACTATATATTTTCTAAATCCTAGCTCTTAAAGCATTAGGAGTTTATGTGTGTGTATATATTCTATTATATATTACAGTATATAATAGAATATATAATGTGAAGAATTTGCCTTCATATCAGTGATATCAATTTTATTGGGAGAGAAATATTAGCAGGATTTGATTTTGAGTCGCCAGCTGTTTTTTCTTTAAGGTTATTTCTTTTTTATTGGTGTCCCAGTGAATGACTAAAATATAAACTAAGTTAAGACTTAACAAAACACCAGGACGATTCATACAAGCATAAAATTATATTGGTCCAAATTTTTCTGAACTCTCTCCAGAATGCTTTGAGTTTACTGGACAGATTTTAGGTTGCCATCACAAAAGTGCAAAACCAGACTGGACATTCTCAGATATCAAAACTGCCAGTGCCATTTCTCCAATCAAGAGAAATGCCAAGCTTGGACAGAGGATAAACAACAGCAATAGTCACAGCACAACCTCAGTTTGCAAATTTGAGCAAATCTTTACTTCAGATCAGTGGTATCAATAATGGACTTTCAACTGATTTCAGTGAAAGTCACATACACAGACAAGAAGCGTTTATATCAGCAGATATCCTCTAAACTGTGATGACTAACATGCATTGACTCAGCAGATGCGAG
Source organism: Nicator chloris (assembly GCA_013400495.1). Lineage (NCBI taxonomy): Eukaryota > Metazoa > Chordata > Aves > Passeriformes > Pycnonotidae > Nicator > Nicator chloris. The sequence continues at coordinate 102,688 of WAAE01006012.1, forward strand.
TGCCTCTGTAAGAAAGCTGTGCCCACGTGTATAACGTAGGTGGTGGAAAGGCTAAAGCAGAGCTATTCCAGAGAGTTGAAGAAATACAGAAAAGTTTTACATGGATATGAAATTCAATTCTGAATACCACAGACTCCTTGATGATTCTGGGCCACCTGCTTAGTCTGTCCCTGGATTCTCCATCAAAATGGAAGTCTTCCTCACATTTTCCTAAGAGGAGAGCCATAGGAACCAATCTTTTCTCACTGTGACTTTCTTGATTGTTGTAGTAACAGTAATTTATTCCAGTGTCTTTGTTTCTGCAATAATTTGTCAGCATTTATTTTTTCTTCTTTGGACATAAAACTTTCCAGGAAACTGACTGCCTTTTTACCAAGTGAGACGACGGCAAAGACCCCTCACTTGTAGGTCACTTCCAGCTGGAAGGAAGGGGATCCACAATTCCACAAAGAAAATGCCAGGAAATGCCACATTTTGGTGGTGGAAAGGTGCCTGGAAAGCAGACACTGCCCCTGAGTTCCATTCACAGTCAGTCAGAACAGGCCTTGTGTCCTCACACCAAGTGGGCACACTGCTGCCAGCCTGGAGCTGGTCTCAGCTGTGCTTTAGGGGTACCAAGCAGCGAAGACTGAATCAAAACCTTTCACCACGGCACGGACCTGCAGAAGTTTTCCTGTGCTGCCCAACACATCCAGAATAAGAACAGCTTGCTATAAACTTGTTATATGAACCTGGAAAAGGACTTAACAAACTTAACAATGTGTTTTAAGATAGTAGTATTTCATTTTCCAATTAGCTGAAAAAAAACTCTCTGCTGTCCCACACCTTGTGAAACAGCCTACCTTAAAAGCTCATGCTAATTTTGTACTGGTGTAAATAACAGCAGAGAGTAATAAAAAAAAAAAAAAAAAAAAATCACTCTGTACTAGGCTGAAAACAGACAAAACTCCATTCTTCCATTAAACAGCCACGACTGTTAGAATGGATTCAAATAACCTCCCCAGCCCAATAAAGGGCTGCCTGGAGGAGTATTGTTGTTTAGGCTGAAAGTCTTTGTCTCTACTAGAGAGAACAAGATGCTGCTGCTAACATCCAGGAGATCAATCGGTGATGAGATAGCTATGTTTTTTGAATGCAGGATTTGAAGGTTTTAAGCAATTACATCTTAAAAATCCCACTTTCCTTTGTAAGCTACACAGTTACATACTATTGCAACCCACTCTGAAACTATTAAACTAAAGGCAAGAAATAGGAAAACATGAGGACTTTCGAACAGTGAGAATTTGCACAGGGAATCAAAGAGGTTTCAAGTTCACTTAGTGCAGATGTTTCTATAATTGAGACACACTAGAAAAATGCATTAATGCACAAATCAGTCTTTCCTACAGTTATCTGAACCATAAAAAAATGTCCATAGCCAGGATATAATTCCCTATTAAATCCTGTAGGATACTTTAAAAAAATAACATAGGTTCTTTTTTTCCTATTAAACTCTTCAGGACTTTTTCAGTAGGGAGGTCCACAGGGAGCACAAACAAACCTAAAATCTGTTGACCAATTCACCCCATAACCCCTTTTCATACACTTGCCCACAGATACTAAGGATCAGAATTTTAATGAGGCCAGCTAAGTGCAGCTGGTGACCTGAAAGATTTATTACTCCCATTTAAACCAGTAAGACTTCCTTTGGAACTGGCTCGAGCTCCCTTTACTGTATGTGCCCAGCCATCCATCCAAGCCAAGCGCAGACTCCTGCGTGCAAAGGCAGGAACTTGCCTCTACACATTTGCTGCTGATGCAAAACACGCAGCCTCACAGGTAGAGGGAGAACGTGGAGCCTCACAGGCTTTTGACTTCTCAAAAGTAACGCTTGGAGCATTGAAAGGAAAGAAAATGTCTAGGACAGATCCGAGGCAACCTGACAAGAACGTTTTTTCTGATCTCTCTAAGCATGACATAATCGTCTACTTGTAGTGTCCAACACATAGAAATAGAACTGGCATGTTCTTCTCAGCAATAAACTGTAGCTCCCTACGCAAAATCGGCAGGGACCAGCTGTACCCTGCCTAACATCCTTCAGGAAAGTAGTCTTTGATGGAAGTCTAAACCCCCAGGAGTCACTCCTACCTGCAGGTTGCACATCTGTTTGTTCCCCGAGAACCCCTCAGGCACACAGCCTCCTGCTGTTATGCTAAACTTAAACTAAGATCTCCCAGCCTCAAATCCAGAGTCAATTAAGATTATCAGGTGGTGCTTCCCAAACATACCCGTTTGCCTGGGAATGCTCCTCTAAAAGAACAGCAAACACTACCTTTTTTTTTTTTTTTCCCCCCTCATTCCGTCCAGACTTGCTTTGATTAGCCTGATGGACTAAAATAATGATACAAACAAGAAGGAAATTGTGTATCTCTTTATCTCAGCCCAGCAGGAGGCAGATGGATAAGTATGAATAACAAATTAACTTTCAGTGGTTTCCACTAATCAGCCTCAGGGCTGGGCTGGTTCAGCCTGAAACCATGTTCAGCCTGAAACACGAATTGAAAACTTCTGACAGTGCCGGTTCAGGCGTTGGGCAGAGGACCCTACCCCCTAATTAAGAACCCAAAACGAATTGAAAACAGCTGTGAATAATTAGACAATTTAAGTGCTGTTAAGAAGGAATAATTTTTGTAGCCATCGTAATAAATCTTATGCTGTCTAAACCCATACATTTTATGTGAACTTTTTTCTGCTGGTGGGTTAGTGCATTACTCATAAAAGAAACAGTATCCCCTTTGTTTTGATTGGGCCTGCTTAATAACAAAAGAGCATATCACTAGAAGTGGAAGTGTGATGACAAAGAGAATAGCCTTTACTTGCTTAATTTTCAATCGTTGTGGTTCAGATCCTGTGTCAGATTCCTGGCATGTGAGTTTGGTAAAAAAAAAAGAACTCTTGATTTGCACTGTAAATAATACCTGGACCCAAGCTACTTAACATTTTTTAGATTTCTCTGGAAAAATACATATCAGGAAAATACTTAAAAATTCAGCAACTGGCCTATTAGCTCCATGTAGCAAATAAGTTCTTGAAGTATTAACTAAGACCTAGGGAAATCTATTTTTCTCTGAAATTTTCCACCTTCTTTTTCAGTCTTCCAGCTTGTCTGGAATTTGATATAAAGTGTTTCACAGAAAGTAATTTACAGATGGGGAGCTTTCATCATGCACTGCCAAACTATTCAGGGCCTGATTCAGCAACCCATAACTGGCTTTATTATAAATTAGTGCTGTGAACACCTAAATTTATATATAATTTTATGTTGTGTATAACTTTTCTGAAGGCAATGTATCTCACTCACTTAATGGCAACACCATTCTTAAGTCTTTGTAGGATCCAGTCTTTGGTTGAATAATGGCACTATTTGTAAACAGGATATGGAAAGAACTTGATTATTTAGAAGCACTCTTTGGCTTTATTGCTATCTTAGAATAACCATACATTCCTCTGTCATTTTGGTGGATTTGCATCACATAATTCCAATCCGGACACAGACTCTGAACACCCATTTTTTTGAGAATTCATGAGGTGCTGTTTTATTTTTCTTACATTTCCAGAGAAAAGAAAACAGAGCTTACAGTGCCAGCCAAGTGCTCACAATATTGCAAACCAGCCAGCAGAAATGACACTGTGAGGAAATACCTGATGCAAAGTACTTGGTTCTGCACTCCGATGGCCTAGGCTTAAATACAAAGAAAGGAAACAAAGCGTTGTGCAAAGCCTCAGAAAATGAACCTTATCAAGGTGGTGGGAGTGGGGGTAAGAGTTGAGATCTGTCTTCTCCCTAGCTCATAAGGTGGCAGGCAGCTCAACCCTTGCTGCACACCTTCCTGCACGAGGTCCTAGGACACCCCTTGCTGTTCTGCATCTGCCTGCACATGATCTGTGGCAGTGGTTCCTGTACATTAAGCTCTCCCCACCCTTCACACTATTTTGCCAAGGCCCTGGGGGACATTTCTTCAACTCTGAATTACCCTTTTATGGCTTATGCCCAAAGTAGTATGACTTCATCAGGATGTTGCTATGGGATGACTCCTTACCAAGATTTCCATGACCCTAATTCTGTCCTTACATTAACATTTGGATACTCTGCATGTAGAAACAGTGGCCCCACTGGGTTCGAGTGTGTTTGAAGAGATGGGATTTAAATTTCAGATGTTGTATCATGTGAGAACATGTAAGAACTATGAATCTGCTTTGTACTAAAGTGTATTTTTGGAAGTTATTTTGAAAAATCCAGGATGCTACAAAAGCAGGGCAACTGAACCAGGGCAAATATTTCTATCACTGAAGTTATTAACAACATTCAAATTCCTTTAGGAAAAAAAAAAGAGAAACTGATTAAGTTCTAATAATATTTTAAAAATAGTAGCACTACAAATACACTATTCCTAATTTTCCACCCTTCACTTTTAATTCACCTGCTTGCAAGCACATGTATGAATTTCTTTTTTCAAGAAGAAAGATTGAATCTCTTCCCCAGAAAAGAGATGCAGCACTGATGTGGAGGTAATTAATAGATTTCCTCTGCATCCAGCAGGAGCAGAGGAAATATTAGCAGAGACATACCCATCTATTCATGGGTGCTTCTCCTCTTTCCTCCCTGACTGCTGCTCATTTTGGAGAACTAGTGACTAATGAAGGTCCCCAGTGGTTTCCCAATTTTGGCCTAGGATGCAGCAGGCATTTACAGTGGCCAAAAGAAGAATTTGATATTTCAACAATACATCGTTTGGCAACACAGAGTTGAAGAAGCATTCAGGCAAGGCTCTCAGGCACAGGGTGGGATTCTTGGGGTGTCCTGTGCAGGGCCAGGAGTTGGATTTGATGGTCCTGTCAGGTCCCCTCCAACTCAGCATATTCTATGATTCTATGATAATCTGTTTGGGAAGGAGTCATCGGTCACATCCACGCTTGGGGCTTGCTGTTAACCCCGGGGATGACATCTGGATGGGTCAGCGCCAGTCTTTGGGGGCAAACAGCCAGGTACAGAGGGAAGCAGATGCAAATGAAAACCAGCTCCTTTGGCTCCTGTTGGCCTTGATGGAGTTGTGGTAGGGCAGGAGTGGTTTTGCTCACCAAAGGGAACGCCTGCGTGTCTCCCACCAGCAGCACCTCTGGCCCTCGGCTCCTCATTCCATAAAATGCAGCTAATAGTTCCTTACCCTCTACATGGCTGCAAGGCTTAATCAACTGAGCTTTATAAGGTGCTTTAGGAGCCTTGACTGCAAGTTGCTGCAGACTTGCTAACTACATTATTTCAAAATAAAATAAACACATTTTATACAATCAAAAGGAAAAGGGGAAAAAAATTCACCACCCCTTTCTCCCCTCCAAGTCAGCTTCTCAGAACTTCTCCAGCGTAAGTTACACTGCGCTCCTTGCTCAAGGTTTCACAAATAGACATAGCTGGTTGGCCAAGAGATTTTTTTACCCTGGTGTTTATAATTCCAATTGGTGTAAAATTTCCTGATGGTTAACACATCCCGTTACAGACACTTTTGAATGAATGACTCATTCCCAAATAATTGACTAGCTTTGTAATTTGGGAAGTAAAAATCACATTTATGAGTCCCTGGGGGGAAGGCCTATAATGCTGTGCATAAAAAGTAGATAAATCATAAAACCTGATTTTTTTTTCATTTGTAAAAGCTTCCATTAGCCTTTGTGTGCACATTAAAGCAATGCCCTCTAAATTGTGCAGCTGCTTTAAATCACTGGTGCACTTTAAAATCAAGTCTTTTTATATCGTGATGTTAAAATTACATGTTGGTTACTGTAATTCTGTCTTGTTTTTTGTGGGACATCCTTGGATCAGATCCCCTTCTGGGAAAACCTCTCCCTTTGCACTAAGTTTTCTAATCCCTGTAAGCAGAAGCCTAAGCATTTTCCAGCCAGTGGAAATGGTGTTTATCAGGTAAACAAGGAAGACAAACAGAATGGACCAGTCACTGCCAGTGCAAATGGGGCCCCATCCTCACTTAGCAGATGCATGAATTTTAGACTGAGGTTTCAAATAAGTGTGCAATGTGATTCTAATGGGATTTGACAAGGGTATTTGATGGCTGCAAGGCAAATCTATTATCTACAGAATATCTAGTTACAAATGTAACCCCCCAAAGGTGGCACTGAAACTACATAATATTTAAACTCCTGAATGAAATGGCCATGCCGCTCGCCTTGCCTTTGCAGTCTAAAAGTCCCATACACCTTTATGCTAGCAAGGCCTTTTCCCACATTTTCAGAGTACTGTAAATTAGTTTAGTATGCTTGAAAGAACCTGTAATTGTAACTGCTCTTGTTGACACATCAGCTTGATGCCACACAGAGCACGACTGGGACCATATCCTTTGGTTTTGCAGCTACAGTGCATTTCAAGTGCTTGACAGGTCCAGCGCTAAGATGTTCTGAATTAGATTTGAATTACAACCGCTAAATGCCCTTGTCAAAGCTTGTTATGCCTGAAAGTAGCCATATACATTTAACTGACTATTCCTATGGAAGATATACTGCTTAAACAAAGACATGCTCCAAAGTTTCATACGGAATTGTCAAAATATAATTGAGTTAAAAAAACAACTAAAGCATAAGAAGAGCAATCTTTACTGCCTTTCCCCCCCCTTTTCCTTCTTTGAAATTAATCCAAAGGACAATTTAGTGGAATTTTAGTATAAAATAAAAAGAGTATATGCAGTTCCCACGGGGACATTGAAATTTATACAAACAGCAGATTCATCCATACATTGATCCTGGTGTCAGGAAAGGCCACAGCAGAGCATTAGGGTCTTACCCTGTGAAATGCCATATCATGTTGCTGGCATTGGAGAGCATCTGGTGCTTCAGGAAGAAAAGGAACTAAAGCTAGCACATCAATGAGAATCAGGATCTAGCCTTGAATTCTGGAGGACTCCAAATTCATGCTTCATCAAATAAGGGAAGCACAATATTTATACATCTAGACATGTGTGTGGAAGAATACACTTCAATGCCCATATGCAGTATGTAATGCGTGTATGCAATGTTTATACAGTTTAATAGGAACATAATAGAAACTTCCTTCTAAGTTGTAGATGCATTTGTGATCACATACTGGTTGCACAAGGCCATAATCATACCTCCTTAGGCTAGAAAATAGCTACCAAAGAGCACAAAGCTGATTTTGACAGTGTTTGAAACTCAGGCGGTGCCATGGAGATGTCAGTAGCTCACAGGGCCTGCATTGTGCTGCTGCTTGTTAAACCCTGGGCTGCTGACACGGCTGTGTGGTTGCTGGAGTGCTCTGCTGAGGCTGACCTGGCTGCAAAAGAAATGTTGGTTGTGAGCACTGAAATAGGCAAAGGAGATGGCCTAAAGCTGAAGGCTGAGAGAAAAGAGTGAGGACTTCCTGCAGCCTAGCTGACTGTCTCAAACCTTTTCTGAGCACAAGAAGCAAGACAGATTTGCTTAACCTGAACCCACAAAGGCTCAGGCAGTACAGAAGAGGAGGAACAGGCTGTTGCTGTGTCGAAGACCAGACAACCACAGGCCTGCATGTATGAGTTCACATCATAAGTTTCTCTTCCAAATTCTCCTCCATGAATGAAGCAAAACATCTTGGGAAAATATCTGCTGCTTCAACATAGATTTCCTGGTTGAATTTGAAAACCACATACTTCTGGAAGTTTTCTAGACAGGAGGGCAGGTCTACTATGGTGTGCTCCCAGGTTTGCATTCGCTGACCTGACTGCAGACACAGCCCGTGGTGCCCTCACTCACTGCTTCTCCCTTTCTTACAGTGGGGTCTGTGAGCACAGAACATTTCGGAAGGGTTTGTTGGCACTCCCCAGCAGGGAGCCAGCACACAGCAGGGCATGGGTTCTGAAGGATCCCATGCCCTTCCACCCACAGTAGATGTAGATGTAGACTCAACATCAGTCCTTTTTTCCACAGTAAGGATAAAGGTCCTTCCTGTGTGTGCCTTGGCCTGTAGGTTGTAGCTTCTTTGGGGAAGAGACTATCCATCCCCGGGAAGTGAAGGAAACACCCAGCACAACGGCGTGCCATTTCACCCGAGGCCTCTAGAAGGTACTGTAAGACAAACAGAGAATAATCCTGTTTTACAAGGGATAAGGGCTAGACAAAGACCAGGGCACTGCTCAGAGCTGTGTTCCCATCTCTGGTGGAGCAGTGGTGCAAACAGATTGGGAACACACAACCAAGATTTCTCCCATCTGAAGCTGCCCTAAGCATTACCTCAAAAGATGAATTCCCCAGCAGCAGCAACTACAAAAAGGTTTCTAACCCCATTCCAAGAGCAAAATGTGGCTTGAACTGGTCAAAACCTGCTGACAGCCTTAAGCAGCATGAGAAACCTGTTTCATGATGGCAGTTGGTTATTTTAAAACTGAGCTGAAAGATTAATGGTGAGATTTTCAAAAAATGTAGGCTCTCAATGACAGGAACTGACAATTTGCTCATGCAATTTCCCATCGCTGTGTGTGCAGCAGGGAGGAACGGGTGGGCAAAATGACACATGGCAATTCTGTGCCTACACTTTTTCTGGAAATCCTAGCCCTGAAAAGGCAATAAGCAAATAAGAAAACCATTTATATGAAAGGCAGAAAGATTCAGGCTGAGAAATACATTGATATTCTTTGTTAATTTTTTTATTCAATTAAAAGGCACATGCTGATTATTTTTAGCAGTGTCCCCCTGATACAATTCAGATGTAAATCACATTTCTGTAGTCAGCTGCTGCTGTTTAAGCAGAAATATTTTGACACTATAATTATAGGGTCGAAACTATGCTTTACATTAGTGTATAAAACACTCATTAAATTAAAATTCCTCCATGAAATCATGAAAATAAACAGTCTGTCTGAACTAACATCAACAAATTCACAGGATGCTTCTGCGTTTTCTCAGGGCTGGCCTTCAAGTGACTATGTTACAAGGCCCTTATTTAACCGTGAAGTGTTAAAGGTTCACATTCTTTTGAAGGTCCCATTCTGCTTATTTTTAAAATTATTGCTTTAATTGTTTTTACAACTTGTAAGATTTTAAAGCTATTAAGCCTCAAAGTTGTGGGAAAAATTAAAATTGTGATTATTACAACCTGCATAGGCTGGTGAGATGGCTGCGACACTGCATTTTTTTTCCAAGGTAGATTAAATAAAAGGTGTCTGTGGCACCACATCTGACATGTCACATTTGTCTATTATGGCTGAGAAGCAGGATACATAATGTATACACAGCACCCTGAGGGATGGAAAAGAAACCAAAAACTTGGGATGATAATGTGTTAGGGGATCCTTCTTGTCCTCTCCTTTGCTCCCCACCACCTCCTTGCCGTTCATTTCCCTCCCATCCATCATGAACCTGACAATCCTGAAGACAACAGGTCCAACTGTCCGTGCCTGGAAGCAGGCAGAAGTTTCTGGCAGGAGGTGCCAGGACAGGAACATCCCAGTGAGGCTCATGCACATTGCAGGAGGGGCAACGAGGGAAAGATTGCATTAGCCCTGCCCTGCCAACACAGGGATCCATTACTAGGTCTGATTTCATTTGCTTTGCTCCCCCAGGATAAGAAGTCACAAAGAGAGGTCACTGACCATGGGAAGAGGCAGTCTCCTGATGGGCTCATTAGAGGGACCCACTGATGGGCATTCAGTCCACATTCCTCCACCACCCACCATGGGCAAAACTTCCTGGGTGGGACCACGGCCAAGACCCCTGAGCCTCACAGGCATTCCCTGAGAGTGCTGGAAAACCTGCATATGTTGGCACACTAATCCCTAAAAGCCCTGACTGGCTTTTGTTTGTTTTCTCTTCATCTGTACAGTATCACTGGTCTTTACAGTGCACCGAGCAAGCTGAGGCTGTGCTGGGCTTGGGAGTGAATGGCACGGGACCTTCAAGATGCAGATGATGTAATCACAGTGGTCTGAAACATTTTTGCTACATCTATATTCCACTGAAATCCACAATTATGGTTGAGTTTTCTTTGATTGAAGATATTCCAGAAAGATGGACTGCAATGGTAATTGCACCATTTTATCTTAAGATATGAATCTGAGACTGATCCCTCTGGTCTTACAAAATTACAGTCAACATGTTATTTTCTCCATTTGGGCATGAAACGTATATGCAACAGTGGTTGCTGCAATGTATATTTAGCCTTAACTTGTCAGAGCCATCAGTTAGAAAATATTCAAACCCTTCAACCTTTTTATTAATCAGGATTATGCACAAGAAAGTCTGTTTCAGAGTGTAAGTTTTAGTACCCATTGTAATTCAATAGTAAAGATTTTTTTTTAATGCTGCAGTTGTTTTCTTTCAGCTGCCACACAGAAGATTGTTTTTTTCTCTCCAGTATTACTAGCATTATGGTTAGCCCTCTTCTACCACAGGATGACATTTTCCACCCTGGATAGGAATAACCTTCTTTTCAGAGCCTAGATATTATAGCCCAGTGAATTAAATTAAAGAAGTAAAACATTTTACCATTAGAAAACATTAATATATTGTTCTAGCTTCACATTATCATGATACCTATGGGGTATGTTCAGTGTGATTTTGAGAAATACCACTGATAACAGCAGAAGTTACCCTTTTATTTTTGTTCCAGATAATTCTACAAAATATATTTAGTTCTCAAATTAGATAACTAACAAATTTAATTTTTTTACTTAATGTTTATTCAGATGAATTGTTGGAACTCTTGGTCACTGGATTTTCAGGGTCTAAACAGAATCTCATGATGATTCCTTCAGATTTTTAAACAATTCATGCAGTTTCGTTGTTGAACGAGGGAAGAAAGCACAGCAAGAAGCCCAGAGAATCATTTCTTGGCTAATACAGGCTTCTTCAGAAGAAGGACAAAGAATTTTTAAAAATCTGATTTTTTTCTTGAAAAAAAAAAAACAGGTCAAAAATATTTCTAGTAAGTTATTAAAAACATCCAACATTAAATTTCTCAAACACATTACTTTTACTGCCTCTGTTTGGATTACCACAGGATAGGTGTTAATGAACCCTTCTAAAGAGTTATTATTTCTTGTCTGTTGATATTTTCTAGTGTCTGCTCATCACTCTTTTTTCCTAAAAACATCACTGCTAGCAAAGTTCCTCTCTACAATAGTCCCAGAAAACAAACACAGCTGAAGTGGAATCAGGGCTTGTTTTCTAGAAATTCTTTGCTGGGACTATCTCTTATTAAAGACATTACACACATAAAATTTAGTGAGAAGTAAATGATGACACATTGGTGTAAGGCTGAGTGTAAACTCTGAGGGCAGTGACTTAAAACAGTACCTAGTGATGGCAGCATAAACAGACATAAGTAAACACCTGCCATGACCAACACACAAATAAATCAGATTACTCTGCAGTATATATGCTTATAGAAATAGTAATTTTGGTGAATTTAAGGCATTTCAGATATTAATCTTACATTTCAGAGCTGTGTGACTGCCCACTGATGTCAGAGAATTTAACTGTCTGGTCCTACCTCTTTGGGCACAGCTTTTGGAATATTTTTGAGTAAATCCACAAACACAACTCCATAATCTTCATTTTCCGATGGCTATTCCACCTTCCCATTTCCCCCCTGTGACTGGAGCAGCTCTAGGAACACCCAGGAAACACAGAGCTACTTTTGGTTGAAGAAGGCCTGCCACTGTCCATGAGAAATAAATATCCAGCCCCACATGCTTCAAGAAAGGCAGTTTGACAGCCATTTTGCATTCAGTTTCATCTACCTCTTGTAGCTCACTCTCCCTCAGGAGCAACCCCATTTCTCCTACCCTGTGGTAGGGTGGTCCATTTGTGGCCCTTTACTTTAACTGATGATGGAGACATTTGGAGTCCTCTGTGTCCAAGATCAACAGCTGGCACAACCATGACTACAGACTTCATCTTCTTGCCCATACCTACCCCACCTGTGGAAATCCAGAAGCTTGTGGCTTCCTCAGCTTTCCCATGGCCAGGAAACACCAATATAGTCCAAACCATTGGGAAATATTAGCTCTTCCCTTACCTTCTACACATCCTCCCATATTTTCTTACATTCTCCAGGAAGAAGTTTGCTCTCCTCTACCTTCTCACATGCAAGAGTTGAAAGAGTAAAGCAGGGACTAGATCCCTGTCCTTCTTAACACCCCAAGTGAGACTGCTGCTATGGGGTTGCTCAGGCATCGGGGTCAGCACCACCAGCTGGCTCTGCTGGCAGCCAACTCAAGGAACACATAGCTGTAGTAGGCAGAAGGAGGAATTATGACCAATGACCTCCTCATCCTCTCAGTCAAGCAGATTTCTGTAGAGAATAGGATTTTATTCTCTTTTAAATTTGAGGAAGCTGCAGCCTAAGTCCTCCAGTGGTACAGCCATCATCCCAGCTGGAAGGCCTTGGTGGGAGGTAGAAGTGGAGGTGACAGACAGACAATCTTTGGAAAACTAGAACACACCACAGGCACACACCCCCCACCATGGTGACAAAGACTGTTAACAGAGGACCAGATCACTGTCAGTGTTACACGTGGGAGCAGACTTCAGTCGAGTGCTCACATTTTTCCTGAAAACTGGAGAGGTGCCTCAGGGTCCTCTACTTCAGAGACATGGTAAATATTTAGAGGCAAAGAAAGGGACCAGCCCCCTTTTAGTGCCCAGGACTTCTCCTGGACTTGCTCCAGAGGGACTTGAAGGCCAATTTCCATACAAGACCTCTGCCTGAGCAAATTGCAAGGGCCTACTGCAACATCCAGTGGAGAGCAAAGTTTGAGCCAGAGATGCAGCGTTGTACTGCTTCTCCTCCCTCTTGATAACCAGCTGTGAGGAAGGAATAAACAACTCAAACCTTGGCAAACATACCCTTAACTGCTGCTGTGTCCCCAGGGGTTTGGAAGGCGCTGGTTGCAGGGAAGGTGCTAGACGGTAACTCCTGAGCATGAAGGAAAAAACCTCCAGGGCAGCACCCACAAAGGGGCATCTGGCTGCCCTTCCAGCAGCAGGCTCTTGGCAGCTGGGTGTCAATGGCCATCTTCACCTCAGCTGACTGTCCAGTGATGAGGTTAGAGCATTAGCACTCAGACTGACACGGAAAAAATTAGCTGGAAACATTACTTGGCCTTGCAGGCAGCTAGAACTCCCTCTCTCCACCACCTCCACCTCCCTCAGCCTCTCACTCACATGTCTCCAGGCACACTTGCAGCCTCTGATCGCTTTATTGGTTCCAGGGGAAGAACATTACTTGTTCTTTGCACAGATCTCTCTTCCTTTCCTCCCTCTCTCTTCCTATCCCCAATTCCTGAATATGTTAGTAGTACTAAATAAGCAGCACATCAAATGGTTTTGAAGCTTCCTCTGGCAAAACCATAAAATCTGCACTGGTAAAATATATATATATTTCTGTCCCAGATTCCCAATCTGTTTCCTTTAAATCCAATAAAATTTATATCATAGAGCTTAAGGGCAGAGAGCTTCATACGATTGAAACTGATTCAGTAAATGCAAAACATAAAAATAAAGTATTGGCATTCGGTATTCCTATGTTTCAATACTGCTTTGATATTTCACTATGAAACTTAAACTGAGCTGGGGTTTTATGCATTCCTTCCCCCCCTCTTTTGTTCCCCCACTTGTTCCTTTGAATTTCGTCTCTTTAATCACTGGACCATGGATCAGAAATTCTCGCAACTTGTTTGTGGATGGCCAGAGTCTAAAGCAACAGCTTGTTCAGGAGTTATTTCACCATCTGTTCTTGCTTTTTCCATTAGATGGCTGGTTTTACAGAGAGATTCATTTTATCGTTCTCTCTGTAGTGCATCATCTTGTTTCATTCACATACTCACACAATTGCTCACTTATCTTCCCGGTTGTGCACAGTCCCTATTTGTACAGAGGGTGCACATACTGCAACAAGCAATATTCTCCACCAGGACCACATGTAACTCATGGGAGCCAGGGCTGGGATTTCCTAAAATTGTATAATAGATCCAAAGTTCTGGTGGCTGGAAGGGGCTGTTATGATTATCTAGTCTGACTTTTGATATAACAAAGGCCATAAAACAACAAAGACCAAGAAGCAATTCCTGAACCAAGTAAAAACCCTTTGGCTGAGCTGGAAAATGTTAACAGAGATCTCCAGTTTGGGTAATCCACTACAGCTTTGGAGAAGTTGTTCCAGCAGTCAAAGGTAGCTGGCCTCTTTATGTGAAGAAAACCTCACTGCCTTCTAAGGTTTCCCTTTGCAGACACCGATTTGTATTCCCTTTGCATTGATAAAATCAAGACCTATCTGTTATCCAACATTTTCTCCCCATAACGGATTCTGCGTGTGCTGGTGGCCCCCAGAGGAGTGAGCAGGCACCCAGGCTATCCTTCTGAGCAGCAGTGAGCTGTTGGAGTTGTTCCTCTTTCATCTGCAACCATGCCCAGTTTCTGTCTGACAAAATAAATAGGTTGCATTGCTTTCAATTTTTGCTATAAAGCAGGTTTTTAAGACCTTATCAGCTCATACATTTCTGAACATTTCTCAGTCATAGTCCTGTAACAATTGTGCAAGGAATGGTGTTGCAAAATACTCTCAGTGCTGGGCTGAGGCAGCTTTTCCAGCATCAAGGTGAATCACCTGATTCACCTGCCTGTATCACAGCAAGGTGTGAGCTCTGCTGGCTGAAAGCAAGGCCAGGTGACCATGTGCATGGGTCACACACTTCTGATCACTTCAAGGCCTTTGCCTACATAGGGAGATGCAGATTAGACTCCACACAACACGAGGTTGATCCCCCCTCAGCAGAGAAATTTGGAATAACTAACTTTTTGATTTTTTGCCCATCCCTGTTTCCCATGAGTCTAAAATATATTTAATTCATGACGCTGAGTAATTAATGGTTCTTTTCCAACCATCACCTGCATTCAGTGAGTTAAACATCTCCCTAAGGCAGGCAATTTCAAACAGGCATTTCAAATACATATATAGATATACTAGAAAAATATTTTATTTCCTCCAAAACCTGGGATTCTATACCCATATGACAATTTCTTGACATCTTCTCCTTTCAACATTTAATGTGATATGGTGACACCATTTCCATAAGTAAAACTACCATAAGTTCAGGGGCTGACAACTCACAGGCTGAAAAGTGAGAGATTGGAGCCTTGCACTGCTGGGGGGTGAATGGTGCTGGAGCATGGCAGGGTCAGCCAGTACTTGCCCCAGCCCTGGAGTAAACAATGGATTAGACATAAAACCTGAATGGTTTTAGCTTTGAAAAAACTATTTTTGATACAACTGTTTATTTACTTGGTAAAATTTTCCACCCAAAATGTGGTATTTGTCAATGAGCTTTTTCAGAACATCTAATCTTTAGCTTCTCAAGAAGGTCTTTCTAAGGGGAATATTTGTGCTGTCCACTGAGGAAAGCAAAAAAAAAAATCAGGAAACTTTATAATTTCTTTTTCTTGATAACCCCTTTACAATCCCAGTTTATTTAATCTTATGAACTATTTTTGAAGTTACCAAGAACAGCACCTGGACTATGATTTCCTCTCCTGTGGAAGTAAAAGGATGTGTGTGACCTTTCTTGTCATGCTTGGTGGCTCATGGAAATTTTAGGGTTTTATCTGATGTACAGTTATTTTCAGAAATTCATTTTTTCATGTATACAGAGACATTTTGTAATGGGGGCAAAGAGACAGAATTCAACTGGAGTATCACAAATTCTGAAGCAGCCTTTTAATGGCCAAATAGCTGACATCTGATTATTGGGAAGGAGCCCTGGATAATTCAGCCTGTTCTGTGGGGCCACTGCCATTTTAAGTTGTATCGTGCCTGTTTGCTAGTGCAAACTGCTTAACACATCCAACTCTTTCAAGACAGCAAGAAATCAGTTTGACAAGCATTCATTATTCTGAAATCACATATTAAAGAGTAACATTTGCAAAAGTACCACAACTATTAAAGGAGAAGAACTTATATGAGGTATAACCTTACTGTTCAGCGGGTAACAGAAGCATTAATAGGAAAAACCTAAGTGGAAACACTTGACAAAATAAATTAAAGCACAGCTCTCCCCTGAAAAGTGACTAAAAATGGCATCCTAGGGTCCCATGTTTATTATGTGTTACCAAGTCCAGATCAGATTTGCTCGGTGTACAAATAAGGGGTGAAATTCTAGCTGGGTTGAATTCAACCAGAGCTTTGCAGATTACTTCAATGGGGCCAGGATTTCATTTTAGGAAACTTTTTTTCCTTTTTGGGCAGTCTGTGGAGACTTGACTTGGAAGATCACAAGACTGGTTGAAATGTGAAACAGAAAAATCCTAAAAAATTTCAAAATTGTTTCCATTTTGTTGGGCTGAAAACAGGCCAGTGTTTATAAAACACTTCTGTGTTTTATAGCTGAAGATTTTGTATACGGTGTTTTTAATCAATATTCTTATCAAGGATATCACAGACATGTTTATTAGCATTCTTTTCTGCCAGAAACACAGAATTTGGAAAAATGAAAAATCTAAATGATCATGCTAGCGTTGATCGTGATATGCTTGTCAGTAAAAACGTCAACAAAAAAAGAAGCCAAATCATGATGTGAAAAAGTCTACTTTTCTCTAATGATCTTTGTCTTGAGAAAACGTCAGCTTTTGAAAGAGAGGAGGAGAGAATGGGTTTCCCAAAACGCAGCCTTGCATTCCCCAGTGGTTTGTGTATTGGACTGGTTTTATGGGTGCCTCAGATGATTTCTCAACCTGCAGCCCATGAAGGCTGGTGGCTGCTTGCCCTGAGTGCTTTAAGACCTTATGGAAGCCTGTGGAGAAGGATAGCCCACTGTGCTTCCCTCCTCTCTGGCACTGATGGGGTTGTGCATCGGGCTGGGGAAGGAAGTTTGTTTTGCCATTTCCCGTGCTGTACTCCTTCTGTGGTTAAAAAGAGGCTCCAGACTCCAGAGCTGTCAATCTGGCACTTTTCACTAGCACTTAAAAACAATTTCAAAATCTATTAGAAAAATGAGATCCCAAACCTGCTGTATGTGAACAGACAACAGCAAGAGCCATACCAAGGGCTTTGATTGCAGGCAAGGCTGCCTGGAAAGAGTCGGTGCTGTGCGGATATTGCATTTTATTCTTGATAGCACAGGACCTCGCTGTGCTTCTGTCATGTTTAAGCTGTCTGTTTCCATCAGGGAAAGGTCTTACAAGCACAAAACACATGGGCAGCCTTTCAGCCCTGTTTCAAATTTCTGCAACACAATAAATCCGTTTGTTTTTATTTCTTCTTTCTGTAAACATTTCTCCATCTAACATAGTAACTGCTGTTTATACAGTGCAGTAAAAGCACAGGTCAGAGCACAATAAGATTATAGTCTTACTTCAATATGTCCAATCCACAATAAAATAAAACCTTACAAAATATCCAGAGGAACAGTTTGGGGTTCTCTTCATATTAGTGTATGTCGTATGGGAGGGTTGTATTGGGGCATAATATTTTCCACAGCTGTCAGGACTTATTTAAAAGGCAATATCCTTTTTCTTGGATTTTATTTAGGTTCTGTTTATACCATGTGTAAGATTGTTAATCCCATGATGTATGACTCAGTGGTGTATGATTACTTGAAGTTAATATGTACGAAATGAGCTAAATATTTTGGGATAGACCCTTGGTATTAAACACACTGGGCTCACAACAGAGGGGCAGTATGATAAGGAGGGGATGGAAACAAAACTGCAATCTGCTTTTGTGTCATGTGCGTGGCCTAAAGGCAAACAACATCAGTCCTGCTCCAGTGCATTGCCCATTCTCTGGGGCCCCTGTGCTGCCTTCCACAGGGAGACTCAGATGCTTTGAGGGCCTTGAATCCTTTTCCACAACTCTCTGTGCTATACCCCTCTGGGAAGGAAGGTGCATTTATCCCCCTGCCCTGGCTCTGTTCCATTCACTGGGGCATGCCTGAAGAGGCAGAAATCCTAAAAGGCCAGCTACCTTAGCTTTCATGGGTGAGTTAACCATGAAGGTTGATACAGCATTCTGGGGGCTCTTTGACAAGAAATACAAAACATATAGTATGTCTTCAGGTTTAGAGAACATGAAACCTGGGTTCATTTCATGGACAGCATGAATGTGCTGAGATGTGTTTTCGATCAGCTGAGAGCTCTTTGACATGGAAAACAGAGGCATACCTAAATCCAATGGGCTAAACTTGTCCCAAGTGTAACTTCACTGGCCTTACACCAGGAATGTGTTTGGCCCGGTGACTCCACAGGTGCTTATTTTTGCCATTTAGTCAGGTTCTTTCCAAATGAATGGAGATGAAAGGACACATTAAAAGGCCATAAAGGAGCTGTACTATTAGGCTGCTAATTTTCTTGTACTTATTCAGTGTGTTGGGTAACCAGCTTGTTTGGTTGGAGAATTTGCAGAGACACCAACTTCAGTACTCCCAAACTCTGGGTACCCCTGGAAAAAAGACAAAATATGAGGAAATACAGACTGGTTAAGGTGCCAACAAGCACCAGAGCAACAAGGTGCAACAAGGCCAGAGCCTCATAAGTATTTAAGTGCCTGGAAAAGAAGACAGACTCCCAAGAAGATTGTTTTACAGTGCTCATATAGCCTAACTCCCCCAGGTCATGCAAGGGTGGTTGAGATGGGAAGGAAGAGCTCAGACATCTGAGTAAGATGCCAGGCCAAGACAATTTAGCAGCTGAGATCCAGGTAAGTGTTTTTGCCATTTTAATGCATAATATTGAAGCTTTTGAAGGATATAAAGCAGTACAAGTCTCTTGAAGGACAGGGCCTGAAAAGGACTTAGTTGCTGGGTGCATCACCAGGAGGAAACAATGTGAAACCTTGAAATCTCTGAGACCTTGGTTCATCCCAGCCCTGCATTTACCTTGAATGATGCTTTTGAGCTCTGGGCACCCCTCTAATCTTACATAGCTCACAGCTGCATAAAACTACCAGGAACAATGTGCACTGCTGTACAGTGTTCAAGGTCTGCTACCAAAAAGCACACTGAGAGGTGCCCCACCAATGCAAGGCTGCTCAGGAGGCTGGGAGGAGGCCCCAGCCCCTGCCATGGGCAGGCAAGGACAAAGAGGCAACAGCAAAGTAGGAGGAGAGGAGATGACCCCCATGGCAGAACAGTCCTGCTTTGCTTGAGATTTAAGAGGCCACCTGGAGAGATGCCATGTGTGGGGCTGGAGACTACAGCCCTCTGCATTGCTGCTTGTCCTCACTGCAGGGTTGGTGCACAGGGCAACACACGAGCAGAGGGAGAGAAAGCAGCTGGGAAGGGTTCATGAAATACTGGGAGAGCCAGCATGGGACCAGGATACTCAGCTGTGTTACCTCAGCATGAGGGAGTGGGGAAGAATATGGCCTCTTTCAGAGAAAATAGATGGGTTTGAGGTGCTTTCATCACTTAAATTCAGAAGTATTTACATACCCCTAGGTAGAGATCTGACACCGGATTAGAGGGAAGGGCTGGAAGGTATTCAGTGCAGCACAGCTGTGGTGGGCTGTATTTTTACGGTGGAAACTTGTGTTTGAACTTTTCTCTTATCACGGAATCATGTATTAGTTTGGGTTGGAAGGCATCTTTGAGATCATCTGGTTCCAACCTACGTGCCATGGGCAGGGACTGTTTCCACTAGACCAAGTTGTTCCAAGCCCTTTCCAGTCTGGCCTTGGACACTTCCATGGACAGGGCTTCCACAGCTTCTCTGGGCAACCTGTGCCAGCGTCTGACCACCCTCACAGTGAAGAATTTCTTCCTAATATCTGATTTAAATCTACTCTCTTTCAGTTTTCCACAACACTTAACTCTTTTCAAGCTCGAAGAGCCCATATGGGCACCACAGCTGAGGGCAGGAACTGAGGGGAGGTTGTGAGGGACTGTGGGGAGAAGAGGGGAGATGTCCAGGGCAGCGGGAAGGGTGCTGAAAGTACTGCCTAGCTGAACTGGGTGATCCAGGCAGTCGTTTCACTACCACACCACTGCATACCCTTACAGGCAGCGTTCTACCAGCAGGGCAAACAGCAGCCTTGGTTACAGCTGAGCAATGACTGCTTTGATGGAAAACAGCTCTTAATGGCATGGGTTGGGTAGCAGCAATTTTCCTCCAAACTGTCAGTATGAGACTTACTCAGCAGGGAAATGACTCTCAAGGAGAGTGGCAGAGCTTTCCTCACACAGGATGTTAAATATAGCAAGATGCTACATGGGATGGTAGCATCTGTAGGTGAGATTCCAACCAGCACACATTGTGCTGGCCACTTGCAAACCAGGGAGCATCTGCTGGTTCCTGACACAACATCTTCTTCCCTCTTGTTCCCAGACAATACACTGCATTTATTAAAAAAAATAAATAAATGAAATGGGGAGCAAAATTTCTTGCCTCATGTCAAAATGTCTGCTAGAAAATTGCAGGGGGAAAATGTGATCCCAGGGAGGGGAGAATAGGCAATGGGATGTATTCTTCCTGTGCAGGAGCAGCGACGAATCCTGACAAAATTGGGACAGTGACTTAAACATAATCCATGTGTTTCATTTGCTTAGAAAAGCAGGGCAACTGCTGCCTGCTCTCCTGCTCTTCAACCCTGAATAATGAGCTTGCTTCCAATTCCAAAGTTTTCTGTGTCACCATGACATCTAGAAATATACATTTCTTCATTCAGAGGTTAAGGAATATTGGTTGCTTGGGCTTTTTTTTTTTTCCCCTACCAACCCAGTGAGGCATTATGCAATATACTGGATACCATGACATTGGGTAGTTTTTGACATCTGTCTCCATTAGTTTACAGCCACAGTTAGAAAAAATTTGAGAAATCTTATGTACACTTCATAATCTGACAGACTTATCCCATTTATCATTTCTATTTCAAATACTGAAGATATTTATTAGCTATAGATAAGATTCTTGTTTATTTTTCAGTGCAGATAAAAGACCTTGTCTCAGAGCAGGATCTTCTGCTGGATGCTGTACAAGCCTTCCTTTTAGTTTAGGGAAAAGAACACTTACACAGTGTTTTCCAGGCAAACATTGCCTTGCTCTGCCCATGCTCAGAGCAGACTGAATGCCATGGGGTTGTGTTAGCACCATGTGCTATCTGTGCTAATCTACATTTCAGATAATTAATGGAGCTGCAGTAATCATAACTTCTGGTCAATATAGGCCATAGTAGAGAAAGTTTGTGTTTGTACAGTGAAATGTTAAACCATTTCAGAAAATGGACAGAGCAGGCTCAGATATAGGCAAGCTCTACAGGTGGCTTGCAGAAGCTGTTCGTTTAATTTGGTGAAAGATGCAGGATTTTCTGCTGCAATTCAATATTTTTTACATATAAAAGGGGCTGAAGACCTTCTGAAGCCATAAATGTGCCTGGTGAAAACTGTGGAAATTGATGGAATTTTTGTCTAACCTTCCTGTAAGCACTGTTTGATGATGAAGGCAAGGCCAGAGTAGTACCTGGTGTAGCTAACCCCTGTGGTTAGCTCTTTGGAGTTCCATCGCCGTGCAAAACGCGTGGTTTCTGCAAAAACCCCAACACTTCCTCATGCCCCATGTTCCCTTCCCACTTTACTCTGGACCTAACTGACTTCTGAAGAGGAACTTGTCTGGAGAGCTGATATTTGGAAGCTGACATTGTGACCATGTTTTAGGCCCAGTCAGAAGATGCAGTTTGCAATTTTCTGCACTGTGCAGAAAATTAAGCTTCTACACCGGCATTCTTAAGGCAAAGAGATTCCCTGGTATGCCTGGCATCCAAAGGCAAGGGCTTTCCTCTAATTCTCATTACTTGTGACAAGCTCTGGTTGCATGTAAATAACTCCTGCACACAATAATGCTATTATCCAGTAGTGTCTTTTTCTTGCCTTTCAATATCGTCAAGTTTATTTACATGGTCCCTTGCTCTTCAGTTAACACCCTTCCAGACATACTATTTTCTTGCTCTATAATTATCTAGCCATTGTAAAGCTGAATTGGCAGACACTACATTGTAATTCTGGCACTTTTAGTCTAATTGGGGATAACTACATCAAGAGAAGATGGTCAGTGACAAATGGGCACTTTTTTCCCCTGAAAAATAATAGTTAGCTGCTGCTTCAATCACTTTTTTGACAGCTCAACATTTTTATATTTTTTGAATATATATTTCTACAAGGAGAAAGCTATTACCAATACACCATACAAGCATGTCCTGTCCATAAATCTGTATTTTTTTTATTATGGTAGAGCTTCACAACTCAAAAGAGTGTGAGTGACTTTCTGAATTAATTTCAGTAGGCATGTCCAGCAAGAACTACAGCCTCTCCACCTGGTGAAGCAGCACCAAGAACTGCTAGACATCCTGTGGGCCACTAAAGGGGCCATGGAACAGCTTAATGGACAGACCAGAGAAATCACAGACCTTTACTGGGCTCAAGAGAAACATGTGATAGCAGCAATGTGAAAATCTGGGACTGCCGTCAGTCCCAGATCCTGGGATTAACGAGGTTTTTCTACGCTGCAAATTATTTCATCTCCTTCATGACATATGGGCCTTGGAAGTCACACAAGTCTGGTGAGATATTAAATATGCAGTACCTTGTGGTGACAAATGTACACTGCTGAACAGAGGGCAACAGGGGCCATGTCCCCTGCTAGATCTGTCCAGGCACGTGTGGCATCCCAGGGGTGAGCTGTCACCATGCAGCCTGCCCACACCACACTGGCCATTTGGCCTTCCTTCTCTGTGTCTTTCTTATTAATTCTTTTAGCCAAAGAGCAAAGCTTTGGTGAAAAGCAGCTTGTTTTGTCGTCTCTCTGTGGGGGTTGATGTGAGCACAGAGCTCAGGGCTGGGACATGCCAGTGCAAACATTCTCCCTGACCTATCCAGCATCCCAGCCAACTCATCCCCACAGGCTGTCAGAAGAGACTTCAGATCCTACAGAAAACTTCTCATGACACCACAAGGCCCACTGGGATGCAAGAGACCTCCTGCCCCTCCAAAGTCCTTCTTTTCACCTCAGGTCAGCTTCAAAATCCCTTTGGTCTGTGGGAACCCAAAGCACTGTCAACTAAACCCTCCTTCATTTCACCCTTGCCTTGGTACCTAGGGCAGAACAAAAATAAAATTACTCAAATCTTTCAGAGGCCTTTAAACAAAGTGTTTCGACCTACATATTTGTACCTCTCTTATTCCATCTCCAAATTTCTGCATAATCCATCCATCCAATACACCCTATACCAAATCTTCTGCCCTGTCATCTCCTTGTAAAGAGAGTGTCAAATACACGGCCAGCTCATCGGACACAGCTAGTGAAATAGTTTAGTCTTCCCAGTGGAGTAATTAAAGAAATGGTCCCACCTAGTTGGTCAGCTCTAGTCACACACCTAATCAGCCAGGCTGGAAGCAGGAGACTTGTGATACACATGGACTGGAAGGGGAAGGACATGCAGCACGTGTAGTCATACCCAGAGAATTCATGTTCTCAAGGATCCAACAGTGGGACTCAGTCTGAGAAAAGTGGCTCAGAATACTGGGGAGGTGTTAAAAGGCCTGTGATGGACTCTCCTGGTAGCTCCTCCAGGGAAGGCAGACCTGTGAGCTCAGCTGTGGTTGTGTACATTGTGTCCCTGGTTGATAAAGTTGCTATCATACTTTGGGCAGTGACACTCCAGCTGCAGTCGCAAGCAAGGAGTCTTGCCTGCCCGAACAAGAAGAGAGTTATCCACCAAACTTCTTTTGGGCCAGTATTTGAATAGTATCATGTATTTGTGCACAAAAAGATCCAATTACCACATTGTATCCCACCACATGCCTGCTACAAACTCTGAGCAAAAAGCAGATAACACAAAGACTGGAGATTCCTCCTTTTCTCATTTTCTTGAAGTTTCTTTTCGCCCTGCTTAGATTTGTGCTGTATGTTAAAAAACCCCAAATTCTCCAAAACAATAATTGTCTGTTGTGACAATACTCTAACTCAATAACAAGTCTGGAATTTAATTAAAACCTCTTATTTCAGTCCTTCTATGTACAAGTTAGTAATCCTTGAACTTTTCATGAACTAAAAGTCTCCTTCAAGGAGCCAGGTGCTTTGGCAGAGGAAAGAATGGAGATGAGCAAACTTGAGAAGGGCATTGGCATTGCTGTTCTTGCTGTGTCTTCAGTTCCCGAAGGAGAGACAAGAAAAGGAACTTGACCAATATTGACAGACAACACTCATTTTTGCTGTGTCCCCTGGTGGCAGTGCAGGAATTGTTTCTTGTCTTTGTTATTTAGTACTAGGATTTTAATGGGCTTTATTATTTTTCTTCTTCATCTCCATAGGGAAGAATATTTCTTTTCTTTTCCATTTTATTTCCATTTGCCTCACCAAAGGAACTCTTCATAGAAAAAAGAGGAAACTACAACAGAACTGTTCATCCTAATGTGTTTCTTGCATGGTCCCACATTTATAGATGAGACTTAGCTGTGCTTCTGTTATGTGCTTTAATTAAGTCAAAGTGCAGAGTCCCACCATACCCGGTAGAAACCTTTGGCTTGGAAGTGTGACTGGAAGCATCGAGGGAAACAAGGAATTCAGTGGAACAGGGTAGTCAGTGCACTAATTAGTGTCCAACACCTGCATCAGAAGTCTGAAAAATGTGATTCTGAGCCTGCATCTGAAAGGGCATGAATGGTCCTTTCCTTTGTGCTCAGCCACATGTACCTGTCCCTCACTGTGCTCACAGCAGGACTCGAGGAGTTGAGGCCATTGGATGAGGGAACTGATCTGACTGACCTAAGGAAACACAAAGCAAAAGGACAGGAAAATCCAACTCAACCAGTATGTCTCTAGGATGATGAGGAGGCAACAGCTGGCTGTAAAACTACACCCAGGTATATGGAAAATAACATTTAAAACATCTGATCTATGACTATTTAATGCTGTGCATCAGCAGAATATCCTGTTAGCATAGAATAAATTCATTCCAGAGTTCTCCTGTCTCAGCTCACCTGAAAATTTGTATGTTTAAGTTCTCAAACTCAAACACAAACATGTTTCTTTGACGAGTGAAGTCTGCTTGGAAATCATAAAAAAGTGTTCTTGTATTATGGGTTTTAATATTTATTTTAACTTTCTGAAGAACCAGAAGAAAAGGCTCTTTTATCAGTGGTGCGTTTCAGCAGGAGAAATTTGCTTCCATAGGGCTGTGTGTCTGCTGCTGTTAGGAGGAGAAAGGCAGCAAGTTTCCAAAGCTTTGCCTATTTTTGCCAGAGGTCTCTACTAGGTCAGGGTACCTGGCTTGCTGAAATGGGCTGCAATGAGGTTTCCAAGCTGACATTACTAAAGTGCTGTAACAGAAAGGAAAACTATCTGACTTGTGAACTGAAATGAGGCTTTTGATAACTGCAGAAGTAAAATACATCCTATTCATCAGTGATGTCCAGATGGGTCACAGTGTAAAACACATTTCAGAATCATTGATTAGACATCTGCCAGAGAAAGGCAAGCAAACCTCATAGGAGAAGACATTTTTCAATCAGTAGGGCTCATAACGCTGCCCATGGAAGCTGTTCCATTACAAACAGCTATGTTTCCTCTGCTGAAGGTATAGTGGAAACATCTCATTTTTATTTAGCTGATTGGACAACCGTTTCTTTGCAAAGTGGAGTGTGGTATAAAACATGCAGAATGAGGTCTTTAAGAAGTTATACATTTTCTTGGACAGTTTTTAATTTTAGATGTCTGAGTCTTATTACTGTCCAGTCAGAGCTTGCTGGCACTTGGGGAGTGCCAGCTTCCTCAGTGTTTGAAGTGACAACTACATGAACTGTGACATTTTAAAAGCATGATGTCTGCTAGGCATGTCTCAAAAGTTGTATGTGTTTGTTAAGCCCATAAATCTTCATGTCCACTTGTTGCATTACAGTTTTAAATCCAGACTCCAACTTTTGCTTCTTTATGCCAAAAAAAATGTATATGCCAGCGTTTAATATTTCACTGCAAATTTATTAAAACTCGAAGAACTCATGTAGAGTAAGACCCTCAGACAGAGGGTGTATCTATACTTCAGCCTCGAGGTGTGGCTGTGGCTTGAGCAGACAGCAGGAACAGCTTTAATCTGGCTTGCTGGGTGCAGATAGCAGTGCAGCAATGGCAGCAGAAGGCTGAGTAACCCACAGAGATCTGTGCACCTTCCCATCATTTCCAAGCACTCTGAGGCTGCTAGTTTCAAGCTAGGTTGGAGAGTTTTCATGAGCTGCAATCCTCTTTGGGTTTCTACAAGTGGACAGACAGAAGCAAAAGGAGACTATATTAGAAGAAGACACATTTCAAAGCATAGGCAAAGATAATTTTTATACTAGCCAATGGCTATTATGGTGGTCAGGTGAACAAGTCTGGAGTTTCGAAAAAAGGTCAGAAACCTGCTTCTCCTTACTCCAAGGGTCTTCAAAGATAAGGATGAGTTCCTCTTGCAGGTTAAAAATGGCTGGAATAAAAAGTACTTAAAAATCCATGTGAATGTGAATGTGAACAGGGGAAAGGTCCCCTGAGGACTGTGAGAATAAAAACAAAGGCAACCTCTTAGCCAAAAAATTCCCAAGCCACAGATATGGAAAATATGTACAGAAAATATCACAGTATAACACCTGGTTCTTTCCCTAAGCCTACACAAGCCACTATCAGAGAGACAGGGCTGTGTCCAAGATGCATTTCTGGTCTGACTCAAAATGGGCATAGTTTCATTCTTATGAAAAATTCAGAATTTTTCAAATTTTTCATTTGTGCAGTGGAGAGAAAACACCCACAAGGAGTTGTCTCAAGGAGTTTTTCCTGGAGTTGTGCTCCTTAAGCAGGATCAAAAACTGCTTAGGAAATAGAGCTGGAACTTTCTGTGGTTTGTCCTCTGAAACTATCAGCTCTGGGTTTCACAGTAGTCTAAGGAGCAATGGTGAACTTGGGGTCAGCAGAAATAACCACAGTGCTCATTGTCCCACTGTGTAAACACACAGTGTCCCTACTCTGTGAATCCCTGATGCTGTTTTGGCTACCCTGTCTTTAGCAGGATGCATCAGAATTCAAAAGGGAAAGGTAAAAGAATACTGGAGAAAAGTGCATGGAGGGCAGTGAAAGACAAGGATATTTGGAACTTTCACACATGGAAGCAGTCAGTGGAAAAGGTACTTTGAAATTACTTAAGTTTATTGGGGTGGCAAAGATGAGCAGATACAATAGAAATGTGTAAAGTCACAAATGCCACAGAGAAATAGATAGCAAAAACTTAGATCTCTTGCAAGGTCAAGGAGAAAAACAAAGTCAAACCTACTGCCCCATAGGGTGCAAAACAATAAATATTTGCAAGCCTTGCCCCTTTACTCAGGCCTGGTGAGGGGCATCAGGAGTGCTGTGTCTAATTCCAGACTCCTCGGTACAAGAGGGACATGGAGCTCCTGGAAGAGGTCCAGCAGAGACCACAAAGATGATGAGGGGCCTGGAGCACCTCTCTTGTGAGGAAAGGCTGAGAGACCTGGGCCTTTTCAGAAGGGACAAGCTGAGAGGGGACCTTATCCATGTATGTAAGTATCTGAAGGGGGCATGTCAAGAGGATGGATCCAGGCTCTGCCCAGTGGTGTTAAGCAACAGAACAAGGGGCAGTGGGCAGGAACTGATGCATGGGAAGTTCCATCTGAATTTGAGGAAGAATTTCTTTGCTGTGCAGTGACCACACACTGGAGCAGAATGTCCAGAGAGGCTGTGGAGTCTCCCTCACTGGAGGTATTCAAGAAGAGTGTGGACACAATCCTGTGCAACGTGCTCTAGGATGCTCTGCTTGAGCTGGGAGGTTGGACCACATGACCTGATGTGGTCCCTTCCAATCTGACCCATTCTGTGATTCTGTGTCTTTTGCTGAGCCCATCTGACTAGAGGTGCTTCAGCTCTTCTTTGGAAGAGGACAGTAAGGGAGCAACAGAGGCTCTGAGATGTCTCAGGATATGCTGGGTGAAAAGCTGTGAGGAGGCAGGAAGAAATGTCCCTGGGGCCATAATATCTTGTGGGAATGACTGTTCACTGTACTCCATCCTACGGGACTGGGCCAAGCAAGCTCAGAACCACCAAGAGGAGGCACCAGAAGTGAAGCTTTTTGTCTCACCTTCTGTCTTACCCAGAAGGTGAGACAACATGGCATGACACTGCTACAGCATGTAGTGATGGCCAAAATATAAAAAGGATTCAAGAAGGAATAAAAATTTAGAAAGTGTGTGTTAATCCCTGTGGTGGGCCATAACCCGGAGCTCCACTAGGAATCCACAAGGTATGAAGCCTGCCTGTTAGATGGTTTACCAGGAAGGATAACTCTTCACTAACTCCATTGCTTATGTTCTTTTCTCAGACACCTACAGACAACTGCAAAGGTCCCTCCTGGGCAGGGCAGCCTTTCAGTCTGATCTGTTCTGACAGTTGAACGTAGTTCAGCCGCAAACAGACTGGCTTCCTCCATATATATTTTCATTTCTAATGAACAACTTGCCAGTGAGAGAAAATTACAATGAACCGTTCATATAATGGCAATCTACAAGAGTGACAGATCTGGGATACAATAAAATACTGGTTTTTACATTGTTTGAACAGGCTGTTATTTTCCAGAGCACAGAAAGAACCAGTGTGAGTGCTGCTCTAATAGCTCTAGAGTACATCTGCAATACTGTATATTTAATAGGAAATGTGCTTGACAGAGTGGATCAGACCAGTGGTCTACTGTCTTCATCTGTAGTTATTCCCAGAGTTTTCACAGGAATGTGAGAGACATCCTACAATAGACGACTAAAAAAATAATTTATTCATAAGAAAACCATCTCCTTAACTCACTTTGTTTAATGATGTCCTGCTTACTTTGAAGGCTGATACCTTTTCCACTTTGGACCTCTTATTATTCATATAAATTCCTAACCCTGCAGAGCGGTTGGCCTCGGTAATACTTCCTGGCAGAAAGTTCCACAGGTTAATTATGTGTTAATTATTTCCCATGTTCCCTTTAAAATGCCTGCATCCAAGTCAAAGAAAGTGCTCACCTCCCTTTGGTTTCAGTAGGCTCGGGGGCTCTCAGCCTTGGCAGCTGGGGGTGGCACTGACAAGGTGGTAAGGAATCCAGCTCTACATGCAGTTTGCATTAAATGGAGCGTACTCCAGCTGCCCTCGTTTTTGATAGAGATCTGAGCACTGCAGAGATTTAAGGTTCCCCACAGTGATCCATCACGGCTCTAGACTCAAACAGAGCTGCATTCTGGGATGTGCAGCTCCCCGTGGAGCATTTTTCCACTCCAACAAAGAAGTCATTGTGTGTGTTTGTGCGCGTGCATAGTGGATGGGGAGCAGGGAGGGAGCCACAGCACACAGACTGATACCTGCAGAAGTATGAGTAAATTGCTTCTGTCCCACCCTCAAGGTAAATTGTTAAATGCTCGCTTGTGTCTGACATGAGGATGCTGAGCTGGTGTTTCGATTCGTGCCTTCATGCAGGTCCAGTTTCACACCACATCTGTTCTGACCCCCTGGCAACCTGAAAGAAATGGCCCAGCTCTCCCTCACCTGTCCACTGCCAACAATTTCCAAGGAGTTCCTTGTGCTGGGACCACAGGGCTCTGTACAGACACATCAGCTGACGGGGTAACCTGAGCACCAGGTCAGCAGCTGGTCCTGGTGATGCTGCCACGGCTGGTGTGATGGGAGACACAGGCTGGGAGCACAAGCCCAGAGGTCTCACAGAAGCTCACAACCAGGGGCAGGGAAGATTGGTGTCAGCTTATGCTTCTGCTGCCTCCAGCAGCCCTGCCTTCTCCATCCTGTTGATGCCAGTGCTCCTGAAATTATGCAGGAGGTCAGATGAGGAACCTGATCCAGCTTAAAGCTAACATGACCTTAAAACAGAAAAATACCTAAAGACAGGCTGTGATGGGAACAGTTCTCTTGCCCAGCTTAGCGTGCAGGCTGCAAACACTGCTGCTGGGGTGGTAGGGGCAGGAACACAGTGCTGGGAGGGCAGGAAAGCAAGGTTGGATGTCAATCTACACAGTGATTAGATTACAGGAATTGAAAAACGATAATCTTTTTCACCTTTTAGTCCTTTCATTTGGGAAACTCTAAACATGCTACCGACACAGCCAGCAGCCTTGGGTTTGCACAGCATGTTGTGCACAGATGCTGGCCTGTCAGTGAGGCTGAGTGCTCCCAGCACAGGCTGCACTGATCCCATGGTCCCTCCACAGCACAGGGGCAGGATGTGAACGGCAACATGAGATCCAGCAGGAGCCCAGATAAGGGGAGCCTTGCAAAGAAAAGGAAAACAAGCAACACAAGAGAGTTCAGGGACATGAAATCAGAAGAGAACGAGGTGAGCAAGCAGCAGATTTTTCTTTCCAGGGTACTCAAGCTTTATCACAAGAGCTCTGAAACATCATATGTTCACTTGTTCTCTCCCTCTGGGGACAGTAGCTGCTTAGACATGGTGGGAGGTGACATCTGATAGCCTGGAACCTCTCACCCAGGTCTGAGAGACCAGACCAACACAATGGCCCTGCTAGACAGCATGGGCATTTTTTTGCAGACCAGAACACCACAGTTTTTATAACAGTGCTTAATGTCAACCGAGTTTGAGCCTTATCTTAATGGATACGCAGGCCCTATTTTTAGAATTAGTCAAGAATCTAAGATCAGCTCAAAAAACAGTTTCCTCCAGCACCCAGGTTACATTGCTCTGACTTTGAGGAAAGAGAATAAACTCAGAGACCAAAATTTCAAAATAGAAACACATGAACAGGGATATTTTAGGATATAATTTTCACAGGTCATGGAGTGCTTGATGGATATGTCTGATGTGTGCTAGCATCAGAACTGCTGGCTCCTGACCCAGTAGCCATTTCCTTCCATATTTCCAGATGCAGAATATTTTTTTCCATAGTCTTAGTGATACATTAAGGATAGCAGCAAAGGGACAAGGACTGTTGGCTCTGCACCTACTAGAGCTTTCCTAGGGAATGGCACAATGACAAATTTACCCATTCCAGCCTTAAAGAAAAATCTGAAAACCTGGCCTTCATTCTTTCCCTCTGTAAATGTTGGGTTTTCCTAGCAAGCCAAAAATCATAGCACCTAAATACTTGGGAGAGAACAGTCATCAAGAACTGTATAAGCACTTCTGCTACACCTTGGCATTAGCAGTGACTGTACTGTTTTCTTTAGAAGCTTCTGAGTGGCAGGAAAGTGGATATAAAAAAGAAGAAATAGTTAGAAATTGTACAATATTCAAGCAGACTGTAATAATGTTAAATACCATTTTAAAGCCCCTAAACTACTTTAAAAACAACAAAAAAGGGACTGATTTACAATCTGCTTCACAGCTGAAGGGTGGAGTCCAGTAGGAATATTTGCCTTTGGATATGCTAGTAAAATAACAAACCTATATTAATCCAGTCTTGAACATAACTGCCAAGATTTTGAGTGTATCCGTCTGTTAACAGTACAGCAAAACAGTCAAAACAGACTTTATTTTAAAAAGGAATAAAAAGATGAAGGCACCACTAAGACAGAAGTCAGTTATTCATTATGCTACTTTTTGCAGCAGTGCTTCACTTCAGAAGCTGGAGAGCTGGTGGTTTTCTTTGCTTTGTTGTCAGATGTTTGGCACGCAAGTCATAGATGAACAAGTCATGTACACACCCACTTACTGTGTATATGTACATATATGTATATATACAGATATGTATGTACTAAAGATTGAATTAGTAAACTTTTTTACTTGGGGAAAAGGCATGAAGTATAGACACAAGTCCCAATGCACAGAGAAAATCAACTTTTGATCATGGTTCACGGGCACCATGGTAGAATTAGGTCACTAATCAGGTACCCTCTTGTGACCAGCTTATCACAATGTCAGTAGCTAATGGGCATGAAGCAAGAGAGCAACTGCCTTCAAAGGCATTGAACAGAACAGGCATGTTGGAATTGAAGTATTACATGATGGGGCACAATCATGGCTGGCAAGCAAAAGGGGGAAGAGTTACCTGATACCAGCAGCTCCCACATTGCATTGCCCTGTAGGAAGAGATGAACTGCAAAGTGACTGTGAGAGACAGAACAGCTCAGCGGCATCTCTGCAGAACTCAGCTGATCAGCTCATGGTGCTAACAGGCTTGCTCAAAATTGCTAACAGATTGCAATTATTCACACCACACAGAATACTGGGAGCGAGCCGAGATGTCTCTTATGGAAAACATTACAGACCAAACCACTGGGCCCTATCTTCTCTGCATAAATGAGCAGAGCTTGACTGAGTCAGCAGAGGTTCCACTTTTAACATGAGCAAAGAATGTGGCCCCCTTGCTTCAAGCCCTCAAAACATGCCAAAACTGTCACCTTTAAGGTCTGAGTGATCAAGGTTTGCTCTTTACCTCCCAAACAATTCTTTCACCAAGTCCCTCAACATAGGTAAAGCAAAATAAATTGAAATATTCCAACCCATACTTGAACAAAAATTAAGCAATAAAAAAGACAGACTTACAGCAAGAGAACAGATTGTGCTTGATTCTTGGTACCAAACTCTTCCTCAGTGAGAAGTTTGACTTTTGTCTGTTTGGCAGGTAGTGGTGTTGGAGACACAAGCCTGCCCCAGCACCAGACCCTGGCAGATGACACAGGGCACATGACAGGAGGAAAATACCTTTCTGCGATGTGCCGGGATCTTGAAGAACCATGCTGCTTATTGCCCTCACCATTGCCAGTAGTTTGTGAATAAACTGTAAATAACAGCATCCAAAGATGGCAGCAATGACTTTTCACTGCGGGCATTATTCTAAAAATGAGTGAAGAAACCTTCCCTTCACCATGTAAATTCAAACACAAAAAGCAGAAGTTGAAGGGCATAAGCACAGGCAATTCTAAAATAAAAGAGTTTTTTATAACAAACAGTTCCCCTACACATCTGTCCCAAAAAGTACTTGCTGGGCATCCCTCTGTTTATGGCAGAATAGGAACATTTTGGGTTGAAGAAAAGTGCTATCACTATGTTTTTGTTTTGCTTCACTGTACAGAAAAGCAACCCTCCACCTCAGCACCATTCTCCAGTTAGCTTTCTTCTGGCATGTCCATGTTAAATTCAGGATGGCACTGACACCCCAGCTGTCTCAGTCAGCTCCAAAATGACAACTCTCATTTCAATGACAAAAGTGTATAATTATGTAATAATTATCTGTGACTTGGCCCTCTGGGTCCTATCTTTGTGTAAAACAAAAGAAAATGCCGGTGAGCTCCTACTCAGGAAGCCAGTGGGTCTGATGGATCGATGGACTGAGGCCAACAGTATGAGGTTCAAGCCCAGTTGCTGCATTTGGCCACAACAACCCCAGGCAGTGCCACAGGTTGGGGGCAGAGTGTCTGGAAAGCTGCCCAGCAAAAAAAGGACCCGGGAGTGCTGGCTGGCAGCAGCTGAACATGAGCTGTGGGTGCCCAGGTGGCCAAGCAGGCCAATGGCATCCTGGCCTGGTCAGCAACAGTGTGGCCAGCAGGACCAGGGCAGGGATTGTCCCCCTGTACTCAGCACTGGTGAGGCCACACCTCAAATCCTGTGTTCAGTTCTGGGCCCCTCATGACAAGAATGACATTGAGGTGTTGGAACATTTCCAGAGAAGGGCAAAGGAGCTGGGGAAGGGCCTGGAGCACAGGTTTTATGAGGAGCAGCTGAGGGAGCTGGAGGTGTTTAGCTTGGAGAAAAGGAAGCTCAGAAAGGACTTCACTACTTTCTACAACTACATGAAAAGAGCTTCTAGTCAGGTGGGGATTGGTGTCTTCTCCCAGGCAACAAGTGATAGGACAAGAGGACATAGTCTCAAGCCGTGCCACAGAAGGTTTAGATATCAGGAAGAATTTGTTCTCTGAAGGGGTTGTGTATTGCGCTGCCCAGGGAAGTTGTAGAATCACCATCCCTGGAGGTGTTCAAGAAATGACTGGAGGTGGCACTTAGTGTTGGGTCTAGTTGACAAGGAAGTTATCAGTCCAAGGTTGAACTGGATGATCTTGGAGGTCTTTTCCAACCAAATTAATTTTGTGACTCTGTGACATTTACCATCAGTATCAAAGGATCAGGATTTCAATGCAGACTTTGGCTGATTCATTTGACAATTTAATGCTTTTCGGAGAATTACTTATTTCCTCCTGCCTTTGTTTTCTCCTCTGATACAACACTCAGAGCTTTATAAACCATAATTAGCAAGTTTTGAAAGCACTTAGAGATCTCAAGATAGCAGCACGTTGCAGGTGCAAGGTGTATTTATTCTTGACACTTCAGGCCAGTGGTCCTCAACCTAGAAGCTGCAAAACCACAGCTTACAGAGTTGGGTTGCAAGTTCATTGGAAGTACAAATGGCTCACAAGTAGAAACTGTGACACGAACCTAGAAGTGGTATTGGGAGTGAGGTCATGAACCTGGTGGTGGAACCAGAAGAAATGTCCATCAGCTTTGCTTGTTCCAGAAGAGCTTAAAATAGCAGGCTTTGCGCTGATAAATATGTTTCCACTCAAGGCTACAATGCAAAGTCCCACAGACGTGCTTTTCTGTTGAGCTCTCCCTCAAGAACAACAACAGAAACTTCTGCCTGTGCCAGTGATCTACTCAATTAGATTTTACTTCAGTATGTGTTAAGAGATTGGAACAAGATTTTAAACAAATGTTCACCCCCAAAAAGAGCCTTAACAGACTCAAACCTATATTTCCCTTGTGTATAGATCATCCGAATAATAATAATAAAACGTCTCTGGGACATATTGTGAATATCAGTTTGGCTACCAGCTTTACTGCATGGAAAACTTCCCAGCAGGTGGTTGCAATCCTTCTAGAAAGGAACAGGGCTGGATCAGCAGTGCCTTGGGGTGTTAGGTACCTGTCTCTTATTGGATTTACTCTGTGATAATCTAAGCACAAAACCACAGCTTCTTGGGTTATTTCATTAAAAAGCTGACATTTTGGTTCATGAAGCCATGTCTAATCTAAGCACTTGGCTTGCATTTGGTTTATCAATGGTAAACAACTGTTGTCTTCAGCTTTTACAAAACTTACTGACTTTTCCTGGGCACTGGACTCTCTGTCCCAAAAGTATATTTCATTTTCCAGGAACATTTTGTCCTGGAAAACATTTTTAATAGGGCAATAATAAATAAATAAAGAAATCCCTCTCCAAAGGGTTTTCATTTGTCACATATAATTTATGCCCACATAAGATTCATTCCTTAAAATACATAGTGAAACCTCAGAGAAAGCCCTTGTTCATGTCTGCAAAGGGAAAAAGTGCCGTGTAAATGGGAGTGGTGGTTCAGTGCAGCCTGAGCCCCACTGGTACCCTCAGAGAGCAGAGCAGCAGACCAGGGTTTTTACTGGCCTCTGTTGTGTCTGTTGAACTGCTGCTCCGTCTTTAGTGAAATCTCAAGCAACAGAAATCCTCTATTAAAACCACCTGCACAGCTTTGTCAGCCGAGCTCCGTGCTGTCAAATGACTTAGCTTCTTAAGCCAATACAAGTCATTAAGAAGAAGGTGAATTAGAGATTTAGACGTTGCCGATAGTAACTATCTCTGATCAATTGATATCTTCCTCTGATAAAGCGGCGCTCCCCGGCCAACCCCCTTCTCTGCCTCATCCGTGCAGACCCCAACCACTGGATCTAATTATGGCTGAGGAACACCAGGCCCTCGTCAGCGCTGAAAGGCCATCAGTAGGCCTATCCATTAATAACTCTCCTGTGCGCTGTACATTGTAATTGTCAGACTGCAATTTACAGTAATCCTCCAATGCAAAACTTAAATAGCTGCAGCTGATTTGAAATTCATACAACCAGTTGAAAGAGAGAAAAACAAGATGCACGGGTTAAAAGGCCAAATTGTGCAAGTGTGTGCGCTGAGTGACAGACATTTTAGTACTAGCCTGGGACCATATTTTAAAAGGTCACTGAAAACTTTTGGCTTGGGCCCTCTGACAAACAATGAACTTTCCATATATTTATTTGCCATCTCTTTGTTTTTACAGCAAGCAGAATAAATGAGTTAAATGACGTTGTGCGGGTCTGCACATTGTCAGCACAGGTTATAAGTCATTATTAAACTCCATCAAATCAGACCAAACCCCGTCTAGGCAATGAGACTAAAAGTTATTTGCATTCCTTCTGTCATAAAAAATCATATCCCCTTACCCAAGACTTTCGTTTCTTTATTAAATGCAGCCACAAGAGTATTTCAGGTCTGGCAATGTGAGCTCAGGAAAACCTTCTCTGTATAACTCAGTGTAACAGCTTAGAACCGATTCCACTAAAATGTCCCAGCTGAGTGTATCTGGGCACTCAATCAAGACACACATATTACTTTTAAATAAGATTAGCCTTTATATTTTGCTGCTTAAGTTAAAACTTTTCATGTCATTCTCTCATTTTATGTAAACTCCAACATAATTCTGTTTTAGAGAATACTTCAAACAAATTAAAATCCTCAACTTGAATGTGTCTAGCAAAACTCGCCTAATGGCACAGCAAGCTGTTTGGTGACACTAAAACACTTTTAAATAAGATGAATTTTCCCTGCCTTGCCCTGGCTTTGTAATTACTGCTGCTGAACAGCAGATGCCTTTGGTTACAATGGCAAAAGCAGCGGCTTGTGCTCTGAAACTTACATGACAAATAACTTACAAGTGACCTGCAACATCTGTTTAAAAAATCGTCCTTTCGTATCTGCCTCAAGTGGAGTTCAGCATCAATTATGAAATGCAAACATATCATCTGGGGCCAAGGGCAGCTTTTACACATACACAAGGCATGGTGTGGGGAGGGGGCGGGCTGCAGGCGCCTTTCTTACGCCAGGCAAGGGGAAAGAAAATGTTTAAGTAAGTCTCCATCTGAGCTACCAGCTTGTAGCATCACGCTAGTGAGCTCCAGTGACACTCAGTCACGGGCCTGGTTGCAATGGTGCTCAGCTCCTGGGTGCTCAGGAGGGCATGAGCCATGGTGGGATGGGACTTGGAGAGGTGGGCAGTGATGACCAGGACTTTCAGCCACCCTGGACATCAGCTGGAGCAGTAGGACCACAGAACCTGCAAAGCCCAGCCATGAGCTTCGCTGATCCAGAAGGTGCCAGCAATGGCAACAGAGGTGTGTAAGGCACCTTAACCTCTCTGGAGCTGAAAACACCTACTTAGCAAGCAAAGGATGCCACACTCCACACTCCAAAGAACGCCAGCAAAAGTCTTTCATAAAACTAATGCCGGCCTGGTTTACACTCACAAAAGCCTAGAGTCGTGGAGATGATGCTCTTCAGTCTCTAAGGCTCTCCTCATCCCTACCTCTCAATAGTTTAATACTGTGCTGCTTGGCATAACATCAGCTCAGGCTGAGATTTAGCTCATGGTACAAAAGCAGATGGAAGAAATAGAAGAAATAGAGCACTTCTCTCTTCTTCAGAGATTGGAAAATTTTTTTCAAGTTCTTATAAGTCTTTTTATGTGGAAGTCAGTAAAAAATAAAAATAAGAAATTCTGACTGTATGTAATCCCGAATTACATTATTTTGGATCTGATTTAAAAGCTATACTACAAGGTTTGATTCAAATAACATGTGCAGTACAGATATCCCTTCACATCAATAAATATAAATAGTTTAACTATTGAATATAAACTTTTAGAGAGCTATTTCATTCTTGCGATCAAAATAGTCTGCTTCTAACTTATGTAGAAGCACATGTAAAATACAGGTTGAACAATACTGAAAATATTGATTTCTGCAGCTTTAAAAGATATTTACTTGTAAGACGTCAAAGGCAGATCTAAAAGTTTACTTGTGCCGGTCTCTTTTTCTCTCTGCTGCTTTTTTTCATTTACCTTCTTATACACAAACTTAATCAGCAACCGAGCTCAACCATCAAGTGATAACATTTCTGCAGCTAATTGTAGCATACTGGAGTCTTGTAAGGAATATTATTAAACTGTCCTATAACTCACGTTTTGTGTGAAAAACTGGGACTTGAAAAACACCTGCCCAAACAATTCATAAACACACAGCACAGCAAATACCTATGGTAATTCACTGGATTTACAACCGTCATATTATATTAAACATACAGTGTCAAAATTTATCACCTATTACACAGATTCCTGTTTTAATAATATCTTGTTCTTGTACAATTGCACCTTCTCTCCCAAAGGGTCCCAAAGCACTTTAAAATCATGCATACAGGAATTGCTTCATTCACTGTGGAAATACAGCTGCCTCTGGGGTGGAGCAGGGGTTAGGGCAGCAGAGGAATTGTGCACGTTGTGCTCAGTCATTATGAACATTGACAGTCGAGAGAGAGGGTTGGGGACGGGGAGCAGAGAAAATGATACCAAAGTCTCAGGAGCATCGTATAAAAAGCATGATCACAGTTGCAGGTGAGGGAGGTGCACAAGCAGCTGTGGCAGAACTTAGCACAATTTGGGGCGTTCCTGCCCCAACCATCACTGGCAAGAAATCCTTCCATCAGTGTAGGGCCAGCCCGCAGCCTCCAGCTCCAACCCGCAGGCAGTGGGTCATGGACAGGGATGAGCCTCCCTGTGGTGCAGCTCTGGCTGGTGAAGGAGTTGACTTGAAGGCTTGAAGGCTCTGTCTCCCTTATCACCACACTGCACTGCCCAGATTCCCCAGAGATAACCCCAGCTGTGCTTCTAGGAAGCCACAGGAAAATGGGAGCACACTGATAAATATCTCTGTGGAGGGCAATTTGATGAAATGGTACAAAAACAATGCAATATTAGAAGAGATCAAGAAATGCATGGATTTTTGCTAGGTTGTTTACCCAGTTTGAACTTGGCTGTCAAAGACTGCTGCTACCTGCATCACTGAAAAATGTTTGTGCTCCTCAGCTGCCTTCAACTGCAGCTTCATCTCCTTCATACCTGCTATAATTGACAAAGTAGTCTCTTGTACCTTCATATCAACCCCAAATCTCTCCAGGTCACTCTCATTCAGGACCTTCTTTGACCCTCTTTGATGAAGGCAAGGAATCAGCTTCTGAATTATTGGATTTAGCTTTACAAGGAAATCAAGTGAGAAGCTTAAAACTGGCCCCTGAAAATCACTACCAATGGATTTAGTCCTGCCTACTAGAATTCCCTGGTTCTGCCTGTTTCCACCACTGCCCAGCTCTTCCCCACAATGCTCACCCCTTTCTGGGGGTGTTATTTATGTGCTGCGTTGCCCAGGTCTGTGTCCTTTCCTCTGCATATTTGAAGTGCCTCTGAATTTTGGCATTTCTTCCAGCATCTTTTCAGTCTACACCTTTCTCTATTTGTTGACACATTTCAGATGTTTATGCAGGTCCCCGATCACTCCTTGCCTCAGTCATTGCAGTTTCTGGGATTCCTGACACACAACCAGCACACCCTGTAGAAAAAGCAGCTGCTGTATGTGTAGCACAGACTACGTACTCACGTCTAGTTTAGCTCCTACAGCCTACGTGCCATAAGGCTCTGCTGCAATTTACTTAGCTGCTGCATTAAGTAACCCTTCACCTTAGCTAACCTGCCAAAAAGCCAACATCACTTTACAAGAAACCTTCCACAGAAGTTGCTGTATGGTTATTTTACATTAAATCCAACAGCTTGCAATTAAATGTTGAGCAAAATAAGGGTTTCCCTCTCAATCTGCATGCACAAGGATGTGTGTT
Source organism: Nicator chloris (assembly GCA_013400495.1). Taxonomy (NCBI): domain Eukaryota; kingdom Metazoa; phylum Chordata; class Aves; order Passeriformes; family Pycnonotidae; genus Nicator; species Nicator chloris. The sequence continues at coordinate 142,401 of WAAE01006012.1, forward strand.
TGATTCAGCCCTGCAAGGAGGATGGGGAAGGTCTCACTTGCCTTTCTCTGCCTTGCTGTACCTGCTGAGAAGAGTGGCATACTTTGGGAATTCAGCCCTACGTGGCAGGCAATATATTCAGTGCTCCATACAGGAACCCTTCTAGCTGACAGATTCCACAGAAAGAGCAACATTTTAAAGCCCAACAAAGGTATTTGATCCAGCAAAAAATGGTTACTAAATCTTCCACAGATCCCTTCCCATCTCCACCACAAGCAATTTCAACACCATTGTTGAGCCAGAGTCCCAGGAACTTTTGCCCTTGTTCTACACAAGGTTTTTGCTGGCACAGCCCTGCACAGCAGCCAGTTGGCCAGACAGGGAGTACAGCTGCCTATGCCATGCTTGTTTGTATAATGAGATCTCTTTTGCCTAGAGCACATGTATTAAGTAAAGCTGGGAAAAAGGTGATGAGTGTTGCTGGCAAGAACATAATGCCCTGCTATTCTAGCTAGAATCACCCAGAAAGCAATAATTTCTTAACTTGAAATTGGTGCTGCAAAATAGCATTAATTGGTATAGTTGTGTGAGAATAGGGCAGATCATAGAATAGGCAGAGAAATTGTGGATGCCTAGTCCCTGGAAGTGTTGAAGGCCAGCCTGGATGGGGCTTTGAGGCAACTGGTCTAGTGGAAGGTGTCCCTGACCATTGTGGGGCAGGGTGGAACTACACTTTAAGATCTCTTTCATTCCAAACCATTCTATGACTCTCTAATCTTAACTATCAAGCTCCCGAGGCTCTACTGATTTCAGGGAGGGCTCCATTCAGACATTTTAGACAAACAGGTCTTGTCTAAAGCCAGGTGGTGACTGGAGAATGAATACACAAAAGTGAAAATAACTGATCCAAGTGGCTGTAGTATAAGAACATGGAAGCAGATGTCTGTGCTTAACAAGATGCATTTGCTGCTTTTTTTTCTAATGATGGTGGTGAGACAGGCAACATACACCAACAGTGCTGCTCTTCTCTCCATATTGCTGTATAGATGAAAAACTAAGTAAAGTTAAAAGCCTTACTCTAAAAGTGATGTGAAAATGTCACTCAAGTACTTCTGTGATAACTACTTTTTAAAAAGAATATATAGTTGAGCACTGGACTGGTGATCCTGCAGTCTCTTCATGGAACTCAGTGCCTCAGTTAGGTAAGCCTACAACTTAGCACCAGTTTATTACAAATGCTGGAACAGCTGCAACAGTTCATCTCCCCTGCTTCAAGCCAAGTGGCTGTAAAGAAGAGAGGGTCATCCTCACCTTGGCAAGAGATGAGAGTGATCCTGGAATAACAAGTGATTCCCTGGCCATGCTGCACTCTCATGAAATCATCTTTTTGCCTTGTTGCATCGCTTTCCTGGAAGAACATTTCCAGCTTCAGGCCACTGTGTGAGACGCATGTCATTAGCTGAGTGCCATCCCAAGGTTAGGGAGGAAGGGGCCTCTTTCTCATTCAACTCACCTCATTTTGAAAGCATGATCTCAGAGCAGGAAAACCAACTGGTGCCCTGCTGCTCCACCACCAGCAGAGAAATGGGTGGGAGTTAGCCCCAGGCTGTCTGCCTGAAGGAGAATTGTCGTGGAATCATTGAGTTGCTTAGGGTAAAAAAGATCTCTAAGATTATCAAGTCCAACCATTAACCCAGCGCCACTCTGTTCACCACAAAATCATGTCCCCAAGGGCCACATCCACATGCCTTTTGAAAGCTTCCAGGAATGGTGATTCTACCAGTTCCCTGAGCAGCCTGATCCAGTGCCTGACCACTCTTTCGGTAAAGCAATTTTTTCTAATATCCAACCTGCACACCTCAAGGCCATATCCTCTAATCCTGTCACTTGTTACTTGGGAGAAGAGACTGAGTTATCTCAGAAGTAGGCAGCTAGTGAATGTGCCACATTTTATTTAAAAGCCTGAAAAAATAGAAGCAGAACAGCAGAGGCTGCCTTGGCACATCCCTGTGTTTCTCACCTTTTGCTTGACATCTGGAATTTACACTTATCATGTCTGAAGGACTTTTGTGTTAAATTCAAATGCACAAAAGTTACAGACCCCAAGTGGATGTCTTCCCAGTGACTTCAGTGAGAGCCAGACAGGAACTCAGAACTACAGGAAATTTTCAAGCTAACAGGAGAAAATTACTTCAATTTAAAAGCTAGCATGAGACTTCCAATAAAATACACATTAAAAGTAATGTTAAAAATATCGTATAAGCCAGGTAAGTGGAGATGGTTAAGCAGCAAAGTTAATGATACTGTTTCCATAAAACTGGGAAGGTTCTTTGTTATTTTGCTCACCAAAATGAAATTATTGTTCACATCTACAATAAGGAAAGACCTAATCACGGCTATGAGGAAAATAAAATGTGCTTACATGCCAGTACTGCCTGTGTCCACTGACATGGAGATTTCCTCGAAGGAACAGATCCTGCACCTGGACTCTGGCAGCAGTGTTAAGGGAAGCCCATACGTGCACCAAACCCGCTCCTCTGTGTCTCTGGATTGGAAGTTAAGATTAGCTTTGTTACTGCCTCTTTTCAGGACCAGCATTGTCCAAAACTACTCCCCTCAGTTTTCAAACTCCTTTTTTTGTATGGTTTTACTTGAGAGTAATAACAGCCAACCAAATACATCTTACTTCAACTGATGCAATTATGAAAGGCATTTTTTCTTGTAATAAGGAGATGAGAAACCAGTACCTGTAGACTCCTCCTCAGATAGACAGGTGTCTTCTCTCTTCAATTCCTATAGGGTGAGCACTGAGGATTGTCAGAAGGACAAATAGCAGCTTTAAACTAGCATTGAAGGGGGAAGGGGCAAAACCAGGCTCATCAATGATGAGTGCTGTAATGATGTCCCAGAACTTGAGGAAACGAGCACTAATGGGATCTCTCCATCTGCTTCACCAGGCATTGGCTAAACTGCACCACACCTGAAATGTTTCTACGCTAATGCATACACCATGAGGAGCAAACAAGGAGCTCAAGGCTTTGGCCTTCTCCCAGAGATTTGACATCACTGGCATAAGTGAAAACTGGTGGGACGAGTCCTGTGACTGGAATGCCCTTTTGGAGGGTTCCAGGCTCTTCAGGAGGGACAGGCAGGGCAGAAGAGGCAGGGGGCAGTACTGTAGGTAATAGAAGGGGTAGAATTTATGGAGACCACAGCTGGCAATGGCACCATTGAGAGCCTCTGGGTAAGAATCAAGAAGCAAATAAATAATGTGGATATCATCATGGGAGTCTAATGGACCTCCCAGCCAGGATGATGAGAATGACAAATTATTCTTTGAGGAATGAAGTGTCACTTCCAAGTCAGCTTCCCTTGTCCTTACAGGAACTTCTACTTGCCAGGAATCAATTGGGAGCACCACACAGCTAGTACAATGCAGGCCAGAGAAAACCTTTATGAAACAGGTCCAAAGTGAGCCAACTCAGAAAGATGCCCTCCTTGATCTGCTGCTTGTCAGCAGAGAGGATCTTGTAAGCCAAGTGGAGGTTGCTGACCACAAAGCGATCAAGTTTAAAATCTTTGGTGACATGAGGAAAAGCGCCAGCAAAACCTCAACTCTAGACTTCAGGATGCTCACATTACTAGTAAGGAAAATCTCCTGGGACAATGTTTGTGCAGGTGGTGGGGCTCATCAGTGCTGGTCGCTTTTTAAACATCACCTCCTAACAGCACAAGAATGTGCAATTCCCAAATCTCAGAAGTCAAGCAGGGGAGGCAGAA
>WAAE01006013.1:0-26840 GCA_013400495.1 Nicator chloris
AATAATAATAATAATACTAAAAAATTAAATAGATTCAACCAATTCCATGATTCCTTTTATTGGAAGCAGAATTAATCATCAGCTAACAAAAGCTGACTTTGTGTCTCTATCTGTGACCTACTCAGTAGCTATTCACTGTGAGCTATTCAGTGAATGCATTCATGCTATTTGCTGAGTAAGACAGTGTCCCATGTAGGTTTTTGGGAAAGGAAAAAGCTGGAAAAGGATCATGCAAGCTGTGGTTGTAATAAGTGCATCTATTCACAGACATTTCCTATCTGGCTGAGAAGCCACAATGTCTTTCACATAAGGAAGCTACATTTTCTTGACTATCTTGATATTCTGTGTTGGATTATAGTTCTACCAGACCAGTTCACAAAAGAGACTTTTCCTTAAAATTCCTTGTTTTAGGTGACAAAGCACACAAGAAACTGACAGAGAAAACGGAAAAAGCGTAAAAATTGTTGAAGACCATAGAAACCTTCTCCCAAATAACTGCTTTACTCATTGAGAGCAGCTCCTAAAACATGTATTAGGCCATCACACAAAGCCCCTTCCATCTGTCTAAAAGACAAAATTTGTTCTTTTTTCTCCTCCTGCACCTGCATTTCTCCTCTTTTGTCCCGATTTCATCTGATAGTTTAATGGCATATTTTACCTCATACTGATTCTCAGCTCTCTATTTCATTCCTCCCTGGCCTAGTAATAAGATTGCAAGGCTCACATTTCAGTTTCACCCTGTGGAGAAGCAATGCTGATTTGCTTTCCTTCCAGATGTGAAGCAACCCGTTTATGTTTAATATTCGCTCTTCAGTCACACAGAGGCCCGCATTTAACTACATTTTTATGCAGTATAAATGCACATACATTTGAAAGAATAAAATTCCTTCTACCCAACATCCCTGTAAATGGAGCTGAGGTGAGCTCTTGTTTCCCTGAGGCAGCCTGACGTTTGAAGAAGATCACTTTTAACCATTTTGGTTTTGAGCTGTGCTTTTTCCCTTTTTAGCTCCCTGTATTCCTGTGTCTCCAAGCACTTCCCCAAAACAGGCAGGGAGTAACCCTCCAGACAATGTGCTAAGGAGGAAAGTGTCTGGAAAAGAGAACAGGCAACTTTAAGATGCATCTCCCAGATTCACTGGAGGGCTTAGGATCCCTCCACAAGGCTGTGCAAGCAGCACCCATAGCCCTGCAGTCCACTGCCACCTTGACCCTGTTCCCAGTGAAACTTTCAACCTTTTCACCTAAGTGAAATTCTCACGTCTCAAACTAGCCTCCACCAAGCTGTGACAATTCATGGCTTGCCCTGGATATCAGCATCAAGTGTCCAGGCCCTCGGGCTCTGCAGTGCCAGAAGAGCAGGAGATCCTGCTGTGTTTTGGGTAGGATACACCCCATAGCATGAGTCCAAGCCTTCTGCAGGCCCTGCAACCCCACTGTGTATGGCACAACACTCCTTATGTCTTCATGTGGCAGGCAGGGATCATTGATCAAGATTCATATTGCTACAAAACTTGTGCTGAAAGAGATGGCAAAATATGCTAGAGCAAGACACATTTTAATAGCCTTCTTAATCTGTGTATTTGTGGATGGCTTGTTCCTGAACGGTCTTCACAAGCCTCATTTGCAAGTCACAATACATGGTGAGGAATTGCAATTACTGAGAGAGACCCAAACTATGATGATTTGCTTTGGACAAAAAAACACACAGAACTTGTCTGTCTCCAGCACCAGCTGGAAAAGAATTTATGGACTGGAAGCTGCTTATCACATGATGTGAAATGAAATATTTTATGGACTGATCCTTTTAGATCTCCAAATCTACAGACATTTTTTGTTTAATCAGAATCAGTGTAGATCCATTAATGTGCATCAGATGGAGTGGTACTGACTATTCTCTTTCAGTTTGTTTAAAGACAGGGTCTCACCATGACATTGTTGACTCTGATTTTTGAAAACAAGCAGAGAAACAGCTGACAATACATACTGAAAATCTAGAAGCAAAGGCTGATTAGAAATTAGCTGCAAGAATTTCAACACATAAAGCACGACCTGTCTTGTAATAGTGAAAGGAATCACTGAACAAGGTGACTAAAGATATGGTAAATTTACCAGCATATGAAGCTTTGAAATCCATTTGTTTTCAGCCACAGCAGTTTGTGCAATTTAGGGCATGGCCACATCAACCTTTTTCCCCAGCAGAGAAGAGTGGGAGAGCCTGCACAGCCAAGGATAAGACTATTCATTTTGGCAGTATGCTTACATCAGCTAAAAGCTTCCTGCACCCTGAGGAACCACAGAATACTTTGTAGTATAAATAAGATTATTACTCTTGAGGAGCTTATTCATTGTGTTTGGAATTCATCCCATACAGTTCTGGGTGACTATAACTGAGGTAGTCACCTTAGGCTTCCATGCTAATTACTGAAGGAAAAAATAAAGCACAGTTCTTACAACTTGGATGAATATCATCTTAGAAGTCTTTTTTTTTTTTTTTTTTTCCTCTCCACTGACTCTCAGCAATGTTAGGGTGGCTTGGAGATATCTGCTTTGTGAATCTCATCCCATGAACTGGTAGCAGAGACAGTGAGGTGATACTGAAGAAATTCCATGGCTATGGATCCTAGGATACCTGAGGCCATAACTATGCAGCCCCAACAAGATATTTACAAAGGTAATTTCCTTTAAAACTTGTGCCAAATTCAGCTGTGTTGTGTGACACCAAGGAAGACAGAGCACTGTCTTCTGCTGATCTCAGTTTGGCCATGAGTTCAGGCTGGAGGCAGCAGCTCAGTCCTTTGGGGTAGATACACAGAGTGACTCCTTTATAGGCAGGGCTGGATTGTGTCCACCTTTCTCCTGGGCAGCTGTTTCAGTCTGGAGCAAAGCTCCAGATCTTAATTCAATATCTTGAAAGCAAGCCCTGCTATGGGAAAGGAATCTGGGTTGGGTCCCAGCATAGTCCATCTGGATTTCTTAAGATGTCAGAAGGGGTTTCTCTGCAACAGATATTATGGACATATTAAGGACTTTAAGGAACATCTAGGCAGAGAGTATAGAAAATTGGATTTCATAGAAAACAGACCCCAGACACCTTCAGTGACCTTTAAAAAGAGAAGCAGTGTCTTCCCTAAACACATGGAAGAGATGTGAGAAAAAAAAAAAAGAGTAAATGACATTTATTTCATTTTTAATCTTTCTAAATGAATTTTCAGCATGATCTGAAAGACAGCAGCATGAGCACAGATGGTTACTTCAATAGGATTATTGTCAGAAGCTGGCTGTGTTTGTACTACAGCGTGGATACATTTCCATGTTTGATAAGTTACAAAGACTGCTGAATGTATTTCGTTTTAGATATCAGATTTACAACAATCTCTATTTTTCTCGTATCTGAAAGATTATACCTGTGAACATCTTGCAGAGCTGAAAACTGGACTGTAAGTCCTAAAGTCAGTTTGTGTAACGTTTGTCACATGGTGTTGATTTACTGATACGTCAGGTGGGTGTAATGGGGTGTCTGTCTTCAGGAACCTTCCCCATTTGTCTGGATGGATCCAGAAACTGTGATCATATGTCTGCTTGTGACACGGAATTCCCCTGGATTCACTCCAATCCAGTGTTTGGATGCAGACACAGGCTGTGAGCTGGGCTGGAGAAAAGCTGTAGCTGCATCCTGAGCCCTCCAAATGCAGATTCCACATGGGACAGAGACCCTGCTGGGTGGCTGCCCCTCAACATGAAGTCCACAGTGCTTTACAGTGGTCTTATGGGGGCAAGCACCAGGGAGAAAAGCCAGATGGACTTTTCCCTCACAGCCATCTGCCACAAGGGACTGTAGGGGTTGTGAGGAGTTCAGCTGGTGGGTTTCCAATGTCAGTACAAGGTGTGCACCTCCACACTGCTCCCAGACCCTTTCACAGATGCCTCAGCTTTGATATAATTTCTAGTGCTAGATTTCATTTCCCTCAGCTGGCAGACACCCAATTAATTCTTTGAAGCTATATTTAAGCAACAATGATTTACAGTTAAGATGTCTCAGCTAATCAGAGCATAATTAATTGCCTGTAATACTTTTATGTCCTGGAGATGGAAGCCTTTAATACCAAGGAGTTTTGGCTCCACTGCAGTGATGGTTTGTAGGACATCCCTTTTTTTAAAGCTCTTGCCTTATTGTTTGGGAAACTGAGAATTCCAAACAGCTTGAATGTAAATTTGACATTTTGATATATTGTTCATTCCTGCAGCATTTTCAGCTCTTAGGTAGGATAAATAAACACAAACCTGTTGAATTTCATTTGCTGATACATTGTGAAATTTCCCACTAAGAATGCAGCAGACAATATCCAAGATCATAATTCAGAACTTTTGTATGTATACCAGAACATGGGATAAAAATAAACTTGCTGGGCTGGGGATCAGGACTTCTGTCTTTTCCTATCTATTTAATGAGTTGATGTAATCTGGAGGAGACCCATGACCCTCAGTGAACAGAGGTGGAAAAAGCAAGGCAAGTTGCCTTCAGACAGTCACAAAACCTCTGTGAGAGTCAAATCTGAACCTCAGATGGCCTGTGGGAGCAGGATGGGCTGCAGGAGCTTTCCCTGGCAGAGTCCTGTGCAGGAAAACCTTTGGCAGGAGCTCATATCTGTCAAAGCATCCTTTGTTAGATCAATCATGCCTCTGCTGAAACATTCAGAATCATAATGTTAAAAGCTGATTATGTCTCTTTAAATCATTCATTTAATCCTGGTGGCAAAACCCCTGTGTCCTGTGGGACCCCTTGGAGCAGCACTGTTATGTCCCTCAGACAGCAGGGTTTGGAGAGGCTCTAGTGGAAGGCTCTCTGGGCTCTTGCTGGCACTGCTGATCTGATCCTGCTGAGAAAGGGACAGACATCAGGATCCAGTCCAGTGGAACTTCATCATATCCTCCAGTGGAGTCCCAAGAAGCCTGGCCAGGCTCAGGGCTGGATGTGCCAGCAGAAGACAACTCTATCCAGTGCTCTATGGCCAGGCCAGGAAAATGATTCCTGGCAGGCACTGCTTGAAAATGAAGCTCTGGCCCTTTTCAGCAAGCTTTGATTGGAGAGGCAAGCTTAATTGTCAGGAATACCTTTTCCTGCTGTTTGATGGTCAGCCTTTGCATTAGGCAGCTCTTTTAGCCTTATTGCTTCTACTGGAAAGCTGTCAGCTGAACTCCTGCTGCCTCATTAAAAAATGATAAAGAGATTAAAAATTTCAATTTAAATTTTTTCTGGAGAGAGACCATTATGAAACGTGCAAATAGTTTTTACATTCCTCTAAAGAGAAAAGTAACCACTTGAATACTTTTTATTTTCACTTCAAATAAAGTGAAATGACTATTATGACTGATATTTTAAAAAACAGCAACAATAAAAAGAATCAAAACAGATGAGAAATTCACTGTTGTGTATGCAAAATTTTCTTATGTTCTCATACCAAGCCTGTTGAAGAAATTCAAACAGATTTTTTGAGGTACCATAAAAGGTACCTCAAAGACCAATGAAGAAGCCTGCAACCAGGTTTCACATTGAAGCTAGCAAAGTGAGTAAGCAATGCAGAGCAGTCACCTACACTTGCAGTCCTCTGTCTTTGCATAAAACCCTTCCTTTCAGGTTCCACAGTGAACAATCACTTGACACCATTTGACACATCTGGAGAGTGCCCAGTACAGTAGCATTCTGAAAAATCACTCAATATTATTCAAAATACTATTAAGGGTAAGTGAATTTCAATTCATGGGTCTCTTGGAAGCTGGATTTGCCATCTGGACTATGGGTGATTTCATTAGGAGCTACACAGGCTCAGATGAGTCTCACAGGGCCTTGCAGCTCTATCTGGGTCAAATTTGGCCATTACAGCAGAGAGACAGAGAGGGAGAGAGGGAGAGAGGGAAGGAGAGATGACATCCCTGAGTCTTTCATTCTCTCTGGCCTGGTATGGAAGGAAAAATATGGTTTGTGCTGCTCAAAGAAGTCAGAGAGAGAGGATCTGTTCTCTAAGATTTTTTTAAGGGATTTTGTTTCTGCCTAAGTATATTTTCCTGGAGGCCTCATTACTACTCGCAAAAGAAACCCCAAAACAAGAACAGCCCTGCTGTATTGATGACATTTCAGCTAATCTGTCTTTACTTGACACAAGCAGTGGGTAAGAACATATTCTCTGCACAGCCCTGGGCGCTGCCCTTTGGTGGCCAGGAAGGGACACCCAGCCATGGCACCTGATGTCACTTTGTGTCACTATCCCTCACAAACTGTTTCTCCTTCACTTTGCTGAACTGACCACACAGGCCTGGGGCTCTGAGTTCACAGCCTTGACTCAGGACTAAATGGTTTTCTGAATATTTGGTCCATGGAGAGGTGATGGTAATGAAGAGGAGCTCACAGATGACAAACGTTAATCACAGTATCATTTTGTCTGCAAGTAACCTCTGAAATTCATGTGTTTTAACCTACCAAACCTATGGAACAATTTAACTCAGGTGGACCTTTGATTAAAAATAACAGTTAGGAACATTTACAAATTCAGAGGGAGTATGTTACATTTTTACAGCAGAGGTGGCAGAATTACAGATTGTTTCATGAATCCAGCAGGAAAAAAATTTAATTAAGATCAATTTAATTAATTGCTGCAGACCTGAATTAGTATTCTGTTAGTGCCAGGACTTTGAGTTTCTCCTCTCTCATTTTTTCAAAACTGTAGAGCTTTCCCTCAAATGCTCCATATATTCCTGGGTATTACTGTTAAATTTAAACACTAAAAAAGAGAATAGTTAAGTATCAACTGCCAAGGAATATTAACCTTTTTCTTTTCTCAGTTACTGTAGATCATTTTCGCTCCCTCCTTCCTTTTGGTATTTTTGCCTTGTGCACCATTTGTCATGGTTCTTGAGCTCCAAGCCCTGACAACAGCAGGTGGGACACAGCCCTCTCATTTCTTTAGGGCATCAAGAGCAAGTAGGCACCGAACCCACTCTCTGAACCTGCCAGACTTGTTTCTGCTGAGATCCATTTCCTGACAAAATATCTGCTCATTAAAAAAAAGTATCTTTTATAACCGGAATAAAAATGAATCGTGCTGATCCTTTCCCACTTTCTGTGGAGGATCACGAACAGACCCTGCTCACTCAGGTCACAGTGCTTTTCTCTTCAGGGCTGGAGCACAGGAGAATACCTCTAGTTTTGTGGTAGGTCTCATAGTCCAAGTTAAAGGAAGCAATGGGTTTCAAAGGCTACAAAAGTATCTCTTTATGTAAATAGCCTTCAGCTGCTAACCATACATCTATGCCATGGGTAGGCTTTGGTCTATCACTGCAGCTCACAAACTGGTTTTGCCTGCTGTCCAAGCCAACACAGGAGAGGGCTGGGATGTTGACAGGGATCAGGAAAACGTGCCATCCTCCTTCTTCTGTGTCACAGCAGGAGAGGCAATGATATGTAAGCACAACAACATCCTAAATCTCTTGAAGCACATCTTCTGGAAGTCAAGAACCCACTTCCTCCTGATCTGAGGAAGATCTTGGATGAATTTATGCAACTCTGGCACCCACAACAGGATAACTGTTAACAGGATAACAATAGGATAACTGCTTAATCAGCAATGATTATTCTGAAAATCCTCAGCTGGGAGATATCTAGTTTTCATGAGTAGGTTCCTGCTCCCTCCTCCTCCATGTTCTAGAACTGACACATAAATCACCTTCCTTTCTCACCCAGGGAACCCCATCCAATTTCTGCACCCAGAAACCAGGGAAAGGAGTGGCAGCCTCTTTCCACTACACCATCATATCCTTTCCCTGTATTTACTGCCATTGTTTCAAGGCAAAGCAGGCAAACCAAAAGAAAATTTTGTGCAAGAGACAGATGTGCCAAGAGAAGATGCAGACATAGTTGTTCCCCTTTCACACCTAAAGCAAAAGAATATACCTAGTCTGTGTTTGGGGGCTCATGTCTGACACTTATTCATAGTAGCATCACAGGGCAGAAAAAGAAGTTACAGCACATCTCCAGCCATTTCAAATCAGCTGTATATATAAATGCTCTTATACACATAGTATATGGAATATAGTATATAATATTTGGCATAGAATACTTACTATATTGTATAAAGTACATAATATATAACTATGTTTACTGATTCAATTGTACTGCACCTTGGAAACAGATTTCTCAGCACTTGAACAGCTTGGACCTGGCCCAGGGCCAGGATTCCTTCACATCTGAAAACATGAGAGCTGCTTCAGTCCTTCCAAAAATGACTTTCTACCAAATGACAAACCCTCCTGACAGGGTACCACACTCATCACATGAAAAAGATGCAGACTACTGGAAAATGTTTCCAAAGGAGGTCCACCCACCCCCTTCACTGAATAAGTAAAGGTCACTGGAATTGCAAGGGGTTTTTCCAGCAACAGACTATGTGATTGAAATCCTTTGGGCATGTCCCCTCGTGTACCCCACTGTGCTCCTGACATCAAGAGGGAAAATTGTTTTTCTAATCAGCATGCAAGGCAGGTGAGCTGTGGCTGAAAGATGATTGCTTGCAGCCCCCCCACAAACCCCCAACATCAACAGTGTTAAAATAATACAAACATCATTAGTGACAAAGACAGATTCATCGCCTCCAGCCAGACTAGGCTTGTTAAAAGAGTTCTGTACAGCTCCATAACTGGATATGAATTCTAATAAAGTTTGTTTAAAAATGTGATGGCATTCTAAAAGCAAATTTGCAAAACATGCAATTCTGATTTTAACAAATCTACTCCTTGTAACTCCTTAGAGACCTGTGGATTTGATGAGAAATGCCTTTTTTTACCCTTTTTTTGAACACCTCTTATAAAGAATGCAGAAAGTAGGGTTCTTTCCTTATTCCTACTCCCAAACATTTTGGGTCTACTTAAAGGAAGAAATTATTTATTTACATCTGCACGTACTGTGAGGTTGCCCAAATATGCAGCATGCAGAAACTCATGCAGAAAACTTATCCACAGTAGTGAGGCATCACCATGCTCTAATCCCAGAGGGAGAAGATTGCTTGACTTCCTTCACCAGAAGGTCACATTCACTCTGAGATGATGCTGTTGGAGCTCCCATCAGTGTTAGATTTTATTGAAAAGAAAGAGAGTGAATCTGAGCTGACAGATATCCTAGGAACACTTCCAGGATATAGAGTACCTCTGAAAAAGTAGGGCCATTTGGTTTGCATTAGCCCTCAGATGCAGAAGGGATGAGCATAAATGGCAATTATGAAAAGAAAAAATAAAAAAGAAGGAAAAAACCTAAAAAGGACAAGGACACAACAAAGCCAAGCTCAAAGAATTTTCTCTGAAGACAGATGCTCCATCCCTCCTACTGAAAAAGACTCTCATTTTCTCTCCCAGCCATGGATTTTACAGGAGCTCAGAAACCACCACCTGGAGTTGAAAACAAGAATCTCTGTGGGTTTTGGTGTGGAAGTTTTCATTAGGGGTAATAGGGAAAAAAAAAAAAAAAGACATTCACTTAGCAGTTTAGTAATGAACAGCCAAGTGGATACTTCACCATGGCACCTCAGGTGTTCTTGGCAGGAGCTGCAGTTTGGAAGGATAAAGCCATGGCTGAGCAAAAGCTCCTACACCTCAGTGCCACCCATACCCTGCCCAAACTGCAGGACAGTCCTACCCTTCCCAGCCTGATAGTGGGGAGCAAAGTACAGGGCAGGATGGATCAACAGGTTAGCTGAGCAAACTTGTGCACTTGAGAAGCTTCTGAGGGCACAGGAGGTTAAAGTTGGTCTTAAGGGTTCTCCATATGGGAGTACAGGTACAGCCTCTGAGCTTGGACCAAGCATAGTGAATAACATATTAAATACACAGTCACATAACTGAATAAGGAACATAGTAAATAAACTCCTACATCTTTCTTTATACTATTTTGGAGAGTGCACTTGGAAGAGAGAAAGGTGCATTGCTGCTATTTTGATTTTTTTGTCAGGAGGGGTGTGTGTCTGACTTCAGAGATGTTACAGAAGCAATTACAGTGGCAAATAAAACTATTATTAAAACCCTGACGTTTTTAAGTACTATTTGCATGTAATCACTCTTAAAGAAATGAAGGAAAAGTAAATGTTAGGGGAATCATTTGCTGTTAATCAAGACTAATAAAGTGAGCAGCCTAATTTCCTTTCCAGACTTCTCTGATTTTAATCTCTCTGAAGTTTGACAGCAGGAGAAAGCAAAAAACAGTTATGCTGTGATGGTGTGTGTGTGGTAGGAAAATGTGGAGTTTTGTTAGTGTGGGTCTTGTTCTTCTTCTCTCCCTTACCTTCTCTGATGCAGCTGATCTGTTTAGGTGCACATTTTTACAGACTAAGATTGGTAGTAATATAATGCTGAAGACTCTGAAATTCTGAACACTTCACCTTTACCCTAAAACCCATAATTTCTTTCCAGAAACTGGACCCCTCTCCAAGAAAAAAGTTCAAAAATATTTTGAAGGCAGATACAGAGTCTCACTTATTTTGATGTAGTTCATTTCACCCCTGCTCCCTACCTCTAACCACCAAGATTGAAGACTTTCACTTAACAGTGGGACCATAATCTATTTAGAGATCTGTAGAATAGGAAAATGTAATCAACCTCTTTTTCATAACCTAATTTTAATTGATTTTGCTAACTGAAAGAGTGAGATTTTTCTCCTTAGGAGCCCATATTGGGATTTGAGTAGAAATCCTATTCCAAGGTTATAACATTAGTTCAGTATCTGACATAAAAAGCAGAGGTGGCCACTTGGCTCAATCATATTGAGCCCCTGTAATGATATCCCTGTGTACAGCAGTGATGAAGGCACGTGACTCTGTGTAACCACAGGCAAAACATTTATGAACAGGTGCTTATTATTCAGTTCTACATTGTGCACCTAATAATTTCTGAATGGAAAAGAAAATTCAATTCACTCCAATCACAATACATTGTTGCTGGTAAAATTGAATATAGCTTCAACAATGTCAAGAGAACTGCCAGTAAATTTATACTGGATGTAAGCAAGGTGGGAGAAACCTCCACAAATGTTGCACAGTATTTCAAACAAGCAAAGTTTGATTTTGATAATGACTCTACTCTCAAAGCACCTCACTCATTCTTTTAATTTATCCTGTTATTAGCCCATTCAGGAGGAATGATACTGGCAATAAAATAGAAATCATGAACATCAGATGTTCCTGAGAGAGCTCTAAGCAACACCTCTGAAATCCCTCCTCCCTGTTTTCCTTTACCATTCCTACACCTCTGCCTGCTCTTTCCTGCCAGGGCTGGGCTCACTCCAGCTCACTCCCTCAAGGCCATATGAGTGGGCATCTGCACTGCAGAGTTTGTGACTGATTTGGGTGAGGATCCCAATCAGTCCTGTGCAGAATAGTTGATAGACAACTCCAGTTCCACCTATGTTGCATACCAAAGGCCAGAGACAGTAAGGTCTGGTATCCAAACCCCTGCCCTTCTCCTCCATCTGCCCTTTCTGGCACTTGTTCTGCACTGTCCTAAGTACTTATCCTCGTAGGCCTGCCCATGAACTTTCCCATGGCTCTGTACTTCTCTTATTCTTCTCATCTCCTCCTCTTTCACCTACCTTTTTGCTGCCTTTGGTGTCTGAGGGACTTCCAAAATACCTGTCATATATGTCAGGGCTTGTTCCAGGGCCAGATGCAGTAGTGCTGCTGACAGGTTAAAGAAGGGGGAGGAAGGGATGTGCTGTGACATGACAGCTCTGCCCTTGCTCCATCCCACAGACCAGCACAAGGCCAGTGAGCAGGATGAAAGGTGAGGTGATTTTTCTCTTGGATTCCTGGGTAAATCCATTTTGTGTCACCTCTTCTTTCAGAATTCGGAATGGACAGAAAATGAAGTAGAGGGTGGAAGATCAGTATGTGAGAACTCTACCTAAATCTACCTCTACCCAAAGCCTAAGCACAAGGCTCTTCATCTGCTTCTCCATTTTAATTTTCCAGCTTTCCATGAATACATTCACCAAATAAGTTTATGAGAGGGAAGGAATATGTTTTAAATCCCTGCTACCGAATACTTCCAGGGAGGGATTTCATATTCATCCTGTTCTAACCTGACATTTGATGTGGCTCCGGTTGGAACACACACACTTGTAACTGTTGCACCAGGGTCTGGCTTTCAATGGCGTGATATTTGCAATGGTTGGCTTGGACTCCATCTGGAGGTGGTGAATCATTCATAGAAATCAAATGGGAGATACTTGTAAAAAAGAAAAAAAAAGACAAAAGAAGACATCTCATTCTTTGGAATAGACAGTTTTCAAGAGAGAGAACTTAATTTTAGAGCAATAAGGAACCCAGTGCTCATGTGTGGTTTAGCCCTCACTTTTCCCCAGTATGTCTCCCCAGAATGTTGACAGTAACTTGGGAATAACAGGAGAAAAATTGAAAACACAGCCTATCATAGCACAGTATTTCCCTGCACTGTCCTTTGCTAAATTTGTGGCATACCTCAGGAAGGAATTTAGTCTGTACAATAATTGAAATTGCTTCTGTTCTAAGAGATACAAAATGCAATCACTTTTTTTTTTTTTTTAACTATCATTATCTCTCCTTGTTTTTTTGATGCCTATTTGGAAAATTTAATGAAAAACTTTTACCTTATTTAAAACAAACAAACAAACAAACAAGCTCCACATCCTACTCTTTGGTTCAGATTGGTTTTGGAGCTACACATATTAGTTGCCTGCAGGGTTTGTTTCTGTTAAAAAATTCTTTGCCAATCTTGGATCAATGAACAGCTTCTGTTAAATGAAGATCTGAGAAAAGTAAGAAAAGCATAGAGAGGGGAAACTAGAGTGCACAATAAATGTCTAAGTGGTATAACTGTGATATGAGTATCCAGGGTGGGAGTTAGGAGTTTGCCAAGGACAGAAAATTGGGCCAGCAGCATTGAACTGTACAGTCTTACTGAAAAAGAGTCTTTGTGCCATTCAGATGATGCTGGCATTTAAAATCTCTACACTGTAACAGTTTTTCAGAATGTGGTTCCTCTTGCATCTCAGTCTCATCTCTTTTACGTTATTTCTCAAATTGTTGAAGGTTTTTTCATTTTTTTCAGCAACACCCTCCAAGACTGATAACTTATTAGAAATTACCACCTTTGAGAGATGCAAAAACTTCTGTACAAGCATGTTCTGAGCTTCCCAGCCCTGCAGTTGTTCAAGGAGGCTATTAATGAACAATCAAAGGTGACAACTCTTCAACAAATTCAGCCTTCTTTCTGATTTTTGTGGCCATAGTACCTCTTCTTCAAATCTTACCATCTTTATCAAAGTTATACTTTCAGGTATTACTCCAGTTTTGAAGCTAAATCCAACTTTTCGACAAGCCTTTGCCAGATGATTCAGAGAGAAGTTCAGCTAAGCCAATGTATGTTACTTGGAGAAATATCATAACTAAAATGTCAACCTTCTCTCCTTTTTATGCATGTATTATATCCTCTCTGGCCTAGATAGGCTGTGGACAGTACACAGAACATCTAATAACATTTCATGTCTAAACAGGCTTTTATCTTGTTATCACTCCTCTTTCCTTCATCAGCAATGACAAATCCCATACTTAAATTAATATTTCTACTGAACACAGCTTCATCTTGTGCAAACAGGGACAGTAATATTGCTATTCAAACCTGAGCCAAACCTGGGGTGAATTTCTAAGTTTGGCACAAACATTATGACCTTCTGCAAATACATCAATTCTTATACAGGAAGAGTGCAAGAACAAGGGGTGGCTCTTAACACAGGCATAAGCACCTCTAGGAAAAGGCTCTGTGGCTGTAAATGGAAACTTGAAGTGCTTTGAAACAAAACCAGTAGTAATTATACACTTTCAGATTGTTCTTTGACCTCTTATTTTGTTTCTGAATGTTCCTGTCTCACTAGGTTCTCTGCTGGGGCAGCAAAACAGTATTAATGTACAAATAATCAGTCACTGTAGTTATTATTTTAATTATTGCACAGGCAGAGATCCCTTCATTTAACCCTGTTGCAAATAATATTGGCCTTCAGATTCTCAGGTTGACTGCAAAGGGAAAGCAGCTTTATCAGCTTTTTCTGGGGAAAGCAGTGGGAAATATCTCAAGCTTTTCAACAAACGTCCTGGGAGCCGTCCAAGAATTGTGGCACTGGAGTCATTATAACTACTCAGCTTGCCTGGATTTGGACTCACATCTTTTCTAACTGAGGCTTTTTTGACAGACATTGGGGGCAGAGTGAAGGGTGCAGCTTTGTTCTCCTTCCTTCTGAAGCTGAATCGCTGTGTGGCCAAGGGTACACAAAGTAGACAAGAGCAATAACCTCTGGGTACTGGAGGCAGTCGGAGTTTGCAGGGTACGTTTCAGGCACTGCCAAACTTGCAGCACCCTGCAAAACAAATACCATGTTTAAGCATCAAGATTGTTGGGGTACAAAGTGAGTAAATACATATTCTATCTGCTGTCTTGTATGTAGGTAGACTGCAGTGGTTCTTCAGGCACTGTGTGCTGCAGCAGTGGCACTCCTTGTCATGGAAAGCTGGTTATTGAGACCAGCTTCAAAAGCAATTCTACAAGCTCTTGTGTAGAAATCCTTTGAGAGCTACGAAATAGGAAGATAATCCTTCTGGCTCAGGAAGTGCCTGCACTGTCATTACTAGAAGGTAAGACTTTCTGCCCAGCAGTAGCCTGAGCTCACTGTTATTCATACCTGGCATGGGTATAGAGGGAAGATACCAGGTGAGATGTTCCTGTTTTCTGAGTATGGTGATTCTTACATTTTTAAGTAGACCCACAATAACTCAGGTGGTATCTAGGACCACAAAATCCATACTGAACTGGGTTAGAGCAGAAGCTGGATCTACAAAAAGGCTCTTAGGACATCTCTGCTCTCTTCCAACACCCAGCCCTCTACCAAGCCTGATAGAGCTCCAGTGCTTTTGGGAAGGGTGTTTCCTGGTTTCCCTCACACAGCTGAGCTCCCTTTAGCCCTGCCCAGGAAAGTCAGTTACCAGAAGCTCCTGTCTTGCTTTTCAAGGTTCCCCCTGCTCCTTGCTGGTTTTCCTTGGCATGGGCCTTTCAACAGAGATGAGGCAAACACCAGACATGTGGCTGCTGTGCTGGCACTGCCAACAAACACATCAGTGGGAGATCCAGACAAACAGATGCAGCCCAGCAAGCCTGTGTGGACTGCCTGCACAGGGCTCTCCGTGCTCAAAGCAGTGCCAGGCGCCTCAGCAATGGGGAACGGGCACCATGCCCTCCACACAGACGGACACAAGCACAGACAAACAGGACACCACATCCAGGCATTAAACAGGAGCCTGTTGTGGGGCACTCGTCCTAGCCAGATGAGTCAAAACAGATGGCCAGACCTATAGATCCTTGTTTTACACATCTTAATTGCATACCATGTTTACTGACCCTGTTGGAACATCTCTCTCTTTTAGGACATTTTCTGTGTGCACAAACCGAGGTTGTAAAAGAGCTGTCAAACGTGACAGGGGAACAACTGCCTCATGGAAAGAAGAAGCTATTTTCTCTGTCGTTGGTAGATTATGCTTATATAGGAGGCGACTGGACTATAATTAATCAGATTAAATTCAGAACAGATACATGCCAGAGAAGCTGAAAAGCAGTCTCAGTGAAGTGCAGGGAGGAGGAGCCAGCTGTGCAGCTCAGGCTCTGGGGATTTTTGCTGGCCACAGGGTGAATGGGAACCAGTGACACATTGCTGTCAGAAAGGGAGACCACTTTCCAAAATCGGCTTGTGGCCATCACCAATTTGAAGGTCAGGAAAGATGGCATCTCTGTACTTAACAACCTCTACTAGACCTTTTTTCCCCTCGTTGCTGATTTTGCAAGACCTGAGATGTAATTATTTCAAAGCCCTAATGAGGCCATTTGGTAAGGTATAATTTTGTACATCCTACACAAACAGATACTTAGACAAAAGGAAAGCAGTATGGGTAATAAGTGGTAGAGGAAACATGACCTAGAGAGAAAGGCAATTGAAATGAGGCCTATTTAAACTGAGAAAGCAAGAGAGGCCTATAATGATAGTTCTCTACACTGTCAAATGCTCTTAATGGCACCGGCAGAGCTTAGCTGTTTTTTGAAGGTTATAGGGCATAAGGCAATCAACCCATCTTGTTAGTAGGACATGACAATTTAGGATTGAAAAACAAATAATTTTACATGTAGACTCAGAGGGGGATTTTAAGACATTAACTTTTACGCTTCACCAAATGAAAACATTACATGATCTAAGGATTTTGATTAACAAGAACTGTCCAGCTCTGACATTACCCCACAGGACAGCAAAGATATTTTTCCATCACTGCCATGACAAAAGCCATGCTGTCTGTGAAGGAAATCAGGACAACTGTTTACAGGAAATTTCAGGAAGTACCTATTTCTGGTATTTTTAAATTCCATCCACTTTTTACAAAATCGTTCTTGTCAGAGAGCTGTAGCAGCTCTCCACGTCAAGGGGGAATATTAGAATGAGATGTTTTCAAAGATGAGCAGAGGAGGCAGCTTTAGTTCTGGCATTTTAGGCCTGAGCTTGCCTTTGGGTTGTTTTCTTGCTTGCTGCAGGGGTTAATGAAGCCACTTTTACAGAAAAGCAAATTTCAAAATTATCGAGGTGCTGGATTTCCACCATGCATACAATCTGCTGTCAGATGGGATCTTCATGTCTATCTAGTTGCAGAACAGGCCATTTCATTGACCAATTTTTGCTCAACGCTCCTATTTTAGTGTTTTGGGGTGTTTTTTTTGGTGTTTTTGTTTTTTTTTNTGCTCCTATTTTAGTGTTGTTTTTTTTTTCTTTTTTAAATTTCTTCAATGTATTTGGCCTTGGACAGCTGTAATTTATTTTGTTGGACATTAGATCATTTAACTAGAGAAAGAGACTGGACAGGTCTTCCTGTGCCAATACTGGGTCCATATTCAAAGTAGCAGATCTTGAAAAGCAACCAACAGACACAGAAACAAGTGGAGAGAAAAACATGGACACACATACACCCCTTCCACACACCCTGAGATCATCAAGCAGAGGAAATATTCTCCTCAGTACATTAGCCACAACACATCCTGCTTCGGATAAATGAAAAATTTAATATTAAAATGTGGTTCTTATTTGAATTAAAAAAATAAAATAAAAGAGCCCCTGATCTAATAAGCCTCCACACATTTATAATATTCTCATTCAGAAGTTACAAGGCAGGCAGGCTGGAGATGTGCTAAATACAAGAACAAACAACCATGAATGAATTGTTAAGAATTTGAAGCCAAACAAATTTGCTAAAAAGCATAAATAGAACATAATTTTGATTGGTTAGATGCCAAATTAAATGTAAAAGAGAGACTAAAAATATAGAATCAGAGCAGAAAATGTTATTAGTAATTAAGCTAAGAGAAAGCATATGTGAATATATTCTTACTTTCAAGATTAACACAGGCATATTTTGGGAGGGAGAGGGGCAAGTTTGAAGGGCAGGTGATAGGTTTGCAAAACAAAACAGCAGGATACCGTGGTCAACACCTAATGAAGGGAAAGAAATAATGCAAAAAGTTTCTTTTTCAGGTCATGTTTGTAAAAGAACTGAGCTCTCTACCCAAGTGATATTGTGGAGGATTTAAGTGGTGGAGCAGGGATTAGATGCAGAGAGAAAACCTCCATTTGCTTTTCTGAGGCACTGTGGGAATATACCCTAAAGCCCATCTTGCTGCGTGTCTGGGTGTCCCTGGAGGGTGGCTCTGGACACGTCTGGAGAACACCCGTGAAGCACTTGGGACCCCTCTCCACCCAGCACCAAGGTGACAGATTTTGGAGCAGATGGCCACTGGCTCTTTGCAGGGATGCTCTGGGGAGGCAGCAGTGGGTAATAATTGGCCATCAAGGAGACTGACCTGGACAACGCTGGCCCTTCATGGAGTGGATGGTGCCATCAGGTTTCACACCCCTTCCTTCTCCCTGGTGGTAAAGGAGTGCAGATGACACAGAAAGGAACGTTCCTGTGCTGCCTGGAGCACCCTCACCTTTTCTGTCACAGCAGGAGCCTCCTTGGGCTGCCCTCCCTTATACTTCCAGGACTAGAACAATTGCTTTCAGAAAAGGGTGAAGCCGTGATAAAAAGGAGAAGATGGCTGAGAGTGGGTTATCTGTTTCTGACATGGAACAGAGAGATCTAAGACAGATTTCTGCAGAAAGAGAGCTCCTCCAGAAAAGAGTTAAGGGGCCTAAGTGCTCTCTAAATCTTTGTCTCATACATACGTAGCAAAGGAGCAGAGGCCATCTCTGATGTCTCATGTCAAGGAGAAGAAAGACCTTTCCCTGTACTTTCTGGAGTCCACGTGTCCCTTCTTGCTTTCATATCTCATCATTCAAAGAATCCATTTTGCAGCCTGCACTCCTACTGGTCATGGAGAAAACTCCTGAGAAAATCACATCAGAGGCCCCTCTTTTTCTGTCCTGCAGCATGAATAGCTAACACAAGATCTGTGCAGACATGTATAAGGCTTTTACACACTAAGAATACTCACACATGGTGCTATCCAGAAACAAGTGGCTGATCCTGAATAAGTTATTCCAGCATAACTTGATTTTGAGACAAGCTCCTCAGGACAGAAAACCTGTCATCAAGGAGACTTAAATACAGATGACTGAGAACTTTTCCCCAACCATTTTCTTGATTAAACACGCATTTCCATTTTAAATTTGATGGAAATCCAGAATATTAAGCATTTAGTTTTCTGACACAAACTTGGCATTTTTTCATCAAAACTGTTTTGATTTCTGCTGGATATAGATCCTTATTTTTGGTAGAATCAAGGGATCTGTGCCCAGGCTGTGGCAGCCTGTTATCACCTGGGAAGATCCACACACCAGGCAGTGTGAACCAGGATCCATGGCCAGTTCAGCTGACAGCAGGGCTGTGGCCACACTGAAGGAGAAAACGCAGACCTGTAAACAAAGAGACAGAAAGGATTTGGTTCTATCCTCTGTGCCCTAGCAGGGAGGCTTGGTTACTATTGAACTGTCTTACTTTTGCCATGTGGCTGGAAGTAATTCATCTTAAGAGCACGGTTTGACTGACGTGCCTTGTCTGTGCAGCCCAGATTAACTGGGAGAAGGCAGGGTATCTCCAGTGGAGTAGCTACAGGACTCACAGATGCTCACAGAGAAGTGCAGTAATAATGTCTTGGAAATCTCTGTTTAAGAAGTCTAAGGTTTCTGAGGAAGAGCAAGCAAAAATAAACCTCCAAGTCTTATTTTAGGCACATTTTACAGGTCTGCCCATGCCATTTTGAATTAGCAAGTTGTTCTCAAACAAGGTGTAATGGGAAATAAACCTTAATGAAAGCAAACAATACCTTTGCAGTTTCACAGCCTGTCACTTGTCTTGTGTACCACCCCAGAGAAAGGCACTGAGGAATTTCTCACAGAAACAAATTTAGTCTCCAATTCAACTTAATACTGACAGAAATACACCCACTACTACCACTTCTCTCTTTTACAGATATATTATCTTTTCTGTTTTCCTTTCAGGATTAACAAGACAAAAGCAAAACACCTTTTTGTTCCACACACCTTCAATTTATCTGTTGTTATAAGTCTACATATATGGAAGTGAACTTTAAATTAGGAAGGGAGAAAGTAACAAAGTAAGGGATGTTTGTTTTTGATGAGCAGCAGAAGCAGAGCCAGAAGAAGACCTTTCTGAGGAGATGCTCTGGCTCACATGAGTCAAAGGGGTTTGGACAAGCCTCCATTAGCTGAGCCTTGTTCCAATTTAATTGGGAGCCGCTCCACCCATGGGCAAGTGCTGGCCTTTCCCAGAGCTGCCACATGCCCAGCCATCAGCTGTCAGCCCAGATTTCCACAGCCCTGACGTTGTCTGAGTGGGTGAGAGCTCCTTTATAATTCTCTGCAGGTTCCTGCTTAAGGCACTTGTTTAGTTGGCTTGACCTTAAATT
This sequence comes from Nicator chloris, assembly GCA_013400495.1. Classification (NCBI taxonomy): domain Eukaryota; kingdom Metazoa; phylum Chordata; class Aves; order Passeriformes; family Pycnonotidae; genus Nicator; species Nicator chloris. Next base: position 20,020 of record WAAE01006013.1, read on the forward strand.
TACTGACAAGTTTATAGAGACTGGACCTGTCAAAGCTCTGAATCTCAGAGTAACTCAATGATTTTCCTAAAACTTCACCTCCAGGAGTCATGTGATGTATATCTGATTCCCTCTTTTACAAAGCAGAGAATTAAGTATTATCATGCTTTTGGAAAAAAAGCTGCAAAAAAAAAAAAAATTAAAATGGTCATTGTATCTTACACAAAACCAGAAGGCCCAAGAAATATGCCATAATTAATTTCAAATAAAAAATGATATATACTGTTCAAAAAACCCCAAAACACCTAAAAGTTGTGAAGCACCCGGCTTGCAGGAGCTAGTTTTTGTGCTACATTTATAAAATGGGTGCTTTGCACCCACAGAAAGATAGTCCCTCAGAGAGACAGGCTGAGCTGCTTTCCCAGAGCTGTGTGCTCAGCAGAGGCCCCAGCAGCATTTGAGCAATTTAGCACTTTCCAGGAAACCAGACAAACTAACACAGCCTGTTTATTTCCTCTTTCTTTCAGTACTCCCACGCTGGTGCCTCTGTAAAGGAAAATATTGATGGATCTGAAGTGTGTACTACATAGGCTCAGAGTCCACAGCAGTCACCCCCTAGCAAGCTGTTTCTGGGGGTGTTTTCTTGGGTGAGACCAGGAATTATTCTCTTACTCCTTTTATTTTTTGTGTGTATCTGAATATGCCCTCTGTTAATGTGCCGAATAACTGCAACCATCTATGTCATGGAGGAGGAAATAGGAAAATTCACTCTACAGTAGGATGTTTGCAGATGATTTCAAGAAACAATTTCCCTACTTCAAAACAAAAACAACAACAACAACACACAAAAAGAAAACCACCAACAAACCAACCCACACACAAAGAAAAAAAAACTGCAACAAATTAAAATAGGGCCAGCCTATCAAATTTTCCAAATTTCACTGAAATTTCTGATGATCCATTTAACTCCTAGAGGGTCTGAGCCTAAATTTCAAAGGAACTCCTTCCATCGGGTGACTTATCCCAACAGAAGAGTTAAAAACTCACCAGGGAGAGTTTAAAGTGGGAACAACAAGGAGCCAGGAAATTGCTCATGGAGCCCAAACTTACTGTATCTTATCCAACCCTTCTGTGCCAATGTTTTCTGGTAGCAAACAGAGAATATTCCCTTTGGATGGCTTGCCTGGCACTGGGCATCATCCAGAAGAGGAGACAGCCACAGTCATGCTGTAACTTTCCATCAGGAAAATGGATTGTGGCAACTCTAATAGTGCAAGATTCAATAAAACAACAATGAAACTTGTTTTTTTCAACACATGCAGAGAGATGATTTATTTTAGTTATCACTGGAGGGAGGCAAGTGTTGAAATCTCTCAGTGTTAACCTGCATTCTCTGCTGAGCCTTCATTTGGTCAGGAAGAAAGAACACAGCAATGTATATATTTTATATAGACAGCAATCTTTTTCCTTTCAAAAATTAACTCCTTTTCACTTTTATGCAAAATTCACAGCAACCAAAATCACTCCAGAAATGGCCTATTCCTGTAATTTCCTTTTCTTTCAGAAAGTACCTTCCTTTGCAAAAATATCTGGTAAAAATAATGGCGTCACCTTCAAGGTGTGCTAAATCACAGTTGGAAGCCAAAGATCAGACACATCCACCCAAAAAACCCTTTGAAAGCCAAGCAGAGATACTTTAACATGCAGAAGGGATAGTGATTCATGTGGCTGCATTTTCCTTTCCCATTGTATCCCCACGTATTCACCTGTTAGCCACCCTTGTTCCATCTCAACTCTAAGACCCCAATTAATCAAGACCCTGGATTTACTTCCTGGGAAACCTCCCAAGGCAGAGGGCCCTGGGGCCCTGCAAGACCCTCATGATTGCTTTAATTTGCAATATTTTCTGTGCTATTAGTAGCAAATTCATACATTTATACCCAGAGACCAATGAAATTCTACAAAAGAAGGCAAGTCTAGCAAAAAATTTGATCAGGGATTTTGTTTATACCTATTTTGGTAAAGGAATGTGCAGAATAATCCTCCCCTGCAAAACCCACAGAAAGCTCACTACAAAGTAGCACTGGGGCTTGTCTGTGATTTTGCCCTGCTGTGTTTCACATTTCAGTTCCTGTTTTTACCTCTTGTCCTGTTCCAGACAGGATTTTCACAAACCATCAAGAGAACAAACCACACCATGTTGTGGGGAGCACAGAGTCTAACAGGCCATGCTGGGAACACACTGAATGAGGAGGAGGAAGGGAATGATGAACAAAAATTTATATGAGTACAGAATTAGGAACGGGAGGGGAGAGAGCGCAAAGGATCAGAAATTGTACAAATGTCAGAAGTGGCAAAAGGGCATTATGGAAACTTCAGGATGATTACAAGGGTGATGTATTTGAGGTAGGAACAAATAGTTATGAAGGGAAACCTTGTCTTCTCATCCTGTCTTTTGCCTTCTGCTGCACGAAATAAAACTGACGTGAAGGAATGTCATCCTTTGGCTTCTGCTGCCCTGTCCCCTAAGGCTATGCACCCATGTACAGGGCCTCCAGCTAGTCATTTAACTTTCAGCCCAAGGTTTAGTCCCCTAAGACAGATCAATCTTATTTAGGGATTTTGGCAGGTATTTGAAAAGAGATATTGTGTGAAAAATTTGAATTACCACCTTGGGTGATGGGACTGATGGCAGACAGCAGAAAACCCACTCCCCTCACCTCTCTGTCCTGTCCTCTGGAGACTCAGTGACAATGAGGAGCTGCTGCTCTGCTCTGCACAGGGAGCATAAATATTTCCAGAAGGGAAAGGAAAAACCTGCAGACAAATGCAATCCTTGTTACTCTGAGGATATATATAAGCAAATGAAGGGGAAAACAGGAACATTGCAAGAATATTACACTCAGCAGGACATACCACCACAAGGGGGGTAAGAATGAAATTGCCTTGCAAAGAAACTTAAAAAAAAAAAGTCTGAAACTATAAGAAAGTTGGGTTATGCACAACTCTAGCCCATATCTCAGCAGTGTATTATATTCCACTGACTTGTTTTCCCTTTGGGTGTTTATTTGCATTTAAACCAGCCCAGCATCTGGTGGAGGACAGAAACACTGCATGTTTCAATTCCTCTGCTTGGATAGCATCATTTTAGAATAAATGAGTTCCTGAATGCACTGCATTGGGAGCTCAGTGATTTGTGTAGTTGGGTTTTACACATTCATTTGGAGAGACAAGCGGGATTTGAAGCAGGTGATGTGGGTAGAACTGCATGTAGGGCTAACTCAACCTGTACTACATATTCTGAAGAATGAAAAACATGGTGTGTTGCAGGCTAGATAAGGAAACTTTTTAAAATCATATCTCTGTGATAACAGAATAGCTTTGAGGAGCTCTGCTGGTAAATCACAAGGAACCACACAAACAAGGAAAAAATGGGTAATGTTTGTTAATACCATGGCAACCCTGAACACATAGGACTCCATTTGTTGAATACAGTTTCTAGCTCTATTTTTGATAAACGCAAACAATTTGTTCAGCTTCTCTGCCTGTGTTTTGTGTTGGATTTCTAACAAAATGCCCTTAGTCCTGGCAAGTCAAGCAAGATGCAAGGTGACATGCCAGCTTCCCTGAAGCATCTTGGGGACTGCCAATTGCACATCTATTCACCTGCACATAATCCACTTAGGTTTGTCTGCTGCAGACCATGGCATTTTCTTACCCCTCACATGTTTTCTGCATAGTCTCTGATACCCAGTGCAGCACTAAAGTATGTCCCCTCTTCCCTCATGATCTTGAGTTATTTGGGAGGCTTAGTCAACATAAAAGATTTTATATTAAGTAGAACAACCTGGAAGACAGTTAAAAGGAATCAGCTCTCTTTAGTGGACAGAGCTATTGTGGTAAAGATATGAGGTCCAAGTGCATAGCATGGAGAATTCTAGACAGAATAACCTACACAAGAACCAATACATGGGAGTCCCTGAAGAGGGAACAGCTGGCAAGCACAGAGTCAAGGATTTAGGTCACCAATTGCATACAATAAAAATACCCCAAACCATCCAAAGGTTTCAATTTTTCTTGCAAACCTACTTACATGTTAAATTGGAACATTTGCTTTCCTCAAACCTCAGGAAAAGTACCTGTTCTTCCATTATAAGCAATTTAATCCTTATTAAAAATTAACATATATCCTTTCATAGACTTTTGCACAGATGTTTACGCGTGTTTGTTTTCTTGAACCAGCCTCTGGAATGTCCCGTGTCCTCTTTGTGATCTGTACAGCCCAAAACTTTTTAAAGGAAATGTAAAAAGAGGAGATAGCAGCAGGCAGATGTTCAGAGCTGTCTAAGCTCCTTCTAGGGCTGAACCACATCTAGTTCAACTTCAGTAATATATTGAATGGATGGCCAAGAAATGGTCCCCTCCTTCTCTCAGAAAAACAGGAGGGAAAAAAATGGAAGAGGAGACTTGGTAGAGTGTTCTGGTTCAGGAACTTAACATCTGGCCAGGTAGGAGTTTCATCAATTAGAGCAGAGCAAAACAGAAACCTATGGAAAGCCATCTGAGAGCTCTGTAACTCTCCCTTTCCCTAACCTGCCTTGATTCCACAGGGCACAGAGCTAGAGCACAGAACTACACTGACAAAAATCAAGAAACAAGTTTCAAATTATTTTTTTCAGACACTGAGGCCTTTTCTGTGCTCAGGACTTTATGGATGGCTTAAACCTAAAAATCACCTAGAAAACATTTTTCACTTGAGTGTTTCTGATGAGCAGCAGTAGTCTTGCTTTCACTGTCTAAAAATGACACCTCTTTAAATACAACCCTCCAAACAAGAGCAACTTTTTCCTTATTTTTGCAGAAGCAAGTGTCCCTAGAGCTTTTCAGTGCCAAATCTCTTACTTCCCAGTACATAATCAAACATAATTAAAACAGCATCAAAGAAACAGCTGGTTTAAAATAAGCACTGACAATGACTGCATGATCTCCTGGTTTGATAGTTACCTTTCTTTCCTTGTGGAAAGGGTATTTGTGGGCCTTACAGCATTTGCTTTTGTTTTACTCCTGTCTCTTTGATTTCAGAGAGATTTTGCAGGCAGTGCATTTCACCAGAGAGGGGCTGTATGTCTTGTGTCTCAAGCAGTTAGGGTAAAAAAAAAAGATGATCAGGTTAATTCCTTGGTAGATGCCACAGATAAATGGAAAAGCCTTGAGTGTCCACACTGATAAGGGGTCTGTCATGTCAGGGAATAAGGAAAAGTGCAATATTCCTGGAAGTGCTTTAAATTGCATTTTCATTCTGACCTACTTTTCCTGCTGTTTTAAAGATTTGTTTGGTGATGACAAAGGTGAAACTAAGAGTGACTGATAAGAAATCTAGCTTAGGAAAATTAAGGCTAGCTTGTCCTGGTGGCTCTGACTGAAAATAATGCCCTATTTACTATGATTCTTCATTCATATTTATGTAGTCCTGTTGCTGTAAGTCTTGGTACTCTGAGCATTATCTGCAGGAGCCTGTCAAAGATTGCAAATAACCCTCTATCAAAAAACTTCCTTTATAGCAGAAGGAGTTCTCCAACTTTAACCATGGCAATCACTTAAAAATGGGATTATTGGTGATACAGGATTGTTTTTTGGGCCTGGTCTTGTATCATTTATGACTGTGATAACCTGTTCTAGGATCTTGTCTGACATGAGTGTCCAGCTCTTCTCTCACCTTCCCAACATCCAGAAGTCCAAGCTTTCACCATTCCAGCTGCTGACCACAGCTCAAATTAATTCCATAAGACTCCAGATACTTCCACAAGATACTTTACCTCCTGCACTGGAAACCAATTTCATCCCATATCCCCTTTTCTCTTGAATGTGAGAGAAAGAGTGCCCATCTAGAATGTCTTGCAAGGCATGGCCAATTTCTCACAATCCTTTGAGGTGTCTCCTGACACCTGAAGAAATTAAATACCCAAGTTGGACACTAAAGGGAGGCAGGACAAATTTAGGTCTTTGGTTCCAACCACACTACACTGTGAGCCACCTCTCAGGGCTGCTGTTGAGTTCCAGCTGCTGGTTTGTGCTGAAGGTCAATAGAAAATGTTTGTGGGAACGTGGCACAATTCCAATTTCCTTATTTTTTGGAAGGAAAACCAAGGAAAACTAATAGGTATCACTAAATAGCAGTTACTCATGTTAGAAAACTGAATGAGTAACAAGTCCCTTGCACATGGGAGAGTCCCAGAAAAAACTGCAGATTCAAGGCTGCAGTTCTTTGAATACTGACAAGACTTCATCAAAGCACAGAAAACACATCCTAAGGATAAAATATAAACAGGACTATGGTGGATAAGATCACTGAGATACTGCATACTAAATCCCAGCAGCTAGAAAAAGAAACAATAAGTTGTTTCCATTTCCTTGTCTTCTCCCTGCATAGACATCAAATCAGCTCCAGCTGGGTTCAGCAACTTCCTCTGTGTCTTGAACATTTACAGGAATTAAGGTTCTCTAGAACTTCTGGCTCACTTTTAAATTCCAGTCCCAGAAAGGATAATTTTGTATATCACCTCCATTAAATGAACTAGGCTACAATTCAGTCAAGACTTTCCTATTCTAAGTACTTAAATTGGTGGATTCAGACAGTTTACAGACTATAACATGGGGTAAGAGAGAAGCTCAACACCTGCATTTACATAATTACTTTTTAATTATGCTAGACCTTTTCAGGAAGTATATTCCAAATATATGGAATATATAGTCTTAATGGAATAAATAGTCTTAAAATAACCCCAGCTAAATGAGCTCTCAGGGATATACAGAGAAACTAAACAAAAAAAACCCAAAAAAAT
>WAAE01006014.1:0-18566 GCA_013400495.1 Nicator chloris
CTATCCTGTGCCAATATCCATGTCTAGCCAGTATCTCCACCAGCTTCCAAATCTAACAACCTTAATAATCCATGTGGTGTTGCCTCAGTTCCCTATGGATGCTATGTTAGCAGACCATGTCTTCACCTGCCAGTCTTTCCACTGAAATTTTACTTGGCTGAGACTAGTGCTTCTTCAAATAACAACTTATTTCTGAAATTTCTGCCCAAGATTAAAAAAAAAAAAAAAAACAAAAAAAAACCACCAGAACACTTTATGAACTCTTGGCTGGGCTTAGCCTCCACCTCAGAGACTGCTCAGCATGCCTGAAGCAGGTCCTATGTGGACCTGGGATCTTGTAGGAACTTCTTCACTCCTGTGTAATACTGCAGGGTTGGGAGTTATTGTGTGCCATTTAAATGGGCCTCAAGAGCCTTTCCAAGAAATAGAAATTTCCCCAATTTGTTTCATGTATCTTAGAATTGTATAGAAGTCCTGTTTCAGATCTTGAAACATCTATACCTCATCTGAATTCACCTCAGAACTAAACTGGAGAGTGAAATGCTCATTGAAGAACTGCTTTTTTGCTTTGTTGCAGGCAAAGAAATCCTCAGCCAGCTCTTTAAGTCTGGATTTACAAAAGCTTCTTCCATGTGTCAAGATAGGCAAGGTAGATGTGAATGTCATTCCCTCAACCTCCACGCAGAGGGCCATTTAATGTATGAATTTCCATATAATCCTTTTCTTCTTTTAGAAGCATAATTTTCTAAATTTCCCTGTATTTTTACTGCTATAGTTACATACTCAGAGTCTCTAACAAGCATCTGTGAAAGTACCTGAAGGGTAAAGAAAAATCTGCCAAGAAAAAAATGTTGGATTCTCAGGTTTGGCTTTGAGAAACACCACTGAGAAGAAATTCTCTCTTTAATTGCACTATCAAAAAAAGCTTCTGAATGATACAACTTACACATTACTCTTTTTCAGAAATACATCTAATGGTGCATGTCTCTACACCATCTCTGTGCCAGGGGTATGGATTAGTGGGTTTTCTTTCACATGCAGGGGTGTGGGGGAAGGATGATAATTAAGAAAGCCAAAACAAGGCTGAGGTTATTCCTGCCAAACAGACGCTCTGAGAACTGCAGATTGTACATGCCCAACAATGTTTTAATTTTCAGTGACTGTAGCAAGACAGAATCTGTACCAAACACTATAAAGTTCACAGAAACAGGCTTTGACCTTCAAGTTATGGAAGCTGTAGTTTAGTTTAGCCTTTTCCCAGTATTTCACTATAATAGTGCAAAAAATGACAAGGATTTTTGCTACTGATGCATAACTTATCTAATACAGCAGATTTTGAAGAAACTCAATAAAGCTAATCTGTTTTTGCAACTTACAACAAACACTTTTTTCTGTTAAACTTATTCATTCTTACACATTAATTTCTGTGAATAATATTTGAGGGAAGAGGAATGGGAAGTATAACTGACTGATTCAAGAAGCTCCGTTTCCCTGAAAACAGTCAGATTTTTCAGCTCTTGGAAAATCTCCTAATAGCTACGTATTTTGTTTTTTTAAAAAAAAGCATCTAACGTGTCTAAAGCAACATATAGACCATGACGTTCATTTTTCAGCTATATTAAGAAAAACCCCACCTTATACAGATATTTAAATGTTTTTCAAAATACTACATATTGTACTGTTCTCAAAAGGGACACATCTGAGCAGCAAACTGCCTAGTGCAGCCTAAGAGGCTGCTGGCCTCCTTTGCTGCAATGGCACACTTGTTGGCTCCTCTTCCAACTTTTCCACCAAGATCTCCAGGTCCTTTTCTGCAAAGCTGCTTTCCAGCCAGTTGGCCTCCTGTCAGAATTGGTACATGTGGTTATTCCTCCCAAGGTTGAAGTTCAGCCAAGAGAAATGCAAAGTCCTGCATGAGATTCCTGTTGGTACATCTCTCCAGCCTGCCAAGGGCCTTAATGAAGCTGCTAGGCAGTTCTGGCACCAGTTATCAGCCCCTGGGGAATTCTACTAGCTACTGGCCTCCAGCTGGACCATGGCTGCAGCCCACAAAACCTTTGAGGCTGGCAGCTCAGCCTGTTTATAGTGCATCTCCCTGTTCACTTATCTACCTGTACTTCATCCATGGGAATGTTACAGAAGACTATGCTGCAAAGCTTACTGCAGCATAGAATATACAACATCCACTCTTTATCCCCTGCAGAAGGCTATCAGATTGGTGAAGCATGATTCTCCTTTCTAAGGCCACACTGACTATTTTCAGCTACCTTCTTTTCCTTCATATGTCTGGAAGTGATTTCCCCTGTTCTTTGGTCCCTCACTGTCACAGGGAACAGCTTGAAGATGATCAGACTGTAGTTCCCTGTATTCTTCTCCTTGCCCTTCATGAAGGCAGGATTGACATTTTCTTTCTCCCAAATACCGCACTCTTCCAAGGATAACCAAGAGTGGCCTTTGCAAAGACATTGGCCAGCTCCCTGAACGCTCATGGGTGCACCCCACCAGCTCCCACAGACTTCTGTACGTTCAGTTTGTGTTCCTCAATCTCCTTCTATTGAGGATCAGTCTTTGTAATCCAGACAGGTCCCATGCACCTGACTCCTGCAGGGCAGCAAAAAAGACAGGATGGAGAAGATATTGAACATCTCAGCATGCTCCATGTTCCCTGTCACCCAAATCCCCTGTGCCATTCAGAAGTGGGCTGACATTTTCAGTAGTCTCCCTTTTGTGATTGATACGCCTGAAGAAACACTTCTCATCACTCCTGTTCTTAATGTCCCTTGCCAGATTAAACTCCCAGCGAGCTTTGGCTTTGCAGACCCTGTATCTCCCTTTTTCCTGTAGAATCACCTGTCCCTGTTTCAACTTCCCTTATGCTTCCCTTTAATGCCAGATTTCTGCTAGGACCTCTTTGTTAATCTACGTAGGCCTCCCAGCAGTTTTGCTGTCTACACATCAGGATGGAGCTTGCATGGGGAGATACTTGAGAAATCAACCAGCACATCTTGATGCCTCTTCTCTCCAGGCCCACATCCATTCTAATTGCTGCACAGCGTGGTAACAGGGCTGTGCCTGTGTGCACTCAGTGCACGTAAGTCCTTAATTCCCTGGGTGGGCAGGAACTCCCCAGGGAGCTCTCTACAGAGATGAAATAAAAGGGCCTATTTACAACTCTAGCTGCAGATATGTATTTTGATTAATTGCCAAAGGAGCTTGCCATGTGGGAATTTTGGATGGTTCCAGTGATTCCCCCAGGCAGGTCCTGCTGTGTCTTGGTAAACTCATCTGTTTCAGTGTGCTGATTATCATCCTGAATGGAGTCTCTGGCCATTTCAGAGAGATGTTCAGGCAGTTTCTGCAGCAGAATTAACCAAACTGCACACTTGCAAATAGACAGAAACCTGTTCCTCTAGATGTAGAAATGGTCACATACAATAGCTGTTATATATATTATACAGAGATATTTGTACATAGTTTAAGGTACTCTCTAGCAATGACGACACACATGCCAGGGAGATCACACAAGGCCATGAGTCAGCTGGGTTGCAAGAATTCAGCAGAACTGTGGTTTGGGAGTCTCATGCAATCCAGATGAAAACACTGTTGCAAGAACCCACCATTCAGACCAGCACCTGATTGCTTTGTTCAGGAGATCTAATTGTTGTCAAAGTCTGTGTAGCATTCTTCTGTTATGGGACACTACCAAAGCATATTTGTTTCTTTTCACTGTGGGAGTCCGTAACTTGAAAAGCCATCCTCAATCACAAATCCTTCATAATTATATGATTTCTGTTTATTTGCCATTATCAATACTTTGTAGGCACCTGTAACATCGACAAATCAACTGAAATACAGCCACTTGATGTAGAAACTGCTACTACTAAGCCAGAAAAAAAATTAATGTGATCATAATTATAATGAATTAATTGCATACCTACTTCTAAAGTAACATTTCTTTCTGTGTTATGCATTTATACAACTACACTACTATGTTGACGTGGAAATTAAGATATAAAATACTTTAAACATACACTTAAAAGGCATACATTTAAATTAAATACTTCAAATCTCATTTTTCAATGAGGGAACATAAGCAGATCACTGCCTTTGATGAAAAGCTCCACAGACAGCCACCAATATGGCACCTGTGTTGAGACAGGACTTATAACTTGAAAGATAAGTGACTACCTGAAGAAAATTGTTAACTAGAGAAACTGCAATTATTACATAAATATATACTTTAAAATTACATACTACTGCATGCAGTGCCATTTCTTTTATGAAAGCATCTTTCCATCCTTTTCTCTAGTCATGGTAATGCTGATACACAAAAAATTGTGTAACAAATAATTCTGTAAACATCCAATACATATTTTTAAATGGTAGCAGAATACATGGACAGATTTCAACATGGGTTGCCATAGGCAGGCATTTAAAATTTCCCAGTCAGTATACTTCACTTTTAGTAAGTTATTGAAAAGCCCTCCATTAACAGTTCGGGTCCCCATTTCTGAAAAATATCTGAGTAATAAATTAGCTTAAAAATAATTCAGGAACATGTTATTGTAGCAATCTATTTTGATAATCTTAGTATATTACTTGAAATAATTAATTTGGCATCAATCTAACATTTCCTTTACAAACCTGAATTCAAAAGAAATTATAGCCAAAAAAAAAAAAAAACCAACCTATGCAAAAAAAGGCAGACCTTGTGTACTGTAGAGAATAAAAATGAGCGTTCACACACACTGAATCCAGAGATGCAAAAATTTAATACGATCAGCATGAAGAATATCAGTGTAAATTCCAATTCTTTCACCTTCTTCCACCGCTTTCATTATCTTGTACTATATAACCCAAGTAGATAAAAAAATAAGTTATTTCGGCAGCATTCAGATGATTCTAACAATATTTCAACTCTTTTTTCAGTTGTGCAAATTGATTTATGAAATTGCAACTCTAAATATCGAAATGACATTATAATAACTAATTATGGAATATCTGTGCCTTTTTTTTTTTTTTTTTTTNTTTTTTTTTTTTTTTTTTTTACATCCCTGCAATAGCTGCATGGATCCACATTTTGAAAAATCTCTACCTAACACACAAAAATTTTCTGACAAAGCCTAACATTTAGACATTTATTACTGAACAAGATTTTACAAGAGAACTGAACTAATTAGATAGTCCTTCAGATGTACTTCAAGACTTGAACACCAGCTCATGCATTCCAATGCTGCTGGCATGGACTTAGTTATTCTATTAAGGAAAATGCAGTTTTACTAAATGACAAACTATTTTGACAAATAGTCAAAGTCAGGAAAATCCAGGAAATAGTGGCACTGTTATGAATATTTTTTGTAATATACACATGAAGCCAGTAATACAATTTCAAATGCTTTGACATTGTGCTCATTTACTTCCCCAAACCAGGTAAGACTTTTGTTGCTTACTATCAGGTTTATGAACAAATGGCAGCCATTTACAACATCAATTCCCATTGAGTGCAATTAAACTGAGGAAGAAAACATAAGTAGTCATGACCAAAGTGGCATTTTTAAGTATGGTAAAATGATTAAGGCAAAGTGTAATGACAGAAAGGCCCATAGGAAAGAGAGTTCCTTTCTTCATCATTAGAATGACCAAATCCGTAATATTGTCCTGGAATTTGGAGCAGACAAACACAGTGCAGAGAAGTATTTGTTAAACACAGATGCCATTTATCAAGATGTATGAATAACTGTAATCCAGTACGGCATTCCTTACCCACATTAATACATGAAGGGAATAAAGGAGAAAGACAGCAAACCAAAAATAAAACCCCTTCTGTGCAGGCTTCTACTCCTTCGGTGTGACTAAGACAGCTCTCCCAAAGTGTAGTAATATGCATTCCAAACATCTGCCATCTGACTCCGTTCGCAGAGTGCAAGAAACAACTTTCAGGGAAAATTGCAAAATATATCTATGTATGACTGCTACCAACCAGCTTCAAAAATCTGAAAGATGGCACTCGTAGAAACACTGCATCAGGAACGTGATCTAGAAACTTTTAGAAGTATTCCCTTACCACACACAAGTAAGACAGCTAGACCAAAAAGTACCAATAAATCAACCTACAATTTTCTGGCTCAATGATAAAAACATCAACTGTATGCAACAGTGAAAATAATTTTTAATATTAAAAATTAGAATTAATGTCTCATTAAAAAGGTACTTATGATTATTAAAATAATTATGGAAAAAAAACTCGTTGGTAGGCACCACACTGAATATGCAGGAAAATATAATTAAGCTGATGCTACAGAGAAAAGAAAGAGACTTCAGCTGGCAGTCCACAAACCCAAGATGTGCAGGAGTCCAGGGTTCCCCACCAATTTAACACAGAGAGCAAAGCACAGGGCTGCCCACAATGTATTATTCATTCCAAACTGGTACTCGTGATTCAGGGAAAACTGGGAACCATTGCTCTAAACAGACCAAGGACTGAAGTGGCAGCATTTTATTTTACACATCAACTTTGCCTTATTCAATTTTGCCAAGCCTTCTCTCTGGCTTTGGTATTAAGCATGTTCATCCTTTACTACACCTACACCACATTGTTATAATCACATCTGGCACCTGAATTCAGAAAGGGGTTGGGGAGAATCCCACATCATTAAAAATTAAAAATTTTGTAGCTTCATAAGCCTCTAAAGCCACAAAGGTTACCATTAAGTACAAAAGGCACCATCAAGTATTTATTACAGAAAACTTTATGACTCTTTACATGATCGACTCATTAACTGGGATTTCTCCAATCTCATCTCAGGCAAATTCTAGTGGCAATAGTCAGGTTCTCACCCACAAGTGCCCATCTGTTAACCCCAGCTGAAGCAGCAAAGCAGTGCAGAAGATACCTTCCTTTCAGATTTTTTTTTTAAGTCATTAGTTATTCCTCCTGTCAGCCCTGGAATTCAAGGAAAGAAACATGGCAACTGCCCACATCTGGTGCTGAAATTTATTTCCAGGGAAGCAGTGTCTTTCCTGCTGCTATTGAATACTTGGAATGAGAAACATTTAGGAACTGCCTCAACAATTCCTAGATGAATGCACACTACCTCATTAACAAATGCTCCACATTATGGGAAGTAGGTAAAGGAAGAAATGGGAAGTGCAGGTCCTTTCCAAACTATCCTGCTCCCATTTCAGTCTAGATGGAAGGCTACAGCCAACTTGTGTTCTGTTTGCCCACAGGTTTTCCCTAACTAGGATCATAACCCACAGTCATGGATCACCTTTGCCTTCTGGGGACACAGTTGTTTAGGCCCTGCTAACCACAAAGTGCTTTACAGAACTCAGAAAATAAAGAATATCCAAAGCCTAATTTTGTAGTAAACTTTGTAGGCTCTGTTTGCACCACCTGACTTCAAAGAGAGGGATTCTTTTTAATCAGCCACGGAAGAAAAGGATTCGTACGCAAAGAGAATTAAGCTATCAATAAAGCACGAGAGTTGAATGTGGAATCATTAAACAGGGCTGCATCTGAGGACTAAATTAGGCATAGGGAATAGATGGGGGAAAAATCTGTATCTTAAAATGTGATAGGGTCCATTTACTAGATGAGATTACTTTTCTCTACAATACATTACCCAAAGGCACTTCCAAAACTGAGGGGGTATATTACATGGTGCTAATCAGAACTTTTTTCCTAAGTAGGTCAAATGTTGAAAGAAAATCTTGAAATCTTATGCACTGTTAAAAAAAAAAAAAAAAAAGAGAAATCTCCTGAAAGCAGTACAGCCAAGGTGCTAATCACTTTCTAAAATATAAAAATCTCCTGCATAAACATTAAATCTAGCACTTTATAATGCACAGTCATACACCTGAGGCTGTTCTTTCACTGTCATTTTAATTCAGTCTACAACAACCAAATGAATTTTAATTAGAAAAATGCCTTTATTTGCATATGTAGTTGTTTAACTTCACAAAGATTTTTTTTTTTTCAGAAATCAAAACATCCCCAGTTCCAAATGGTCAGGCATATTTAGACTTAAGATCTTGTTTTTGTTTAGAAGAACATTAATAAGACAAAGTAAGGTTTTTTTTGTTTTTTCTGGTTTTATTTACAATAGGTATATTACACTATTTAATAGCTTTGATGGAGAATGAGCCATTGTGGGGAAGGACACTGAATGAATTAGCAAAACAAAAGGACAAACAGCTTTACTTCAGAACGGACAATTCTGACTCAGGTCCCAGCAAACACCAGTTACACACTGTCCTGTATGTCCTGTCCTTATGTACTGCACATAACTGTGCAAACCCAAATCAAGAATCCCTTTGGTAGGGTGTGTTTCCTGGCCATTATTCTAAAGCCTAACTGATGATTATCCATTATAACCTTCATGACCTCTTTCAAAATTCAGAATCAAAGAATATATGTGGATGGCTACAGAAGAGAGGAGTTGCCATGGATTTAAATGGGAATACCATTAACCCCTCTGAAGACATATGCAGTAAATCTCTGTGTGCCTCCTGGCCTAACAGATAGTGGTTGAACTGCAATTAGGACACCACAGAACCCTTGCTGCTAAGAAATAGGCTCAATTAGTTTGGGCATAGTACCAACACAGCTTTCTGTAATCTCAGGATGCAGCAAGAGTCATCTACCAGCTGTCTGCAGCATGGAAACAGCAAATTAGCATCTGTCTAAAAAGGATGTATTGACTTCCTGATGTTAGAGCTATAAAATCAGAATTAGGATTATCAATTTTGCTGAATGGGGAATGATGATTGGAAGCAGCAGAATCAAATTGGAAAACAGATAAAATATGTAAAAGGATGACTTCTCATTAAAATGGGATGGATGGAAAGAAGTGGATAAATTCCTGGGGAGTACAGAACTATACTTTGGTATTAAAAATAGGGCCAAAGTATCTCCTAAAGAAGGTGAGATTTTGAAAGACTCAAGAGGAGTTTGCACCTTTACCACCCAAAAAGAAGCAATCTAGCAATGTGCTACAGCCCAACTGCTGCAAACTGTGCTTCAGCAACAGCTTCACATAAATGAAAGATATTTTTTACTCTGTTTCATGGGTTTGGAGGGATTTTCTTGGTATATAATTTGGAGAGATAGGTCTATTATTTCAGAAGGGTTTCAGGGTTTTGGGTTTTTTGTTTCCAAGAATAAAGAAAAATTCTGAACAAGAAAATAGCTTGTCAAATAAGAAGTGTTTTCTGGAAAATGCAATAGAATACCACGTTTGCATGCATATATCCTGTGTCTCTATTAATGTAATTACTAACAAATCAGAGAGTGGATAATCAAGATCCTCACAGTGTCACATAAAACTAAAGACAGAGACTAGAATGCTATCTTGCAGAAGGAACAGATTATTGCAGTGAAAAGTACTTGAAGGATGAGGGTTCTTCAAAAAGAAGAGGAACCTACCTACACACACAACTCAACACTACTGTGCAAGTGAAGGTTTGCTTTATATTCTTCACATACATAACCTGTAGTCTATACAAGACTATAGGCTATGTGTCTGAGTCACACAGCAAGAACATAAAATGTTATTTTTAAGACCAAGTCAAATTCTGGAATGATTCCTTATTTCCCCCTCAAGTTAACTTATTTTGAGTCAATTCAAGGCACCAAATGTGGTTTTGTAAAATAGTATGTAGTCTTCCATTTGTTCTGGTCTACAAGTATGTGTTCAAGCAAGAAAAATAACCTAAGTTAATTAGCAAATAGCTAACTTAGGGAAGAACAGTCTTCAGCAGACATACTCAAAGCTTTGCCATTCCTTCATGGAAAATAAAGCAGCTCTCCTAATTCAATCTCCACACTAAGTATTCTTAGTAGACATGCGTGACATTAAAGAGAGAAGGTTTTGGTTATAAACCATAAATATTCATTAAGGAACTATTGCATGGCCTTTTCAGAAAAAAAAATACATGTCTGAGAAAAGATTATATTCTTTAGAACTTTTGCCAATTTATTATTAAACAGCATTCAACTGTCTGTAACATTTCTAAATGCAGCAATTCTGAGTGAGTGAGTACATGAAAGGATAAATCTGGTTCACACAGTCTAAAATCTTCTTCACAGTCTGGGAAAACACTACAACAGGGAAAAAATTCATAAGAAAAAAAATCTTCATCTGCCAGTCAAAGATTCTCCTGGCATAACTTCAAAACTTTACTCCCACTTTGCTTTACGTTTTGATATAAAAGTTCATCCTTTCAAATCATCATGTTAGACTCAGCTAACAATCTTGCTAGAATATCTGCAAACAGAAATCTGTAAAAGAGTAAAAAATGGTTGTGATCTCCCAAACATTTTTATGACCTCACACTTTTAAAATTCAGTGTTTTGTTTATTCCTAAATACTGTGTTCATCTGCCTAAGATAGTTTGCTTAAGGACCTCTTTTCTTCACCCCTCTCCCTATAAAGAGAGATAAGAAAGAAACTGGCATCATAATACCAAACATGAAATGAATAATGCTGTTCACGATTTTTCCATGAATTGTACTGTTTACTCCCAAATTTTATTCAGTATTTTCTTCTGTATGGAAACAATGTATTCATTCCTGCAATTTCGTGTCTTATTTTTTTAAAAAATGCATATAATTTGCAAATAGATCCTAGGTGAAAGAAAGAAATTTCCCAGGACATAAGACCATTTCTGGAATTAATGGCAGCAATAATAGTCTTTTGCACAACAAAGATTCAGCAAATAATAAGAAATTAATGAAAATCTACAATTACTCAGATTATAAATTACAGAATCAGCAGCAGGATTGTTTTCATTTACAAAGCCAAAAGTAATTATAAATAATGAAACAAGAGAGCTCTAGTAACAGCCTTGATAAGAGTATCAAATTAGCGAGCTGAGAATAATTTTAAAAATGTAACAACACTAAAGAGCCATCAGAGTGATGATAATTGGCAGCATCTGCTATTTCACTCCAACAGTCCATCAAATCAGCTGCAAATATAGGGCTTTTTAAGCTTTCTCACAGAGCTGTACACTCTTCTGCCTCTTCTGCTTTCAAACACTGATGTGTAATGATCATGCTCCATACAAGAATATTTGATGAAAAAATCAGGATTAAAAATAAAATGATTTACCAATATTTATGACACAATAAACAGAAACTACTTTAAACAGAAACTCAAATAGAGCAAATGTTCTCCAGCCTCTAATAAAACATTCTCAGGTTGTTACTTGACAATTTCAGCTCTGTTCCTACAGAATTCCTGTATAGTCTTCAAACCAATTCGGTTCCATTTCATCTTCCACCAACATTGGGTAGACAATTAGATCAAAAAAATTAATCATACTATTCAGTGAACTGTATAATTCAAAATTCTCCATTCTTGAAACATACACTGTCAGAATGATGCTGCCACTATCTGAAATATAGAAGAGGCAACTTAGAAGGTTCAGAGAAGCTTTAAAATGCTACTACTTCCTATAAGCTACAAGCCCTTCAAATCTGTCTAATTTGGGCTTCATAACCATAATCATTCTTCTGGATTAAAAAAAAAAAGCACTGGAAAACATCAAACCCCACCATTCCTCTAAACTCAGCTGAAGTTTCATTTCCTACAAGCACTCAGACACCAAAGGCAGGAATGCACCATGGAAATGATTTAAAATTCTAACTGTTGCCCACGTTTCATTTGCTCTCCACAGTTACTACAGAAGATGACAATGGCAAGTACCTATGATGGGGAGGGAGGTTGCAGACAGATGAAAGAAAGGAATGTGCAACTGCCCCGGACACATTCCGATGGAGCTGCTAAGGATCTTCTCCTATAAACTCTGAAATCTGAGACAGCTTCATTTCATCCACATGCCTCCAGAAACAACTACACAGTGCAATACCTAAGACTCCCTCAACCATTCCTCCTTCTGATCTTCTCCTTCCTATAGAAGTATTATGGGATCAGATTTTAAAAACATTATTGAAAATATTCAGCATATATATGCTTCACCATATATTCATTATGGTGACTCACACTACATTTAATGTAGCTGAAAACTTCAATGAGCACTACTAGTATTTTCTAGTCAGAAGGTTGATTTTAAGGCCTGACCTGCCTTTTTGTAACATTATTCATTTTGCCTATGTCGTGGATACAGAAACAGTACTGTTTCTGCCTTTTTGTAACATTATTCATTTTGCCTATGTCGTGGATACAGAAACAGTACTGTTTTAACTAGAAAAATGTATCTGGGAAGGGGTGGGGGGTGTGCAGCAACCTTTTCCGTAACATTAACAGCACACAGCGCAGAAATGACACAGGAAAAGTTTCTCTGGAATTATTTTACATTTGCTGGCACACCCTTTCACTTACAACCAAATGCAAGAGAAAAAAATGAACTAAAGGAGGAAAGCTGTCTAAGAGAAAGCTGTACTTGAAAACAGATTTCAAAAAAGAGGGGGTTCTTGAATTGAAAGGATTCCTCTACTGCAGTATTCAGGATCCAATGAAGTTCTTTAATTTCAATTCACTGATAGTCAGTTGAACAGTTAATAATATGAACAACAAGTCTACACTTGCTATGACTCTTAACACCACACATTTTGGAATGAACAAAAGAACAACTACTTTGAGATTAAATACTGGATTGGGAACATTGATTTGAAACACTGGACAGAATTAGGATCCCTGAGGTTATGCTCTGGTGACACATATAATTACATGATGGCTTCTTCTAAGACCAAATATAGATGGTCTCAGGAATAACACTAAGCATATTTGAGTGCTAGAGAGAAAAGGAAAAAGAATTGACAACCCAATACCTTAAAAATTCAACAACAGATTCCTCACACTGATTGACTAAAATGTCATATTTTTTAATCACCTTTTGCCTCCCATTTTACAACAAACTTGGTTCTAACATTTAAAAAATTTTCCTCTGCACACAGAAGAGCTACAAAGATATTTTTAGCCTGGTTTCCTAAGGAAATGAAACTTATCCGTTAGGCCCTCATCACAATAACTTCTGAATTCATGGAGTGATTTCTGCCAGGTCTGACAGAGTGTGAAACAGATTCCCAAAAATGGCAGCTGGAAGAGGAAAGGGAATGCAAGCAGTGCTCCCACTGTGGAGCTGCCTTTGCTGGACATCAGGGAGAACAGCCGGGAGCTCCTCCCTGCCATCTCTGAGACCAGGCTGCTGCAGTTGTGTCACTCACGGGTCCAGGTGGACTGGGGAAAGGACAAGGCTGGTTCTGTCTGATTGTCTTGTTTCCTTTAATGACAGATGGGATGATCACATATTTCATCAGCATCAGTTCAGTTGGAAATGAAAGCAGCGTTGACCAAATCCCTTTACTGAAATGTATCTTGTCACAGGTCCACCAAGACTTTAAGGACCGTGTAATTTTGCTGAGGATCCAGCAGCAGGCACTGCAATGCAGCGAAGGCTGAAGGAAGGGTTGAAATTTGTTACTGACTTGAATGAGGGAAAAATTAAAAAAACTCTAAGGGGATCTCCTGTAGCTGAAGAACCAGGTAAAAGAATAACAATAACATCAGAATTGGGTATAAAGAAGCAGAGGACAATACTAAGGGTTAGGATGTCTACAAAACAAGCTTATTTTGTCACTTAGTAAGAACAAATTACTTGTTAATTACACTCATGTTGCTCAGATGAGAGGTGTGGATGGCCTCAAAAAGCAACACTTCGTGCAGCTATTACTGCTCTAACATTTTTTCTACTGTTAGACTTAACATCCAGTAAGTTCTGTAAGAAAAAGAATGATTCTTTGATGGCTGTTAAACATTCATCAGCATTAAAGTTATGTGGAAGCCTTTTCATTACAGCACAGCCATATCTTAGAGTACAAGTGGCTGGCAGCCACAAGGTCGCTCCCAGCTGAATGATCCACAGTCCAGCATGTTTTCTTGTGTGAGATTCAAATGGAATTACTTGTAATGTTTTTCAGTGTGAGATTATCAATAAAGCTATAATAATTTCAAATCCTCATTTTTTGTCAACCTCATGAAGCTCCTTGAACATTTGGCTTAATGTTTTCATCTTTCAAAAGTAAATACCCAAAAATGAAAAGAATACATAGCAGCCATTTTGCAAATAACTACTGTAGAAACTATACAGTGGTAATGTGGGTAGACAGCTTGCAATAAAACAAAATGTATTAATTAAGAACCCAGAATACACTGACAACTTTTTAACAATGCCTTCCCTAAGAAAAACACCCATTACTGGGGGGTTTTTTTGCTTGCTTGTTTGGGTTTGGGCTTCTACTGCTAAGAAAATGATCATTAAAAAGCTCCTAATACATTTCAAGTAAAGCTACTAAGTAAAAAAAAAAAAATACAATGACAATGGAAGTTAGCTCATTCCACTAAACGACTGCAATAAAACAGATTCTGAGCTGATGTGCCCTTCCCTAGTCTTGGGGTATATTTAGCCACATCAGGCACATGATCAGGAAGAAAAAAAGAAAGAGCTGTAAGAAGTAAAACCCCTATTACAACTTTTGGTTGCATACTACAGAACCCAATCTAATTGCCATCCAGTAAATACAGGCTAGAACCTTCCATTGTGCTGCTGCCAAGACACCAGGCTTGAACTTAATACAGACTTCATGGCTGACTGGCAGTTTTTTGAGCACAGCAATCATAAACACAGCTTATTTAAGCCTGGGCTATAAATCCCCACTGTAAGATATCCTCACTTCAGGTTATTTAGTGCACTTAAAAGTGAAACTAAACTAAAAGTATTTGCTTGTTTGTTTAGTCTATTATTTAGGACTTTAAACTGTAATAATTATTACTACCAGGACCTGCAACAGAAACCATCAAAGACAAACCTTCCAACCACCAAGCAGTAATAGCAACCAACATAAATGGCTTCAGCTTGTTAAGGACAGCAGAGCATAAGATACAGCACTTGTGAGAGAAATGGAAGTTCATTTCTCAACTCATTCAAAAAACATCAGCCAAACCCCTTTTCAGACCTTACAAACTTGCACTGTTTTTTCAACTGTTATTATTATTTTGGTAATTAGCTTCTAATTTGTCAGGTGAATATATCCTTCTGACCCTGCATGAAGTTTGTTACTAAGGCAGGTATGTGGCCAGATTTATTTACTCTTAACAACACAGAAGATCAATTTTATGATTATGATATAATAACACAAAGAAATACATCTTATTCCATTCTTAACCACTGAGGATCGCTTTCAATTCAACTTCCAATTTAGATGTAAAATGAAAGGAACTTACCAGTTAGGGTGTACATGGTCTCTCTGATGTAACTTATGGTGGTTTGGAAAGCTAGCAAGGCTGTTCTGATATTAAAAGTAACAATGAAGGGAAGTGGTTAGTCAACTAGCTGGTTCTGTTATTCCCTCCCACTTCTTACAGCAGTACCTATCTCTGTGGGGTCATAATTCAGCTCAATATCCCAGTTCTTAATTTTGTTTATTTAAAAAAAAATTAAAAAAAAAATCATAAGAAGTGTGCTAGGACCTTTGCAGGATTATTAGTGTTTCAAACCAGATGTTCAATTCATAATAAATACTAGATACAACATCCAAGCAGTGGTGATCTCTGTTTACTTGGAGGGAAAACTAAAAAAAAAAAAAAAAAAATCCAAACCAAAAATCTATTGAACAGTAGTTTTTCTCATTACTGCTTTGACTGAAGATAATAGCATTCTGCATTAGTGGGAAGAATAAATCATCTGTATATATCATTAGTCAAGTTACCTAACAGCCCCGATCAAGCTGATTTTCAGTCAACAGACAGGAGATTTTATTCAGGTATTTATGCATCTGTACCTGAATAGAGGATGCTATCTAACAAAAAAATCAGTATTTAATAGTCACTTCACGTGACCAAGGGTAACAAGAGACAGAAAATAAATAAAAAATACTTGTTGTTGTTTTTGTTTTTAATTAATATGTTTAATTTTTACCTTAAAGCCATATTTGTTAACATATTTTCATACATATGCCGTATCCTTCTTTGTTTCAAGTTACGTTCCGGTTCTGTGGAACTTGCTTCAAATTTCAATTTCACTGCTGAGCCATGATTTTTTTTCTTATACACAATGTTTAACACAACACACTAAAGGAACTCTGAAAGAATCAACACCATCTCAGTGTCCTCCTTTAGTATGCTCCTTTAAACACGAAGAATTTCCACTTTAGCAACAGTAGAATAAACAAATAAACAAGACATTTCCCTTTGTTTCTGTGCAATAAAATAAAATGGATTAAGATGAGTTGGTTAAAGCTGAGCCACAGAAAGAGCTCAAGTTGTCTTTACGTTTGTGGTCTTATGGTTTACTCAGTATTTTCCTTTGGCATTTTAAAGTAGATCAAGGATTTAGTGCCTACATCCACAGGTTTGAGTACTTGAGATAAATCATAAACTAGACCAAAGTTCAAGTTCTCTCCCTACCAAAAAAAACCCCTCACATCCAAAAGCCAACATATGACTGAGGCCAGAAGGAACTGTAGTCTCTGTGCCTCTCTCCATCATCCACACCCCATTCTCAGTCAGCAGGCTACAGAAGCTCTCCTACTTTCATGAAAGAATGACCTGGCCACACGGCAGCAAGAACATGCCATACTTCACTTTCTCTCACGCTTCTCTCTTCCATCCATAGGGATTGCCTATCTCACCCTATAGAGAAGCTACATTTTCTAAGAACTTTGCACCCACAAAAGTCTGTCACACATATATTGCCATCTTCTTCCACAGCAGGTCAATTCTAACAGCATTATCGTTGCTATCCCCAGTAATTTGGCATTCTACTGGATATCACCGAGCCTCATTTGCTGTAGCTTGACAGCACAAAAGACTTTACAATAGTCCTATTAATTTCTACAATATTTAGTTACTAAGCAGACTCTGTGGAATCATGTCACTTCTCCTGGGAGGAAAAGAAAACAAGATATGGAGAGTCAGAGATCCTCCAAAACCTGGCAAAAATGTCACTTGTGTAGGTTATTAAAAAAGAATTTACTCAGCAGTAGAAAAGTGGACTAGGTGATGCTACCTGTTTTTTACGCAATTTCCTGGTACATAAGCAAATACATCATGTTGATAAACACTTCACACTATAACTGCTGTGTGTTTCCCCTATCTATCAAGATACTGTCTCCGTAGTTTCCTTTACATGATAGTCAAAACACTTATGGAATTCCAACATTTATGTTGGAGTAGCTCACACAGACCATTCATAGCTCATCTGTAACCACTGAATCTTAATGCTCAAACTGTCCTTTAGCTTCAGGACAGATCTTCCCTCGCTTGTCATGACTGCACAGGTGCAAAGGAATCTTAGGCTGTGGAGCAGCTTTGACAGCTTTCCCCTACACATACTCAGGGAAATTGGGTGTGGTAGGTGGGTGTGTTTTTATCCAGGAACACCTTTCACTTGATCAGGATGCTCAGAGCTTCATTCAGTCTTGCCCTGAACACTGCCAGGATGGGGGTCCACAACTTCTGTGGGCAACGTGTTCCAGTGCCTCACAGTAAAGAATTTATTCCTAACACCTAATCTAAATCTGCTCTCCTTCAGCTCACATCCATTCCCCCTTGTGCTATCAATATATGCTCTTGGAAAAAGTCCCTCTCCAGCCTTCTTGTAACCCTCTTTTAAGTACTGGAAGGCTGCTCTAAAATATCCCTGGAGCCTTCTCTTCACCAGCCTGAACAGCCCCAACTCTCTCAGTCTGTAAATATCTTTAGCTACTAAATAAACAACATATTATTCAAAATATTTTTAGCTACTAAATAAACAACCTATTATTCAAACTTCCATGAAAAACCTTCAACATTTTTCAAGAAAATCCACAAATTCGGGGTCCTCAGAACTCATCAGAGAAACCATACTGGAGATTGTATAAGCACACACTGTGAATCTCCTCTCAACCTGCTTGTGCCTTTCTGCAGACTATAGGACAGCATGAGACGGTTACTTAAATAAGAAAACAGAGACAAATTGCCAGATTGCATCATATAAAGAAAACACCACCTTCAGCTCTAGAAGAATTAATTAAAAACTCCTTTGAGTATCTGCTGAAATCCCACCATTCATTTGCACAGCGGCTTATCAAGAAATAGTAAACTTTAAATATTGATAGCAAATAAAAATTACTGTACCAGAGCTAGAGCAGAAAGCTCTTTTCATGGGTTACAATATACACAACAGATATGTATGCCACATGGCAAACATACCAGACATCCAGGCAACCCACAAATTTTGGAATAGTCATCTACAGCGTCTACTACTCTACACAATCTACTTCTATAGTGTTCAAATGTTGCTCTGTTTGGTCAGATATCTACTAGGTTAACACCACCAGTGCAGAAAAAATAGCTACGCATTTCATTTTAAAGACAAAACATTATAAACTAGGACATTTTGAACACATTACGTATCTATTTTTCTTCCAGCATAACTGTTAACTATGTCATCCTTGCTCTCTCGGGGAATCATTACAGTCCTCCTTATTTAAAATAATAACAAAAAAAATTCTAAACTGTTATAATCCCCATTTAGACCAGTTGTTATACATTACTGAAATT
>WAAE01006014.1:18600-40752 GCA_013400495.1 Nicator chloris
GAAATTCCATGAGGAAGTGTAACTTTTACAAATATGGACACCTTGTTTCATTTCCCTAAACGTTTTCTTCACAATATCTTTGCATTAAGTGGGGGGGTGGGGAAGGGTGGGAAGAGCAGAATCTTAAAAAAAGTGTTCATATGGACAAAACAGAAATGTGTTTTTTTTAAAAAAACTGACCTGAACATTTTGGCCTATTCAAAAGACTGAAAACATTCCTACTTAATTTTACTATGGCAGGCCTGCGTATCCCAAAGTGTGCAGTACATGCTACAGTGTAACCCTTCAGCTATCCAGAGGACTTTGGTCTTCTGAAAGTTTTTTTTTTGAATAGCAAAACACTTTCAGTCCCCCTGTTCCCAGAGTCCAGGCATCCTCAGGCCAAGAGCTCAGTCAGAGGAAAGCTTGAGAATTATCCACATCACAGGAGAATCAATGCCAGCTTTCCTTTTTGGGAACACCTTGAGGCTTCTTCAACACACAAAGCCTCTGAGACTAAACAAGCATCAAATTAAATGAGAATGCTCTTTATCCTGTGTAGGGTTACACAAGGAGCAAATTTACTTTACCAAGATGGCTTATTTTCAGAGTCTAGGAGACAAATGTAACTTATGTCTGGATCACTGCTGGTACAGGCCCCTCAAGCTGTTCCTGGATGGAGTCACTCCAAGAAAGTTCAGCAGTGCCTCCTCCATGAGCGATAGTCACAAAGCAGCATCTCTCTGTGTTCTTATGTTACTCATGTTCCACAGCCAGAAAAGAAGCTCATTTTGTACACATTTGTTCTTACCTCATGGATCCTTGCTATGTGAAAAGACTCTGAGCATGCTGGAACTTTCAAAGTTATTTTACGTCTTTCCTAGATACTGTTTTCTCTTACAATCCAATATTCCATGACCTTTGATTATGGGATCTGGGCCATCGCTCACAGTTCGACTTAAAGGAAGAGATGACCAAAGCAAGATACATGAGGCTGTCACAAAGGATTGACATCTGAAGTAAAACTCTTCAGTGAAATTTACTACTCATTTACAAAACATACTTTTTTGGGGAAATTTTCTCTCGCACATCAGTCAAGACACAGAGAGATCAGCACCTTATGCACAAGAACAAACCACTGATGACATGTTCTACCCAACATACTGTGATAATTATTTTTGCAATGAAAATTATGGGTTTCATATTTGCCCACAGGCATTTTCATGTGAAATTATAACACTTTTTGTAACATTTCATGTAACAGCTCTGGGTTCTCCATGCTTAAACACACATTGTAATTCATGACACATGATCTAGACATTTCCTTTTATGTCAGTATGAAAAAAAAAAATCAAGCAATAAGTCCATTTCTGATTCCACTGCTAAAAATAACTGTCACAGGAT
Organism: Nicator chloris; assembly: GCA_013400495.1. Lineage (NCBI taxonomy): Eukaryota > Metazoa > Chordata > Aves > Passeriformes > Pycnonotidae > Nicator > Nicator chloris. Next base: position 19,984 of record WAAE01006014.1, read on the forward strand.
GCTCAAAGTGAAAAAAACTTTAAACAAATTTAGATCAGACAGGATAAGAACCTTTTCCCCATTTCACATTTTGTACTATGCAGCAGATATGGAAATAAGCCAAGATATTAGCATGTATAAATCAAATTAGGTATTATTTCTCCTTGAAGACTACACTTTTCAAACAGGTTCAAAAGCACTGAAGTTGGCTCCCAAAATCCTCTTCAAATTTCTTTTAACTTCCAGATGACACTCTGACAATATGAAAAATGGCATAAAATGTGTTACAGAACCAGTGCGTGTGCAGTACTTCAAAGAACTCGTGGTGATTTTTTGTATTCATTTTAGTTACTATTAAGGCTTCAATTCTTAGTTTATGTACTCCAGATATAGCAGCCCAGTGTTTTAAAGAACCTAAACATAGATTCTCAAAATGTGAGTCAGAAAAATAATAAAAAAAAGAAATATAAATTCTCTGATCAATTTGAAAAGCGTTAACCTGGTATAGCCAGAAAGTTAATGTCTGCTGGAGGGAAAAGTGGTGCAGAACATAACAGGCTATAAGTCTGTTATTTCAGTGTGGGTGCAGAGAAGGAGAAAGGATAAGTGTCACTGCATTGACTCTACAACTACTCTTTATCATGTTTTTAACATATGGCATGGATGCACAAATCTCCAAACGAGGAGTATTTTGTGAGGAGCTTTTTTTAAAATCACAGGAATAAACAAGTAAAATAGAGTACTAGGAACGTCTCTACAAAGGGAGCACCATACAAAACACTTTGTTACCCTTCATTAAAGAAAAGTGTCTTCCAATTTCTCTCCAAACTCAGCATTCCAACTGTTGATTTTGGCCAGAATGCCTCAACAGGACTACTCCCTAAATGCCCAGATTTCACAGTTACAGTGGCTGGTGATATTTTTGTATTCTCTTGCCTTGTCTATAATTTACCTATCATTTCAGCTTCCAGGCTCCATCTGAAATATTAGGATGAGATCTGGACATGTATGAGCTATTCCTCTGCATACTTAGTACACAGAAAATAAACCTGGGTACATAGCCCAGCCAGGAACTGCAGCACATACCAGAAAGTACCCATAAAACAGATCCAAGACATACAGAAAGATCATGAAAATCACCGGGATTTTTTTAAATTTTTATCTTTTATTTCTAGAAAACAACTTCAAACATCAAATACATATTTGTGCATTAAAGTTTAACAGCAGAAATACTATCTTACCTCCTAAACTTCCCTTTTTTGTCACTATTTTAGATGCAGTGATGCCTGCTGGCTCAGAGGAAAGTGAGCTCTCTTTTTCTGGGAATTGTACAGGCAGGAGCTAAAGTTACTATATTTGCTTTGTCTCAATACTTTCAGCAGTACAGAGAAAATGCATGGGAAAAAAATCCAGGGGATAAAAACCTCATAAGGATTCTTTTCTTCACCTTTTCTCCTAGTTTCTCTATATTTTTTTGTCTCAATTTTGAAAGCTTCTCCTTTTGGAACATTTTCTCCTCATTTCTCCCCAGCAGTAGCAACACAGGTACTTTGTAATACAGACACTCATGAGATAAGGCTGATTCCTCAATGATTAGGAGAGAGGGAGGAAGACAAACAGGTTTAAAATACATACACTGAGTGATTATATGACTCCTAAATTCTGTATGTCTCTCCTTTGCCAACATTTTTCCTCTTCTGGAGCAGAAGTTGTGAATGATCATGCCTTTCTTATAGACAGCAAATGACAGCAAGTAGCACATAGATTTTTGAAGTGCAAGTGGCTCAGAAAAGACAAAAAATGTTTACCCAAAATCCAGTAAGAATTGATTTAATATTTAACTGTTTTAATGTCTAATATTTTCTAACTGGTACCTCCTGAAAAGTAGCATTTTAACAATGAAGATTTTATTTTACGTCATTACTTTTGAGGCTTTCAAAAGCTCAGTCAGCTCAGTCTATTCAGTCAGCTTTACATCATGCAGAGCTTGATGTGGATTTTATTTGGTAATGCCTTAGGTTCTAGTTATTCAACTTCTAACTGCAGCTTAATCTTCTAATCTCTTGTTCTGCTCATCAGTATGACTTTTACATATGCCAATCTCTAATTGTTTAAGGGGAAGCTTAAACAAAAAAAGCAGATGCAGAAGCATTTAAAGGTAAAGACTTTGAGGGACCTGGTGCATACTTCATATTTTTATAAAGAAGCTAATCTCTTCCACAAAATAGAGCAACTTCTACGAAGGAAAGTTTTAATCCTCAAAGCAGTACTTTCTATCTTTTAAACGAACTTTGCTATTATTTGACGAACCACGAGAAATTTGGAATGATGCTGCACAAGTGATGGTACTGGAATCGTTTTCCGGTGTCTAAGTATATAGACCTAACTGCTTCCTCAAGTCACTTGAATATCTCTTCCAGTGTTGTCTTAATTTTTAATTCTAACAGGAGACAGCTGCATTTGGCTGTCAGTGTCTTTAAATAGTAAGCAAACACCATGGCTCTCAAATGCACCTTTCTTAAGTGCAAAAAGAAAAAAACCCCTGCAATTATCCCTGTGTGGTGCCCTGTATATCAGTGTGCACTGGAATATAAGAAGTGCCTATTATCTGTACTGTTGCAGACTACAAAATATGCACCCCTAAGGCAGTACAGCAATTTACCAATGATGGCGCCTCTTTAAATAACTGTGTTAGAAAAATGAGCATTAAACAACTTTTAATGGCTGCATCTACAGAAAACTTTGTGGCACTAAGCCACAGATCTTTCTCATCTGCAATTTATATTTAGATACATAATTTCTTTTATCTGTATACCAATTTCTCATTGTTACAGAACATATGCTCTTCCTCAAAATAACTTGCTATTTTTGTACTATTACTCAGCCGCATGCTTCCACAAAGCTGCAAGTGTTACTTCAGATAAACTTAGGGCCTTTTTGGCTAGTTTCCATCTTACTTTAATGACAGAGCAAAAGACTACCTAATGAAGCATGATCCTGTACCTCCTCCACTGAACTTGGGTTTGTTTTGGGTGAGGGCAACAAAATCAGTTGTTTATCCATCCCCAGTTGAATAGAGGGGATGGAGGGGAGGAAAAAATACCAGTTTTTGCACGTTTCCCCTCTGGTAGAAGTCCTTCAGACAGGAACAGTATCATATCCTACCTCTTAGCAACTCTGATGACTACTTCTGTTATTTTAAGTATTTCTGAATGGAAAATAGTAGTGGTCCAAATTACACAATTATCTCATCAAAGGGTGGATGAAAGAGATTGTTAAACATCCACAAGATTTAACAACACTGTTCACAAATATGATAAGCATCTTTCTAAGCCTTGATATGATACACTCAGCTACAGCAACTTAAAATTTCAAATGTTTTCAATAAATTACCGTTGCCTCACTAATTGCTATTCAGATGTTCTGCAATTTTTGAATTTCATAGCCATGCTACAGTACTACCTCTTCCAGAACATTTTTGCATCAGCTGTTATCATTAGCACACCAATGCCTCTTCCCTCCCTCAATCAAAATATGACTGTACAAGACATACAATTCAGCAACAAAAAGTCTTATTATATCTTTAGAAGCAATTTACTGCAATCATAGAGATATGTGGGGTTTGCTATGTATTTCTTAAAATAGAGACACCCCACACACTTCATACAGAAATAAAATATTTCAGTATTCTTCAAAATGAAGCAGAGCTTGTTTCCTACGAGCTGTAAAAAACAAATTGACAGTCTTCCTCTCCATGTTGATCATCATGATAGATTCAAATTTGTAAAGATAGGGGAAAAAACAGGAATTTAGCAGGACACATTAGTACTGGCTAAAACCCAGTTGATCTTCATTCTAAGCATACATAAATTTCTTACAAACCATTTATTGCCTTCTCTTTTGTCCTAGAAAACAATTTTACACCACATTACATGGAGTTTAATCATATCAAGTAATACATTCTCATGCAAAAAACCTCATTTGTTTAATCACTTCATTTGTACATATTCTACTCAATGCTGAAGTCTACAGAAAAAGAAATTTATCATATAGGGATGTAAATAGTTTCTAATCTAAAAAAAAAAGAATTCCACAAATAATTTAAACCCTAAACATTTATTGAATCCTAGTTTTATAATAGTTTAAGCCTAAAATGGACTTGCTAAACTTGGTGGCTTTTGGCCACTGACCTTCCTCTGTAACTCCTCCCTCAGGAAGCTATAAAATCTCTGTCCTGATAAATCCATTTGTTTGGGGATTTTCTGAAACACACTGCATTCAAGAACTGCTTAAAGCTACAGGGAAAAAAATGTTTTGGAAGTCTAAAATTTGATTGCAAATGAGGCTGCTTAATCACACAGTGAATGTATCATTTGCTATTTGCACAGCTCCAGTCCAGCAGGGTTGTTTCTGAACATCATGAACAGCATGAATAAACAATCCACAAAACACTGAGAACTTACTTTTCCTTGAGCATATTTTACCACGTTTTAGTATCAGTGGGTTTTGATGTATTTTTTCCTATAATCCTCAGAGATGGCAATTATTACCCTAGGAAAAATGATCCTAAATTGTTTGTGACCATTAAGTAAAACTGCCAGGACACAAATGAGTTGTAAGGGAAGCAACCTCCAGCTGGGGAGCACTAAAAGACCTGAGAGCAGGAATATGTCTTCTACTGCTCCAGGAAGAATAGAACAAGAAGGTCTGACCAGTTTAGGCGTTAGGCCCACATTTGCCAGAAACAAAGCTATCCTTTTAAACATGTATCTACCAGCTTGTAAGATCAACATCAGCTATCCCATAAGCTACTTTTGCAGAGTTTTCCATATTTGTTACGTGTCTCCTGCTAAGGACAGCTCCATGTGACACAACGTGCATGCAAGAAGCTCTAAGAAGGAAGCTAAGGCTGTGCACTGGGAGGGATGGCAGTAATGTACTGACCTTCTGTTTTCCTTCTCCATACTCCACAGCATTCCACTTGCTGCTGGTAAGTAAATTACTTGGCTAACTTAAAGGCAAAAAAAGTGTAGTCACCGTGCTGACTTAGTAGTCAGAAATCCATCCTCTCCTACAAACCTGTTCTAGCAATTGATCTGCCCGGGAGTCAGCTGCCTCACATCACAGCACAGCAGGGCCACTATCACTTAGTCATTAGCATTAAACCACATGCAGCCACACAGACATGGCTAGGCTGGAGTCATTTTTGTCCCTCTGTGTCTCCCACAGGGAAATTAGCCCATTCTCTTCTCACAGAAGCATAAAGTTAACACAGTATGTTTTTGCTGCTGTAGTAGTGCTGGCTAGCAGAATAAGTCTTTTCAGTGTTAGACATTAACAGGTAGTGTAGAAAAACTTCTTTAACGCTGTTGTCTTTGCTGGTCATATTATGATGAAGAAATATTTTACTAACGAAAAGGGAACTCAAATAAAAATCCATATAGCAGCAGATATTTGTCTACATGGACATGAATGACCTTGTAGATTGAAATGGGTCCACCTGTAAATTCATAAAGAATAAAAATAGGGAAAACAATTGAGCAATGTTACCTCGGTATACATCAGACATGCTTGGATCAAAGCTTGGTTTGAATTTAGTGCATCTGACTGAAAAAATAAAACATAATAAAAAAATTCTAGACTGAGGTTTCTGACCGCTTTTTTTTTAAGTATTCTGGTCCACAGTTTGTAAGAGCTAATGTTCAGTTATTGAAACTATTCATTACTCAAAAGAAATGAAGCTGTGCATCTAACAGAGCCTTCAAATACCTTGATAATACTTTGTCAGTTTCCATTAAGTGAAGGTAAGCAAAGACCAGATTATAGGTTTTTTTCTTTAAAAAAAAATAAACTACAAAACCTCTTACTTTAAAAATTAGGAAATCAACAAAAACATGCAACAACTTCAACTGGTTGTTGGATGAAATATAAGGTAAGACCAATATCTTATCTTCATCAGTATTCTCAAGCAGCTGTCCAGGGCAAAGTAACAATAGGACATATATGACGCTCCCTTGAATAGTCTTCAAGATTCCAAACCCTTTCCAAGGAACTTTTTGAGATATGATTGTGGTATGCTAGGACACTTTCAGGCATTTCTCCTTAGTACTTGTTTACAATCCCCTTAGACTCAGATCAAAAAAGAAAAAACAAAAATGGCCCCTTCTTTTATTTTGAACCTGTTACCTACCAGCTTCCCTTGATACCCTTAAGCACCCACCAGGGAAGCTCATGCTGGAGCAGGCTCCTGGCAGGACCTGTGGAGCCATGGAGAGAAAAGCCCAAGCTGGAGCAGGCTCCTGGCAGGACCTGTGGAGCCATGGAGAGAAAAGCCCAAGCTGGAGCAGGCTCCTGGCAGGACCTGTGGAGCCATGGAGAGAAAAGCCCAAGCTGGAGCAGGCTCCTGGCAGGACCTGTGGAGCCATGGAGAGCAGAGCCCAAGCTGCAGCAGGTGTGCTGGCAGGACTTGTGACCCCGTGGGCCACCCACCCTGTTCCTGAAGGACTGCACCCAGGGCAAAGGTACCCACATGAAAAAGAAAACTGGGAGTGCAACTGAGCCTGGGAGAAGGGAGGAATGATGGAAAGGTGTTTTAAAGGCTTGGGGTTTACTTTCTCATTATTCTATTCTGATGTGACTGGGAATAATTTAATTTCTCCAAGTGAGTCTGTTTTGACTGTGACAGTCATGGCTGAGTGATCTCTCCCTGCCTTTATCTCTGTGCACCAGCCTTTCACTCTATTTTCTCTCTCCTGACAAGCTGAGGAAGGAAGGGATAGAGCAGCTTGGGTGAGCACCTGGCATCCAGCAAGGGTCTACCCACCACAACTGGCAAAGGACCTGCCTATGTTTATGGGTGCCAGTCAAAACCCTGACATCTGACACCCGAAACGTTAATTTGGCCAAAACCAGAGTGTAAAATACCTCCAGAGATGACTAATTCCACGTACTTGAATTATCAAACAAACCCAAACGAAAGAAACAAACAAAAACCCACTGGAATATTGGAATCATTGCTGAATTCACCTGCCTGGGATTCACTCTCCTGGTTTACTAGAACTGATCCTCGGAGATTTTGTTGTCCAGCTCTGCTGGCTCTTTAAAATTACGAAAATATAGCAAAACTTTCAGATTCATATACAACTTCAGGATCTTTGACTTTACATAAATTTTGGCCCACTGTGAAAACAAACAATTCTTCAGATGAGAGCCTGATCTGGTTACCTGTCTAAAATATGTGCTGTTTCAATCCCTGTGTTACACATTACTGTGATTGCATCTCTTATGCTGTAAAAAAAAACTGAACCACAACCCAGTATACTTTACATTTCTTGCATATATTTTTTTAAAAGCTTGCAATGTAAAACAAATGTTTCAGGAAATTAATATTGCTTATTAAGGAAATCATCTTTTTCACAGTCCTACATTCACACTGAAATAATCCAAGAATTTGTCAATCACGAACTATTCAGCAGATACCAGAAACACAGTTTGGCATGCAAAGAAGTATTAGGAGTTTGAATGACACATTTATTGATAAAATATGAATATATTCATTCTAAGTGTATATTTCTACATCACAAACCAGATTTAGTTTTCCAGCTAAAGAAAACTAACTTTTTGTAAGCTCATATTCAGCCTACTGTTATATAACCCTGATCAATACTGTTAACCCCTGCAAGTCTTGCATTTCTTTGGTAAAGAAATCTTCTCTCAATAGAAAAAAAAAAGTACATTGGTGTGACAAAATTCAAACATTTGAGTTCTATTATGAGTATAATTTAATAAGTAGTTTATCTCTTCAAGCATCCAGGAGACACGTTAAATGCATGTTTAAGATGTATTTGCATTTCTTTTACCTTTAAATTGTTGGCATTTCCAGCAGATTAAAATATAAGTATGCAGGAATTGAAAGACATGAAAACTCAAGCCCTGTGAAGCCTTTTTTCAACAAAATTATTTTAATTTATTCAGGATAGAAATGCAAATAAATCTTTTGAACACATACTGAGCACAAAAAATGGCAATGAGACTCCAATATGATTATTATAGCATGAGGGAGAATGTAGAGAATTATTAGTGTGGCAGCTCAGAAACAAGAATTTCTAAGGATACAGACATCAGATAAGCACCAACAGGGGTCACAATGCCTTTCTGTCCAGGAGTAGCAACAATAATTTTCAAATATCAGAAAATCAAGCAGAATATTACAACTTTCTCATCAACAAGCCAAATATACCATAACATCGGTTAAAAAATTAAAATGATAGAATATTTATGATGTAAGAAAGATGAGAGCCAGAGGTATGTCTTAGTGTTACTCAGGACTGAGAAGACCTTGTGTGTGCTACGACTGCGTGAGCTTTCATGCACCCTCCTTTTGTCCCTTTCTCTTTCCTCACAGAGATGTTTTATGTAAAAAAAGAAAAAAGATCTGTCAGATGCATCAGACATTTTACTTCTGTCTGACAGGAAAAGTGGCAACAATCATTTATTTATTCAAATATGTTAAGCTTTATAGAGATATACAGAGAATGGAAGAGCACTCAGAAGCAGACATAGAACTAAAAGCTACTGCTTTTAGTACACGCAGAATTAATATGTTCACACAGATCATCACAGTTAATGAAATTAGCTACAAATCATATATAAAAAAAATAAAATTGCTGAAAATTTAATTATTTTGCATATATAGAAAAGACCAGAAAAGGGATGACACTTTCCTCTTCCATCATAACCATAATATCTTGGTTCCCAGAGGTAACAAAGAAAAAGCCCACACTTATTTTCTGCGGTATTTCCTTATTTAAAAAAATTAATACTATTAAAGAAGTATGGAAAATTTTATTTCTTTTTTGCTTAAAGATATATATTTGAGGAAAACTCTGATTACATTAAAAATTTATCCCATCATTAATTAGTTTGGAGAGTAATTAAGAGCTATACATCCACCCTAAGTAATATTAAAATAGTTTCATTTACAGAACCTCACAGATCTATTTCTCCTTTTCCTATTTTTTTTTTGCATCAAATTATATGGAAATCACTAAGCAAATTCTGCCATAAGATCAACGTCCTTTCAAACACAAAAAGGGAAACATATCACATTAAAGGTTGTAAGGAAAGCTAGAAAAAAGCAGATAACTGTACACTTCAAAAGATACATTGCACAGGAGGGAATATATTACCAGATGGAATAAAAAGCTCAGCAATTCTTTAAGAATTAGCCTGAGACTCTCCCATCATCTCTCTCCTGGTCACTAACTATGCACAGATATAATGGGTCCTCTTGCTTACAAATACCAACATACTTTAAATCAAAAAAATTATAGTTTTGCTTATAATAACAAAGTGAGTTGAAAACAATCAAAAATGTCCAAATGACACAACCGCCAAAAATCTCATATATAAAAGCAAGGCATTTAGACATTTCATCTTAAATGAAGAAGAAATTCAAAGGAATTTCAAAATATATGGTAACAATCCAGACTTACTTTTAAAAAAGCATGGTTAAACTAATTCGACCCCGTTATGGATACTCATTCAGGATTAAATTAACTCCATACAGTTTACATCACCTCCAAAAAAAAAATTAATATAAATTAAATTAAGGAAGCTAATTTTAGAAGTATTCTGAACAAGGATTTAATGCAATTTCATGAATCTGCTTCAAATCTGGTTAGTGTATATTAATTTTTTGCCTGTCCTTGTGTAAACCAACCCAAAGACCCTGGAAATGCCACCACGCAGAAAAACGTGGGTAGGTTTAAGAGCACACCCCACAATGTATGCAAGACCCTCTCTATTACAGCTTTATTTTTTTCTTGCCTAATTTTTTTTTCCCAAAGGTGACATATACATTTACGTTATTGAATTCGGATTTTTTTTCCTTTACTAAATCAATTTCCCTCTTCTTGTAGCAGTGTTAAAATGAGGACAAGGATCTACTCTTAGACAAATACTAAAAACATTCACAGAGGAAGATTTCCAACTAAGACTCGAAACTGTCACAATAAACCAGCATTTCCGTGTTTAAAAAGTTTATTTTTATATAGGAAATTCAGCATTTTTCCAGGAAAACACAAGTTTTTACTCTTAAAATCTAAAAAGAAAGGCTGTAGTATATGAAACTTGTGGTCATTTGCTGTTTTCAGTGTTCAACCCTTATTTATATGTAGGCATAAAACAATCTTAAACACAGCAAATTAATATGTTAATTTAATTTCATGTACAAATTCAAGCAGATAGCAAGATATTCTAAAATTATCTATCTTTTACAGGGAAGACCAAGATTACCTGGCTTACAATAAGTCTCAGGCCATGCACAGCAAGAAGTAAAGGAGGAACAGAAGGTTCTGACTGGCAAGGAAGGGTAACACAACCTCCTAGTACTGCCTGTCTACACTTGTGCACCAGGCATGATCTTCCATGGCCCCCATCCCCTAACTGGGTGCATGTTGGGCTGCTCCTGCAAATGCTTCTGTGGCTACTCCAGTCAAAATGCACCAGATTAGCAAAACCCTAATATTTAAACTGTTGACAGCAATCTTCTGAAAGGCCATGCAGTGACAGGACAAAGGCTTAAAGCAAAAGAGGACAGGTTTAGATTAGGTATTAGGAAGAAATTATTTACTGAGAGGGGGGTGAGGCACTGGAACAGGTTTCCCAGAGGGGTGTGGATGCCCCGTACGTGGGACTGTTCAAGGCCAGTTTGGATAGGGTTTTCCAGTCCCGTGGAAGGCGTCCTGTGCTAAAAACATTGGAATGAGAAATTCTTCCTTGTGATGCCATTTAAGTGAAATATTTAGATATTTCATGAGGCATTTGTAAAGGAAACTACTTGAAATTTTAGAAGTCAGAGCACAATCACCAAATTCAGAAGCCAATTAATTGTTGCCATGTTTTTCCAGCCTTCTGATGTTTACCTTTGAGAAATTCTTTTCTCACACACATTTCTGTAAACTATGGTTAGTTTACATTCTTTCATGGAGGTGGAGTTCTCTTGAGGGACACCTGTCTTGACCAGTGTGATTGGAGAGGTGTTGACCTTGCTTACCAATCATACTGGTCTGCTTGCTATACTATATATATGGAGTCAGTGATGTAATAAAGTTAGTCCTCTTGCTTGAACCCATGTCAGAGTCCGTGTGGTGCAATTAGTGTGTCAATGCGACAAATTAATTACTCTAAATTGGGTCAAAAACATGACTGCCTGCTTTTCCTTCCCTTAAAAGTAACTATCTCCCATTAAGTACTGCAAATATCTTTACTGGTACAGCACAAGTCTTTTCTTATGCCCATTCAGATCTGCTGAACAGCACAACCAACATAAAGCTAATTCTCTGTCTGATCTTAATCTCCTCAACAGGTAAGTGTGAAAGGGAGGAAAACAGTAGATAAGCAATGCATTCTCTCTTCTAGCAGATTCTCAACAAAGGAAACACCAAAGTCTTGGCCAAGGGGCTCGGGCGATCTTATTTCCCCTTGCTCTCTTGCTCTCCTGTTTAGGAGTGGGTCATCATTGTCCCAAGGCAAAGAGAGTAGCAATCATTTTTAGCTCACTGACAAAATATTTAAGTGAGAACGCCTGGAACAATCAGATCATCACAGAGTTTTTCCTACATCTGGGATGATCTAAATCCAGGCACTCATCAATTTAAGACTGAATGTCATGTACACAGCTACTTAAAAATTCATCTGCACAGCTTTATCATTTCTGCTGTCAAAAACTAGTAAATTCTTATCATTTGATTTCAGCCTAAAACATCTTAGAAACTGACTCTAAGTGTTACTATTTTAAGAACCACTTGTAAATTGAACCTGCAATCATGCTCAGGCAAGGACAGATTTGCAAGTTCTTAAATCGCTAGTAGTTTCAGCCAATAATCAAACAGACCAAACAAGAGCAACTTTTTTTAAAAAGTCAGTCATTGCATTTTCAAAGCACATTAAAAAGTTAATTTCACCCTGAAATATCCCCAAAAAATCTTGTAACCTAGAGCTCTGCTTGGCATCAATTAGTATAAAAAATTACAAGCCACAAAACACTGATTAAACTACTTGCAGCTAAAAAAAAAATCTCATGACTCATGGGTATGACAGGTGCAAAAGAATTAAATTCAAGGAGAGAATGCCACACTAACAATTTCAGACAGATTTGCATTGTAAATATATTTAAATATAAGCATTTAGGAAAATAAACCAAACCCATCTTACCAACCTACCACTAAGCTAGTTCAGGCAGCTAATGCTGCCTTCAGAAACAGGCTGAAATTTTTGTGTGGCTTCTCACGGGAGGCTTAAATTTGTAAGATGATGACAATTTGCATAGAAGACATAGACGTTGAGGAATTCTGGGAGATTGGATGAAGCAGAGAAAGAAAACTCTTTATGGAATAGAATGAAAACATTACAGAGAAAAAGGCGTTTCATTCAGAAAATTCAATTAGTCACGTAATTACAGCTAATAGTGCTAAGATTAAATTAAAAAAAAAAGCTAGAATATCAAAGGAACATCAACCTTGTAACTAGATCCAGTTACCACAGAAAATGTAAAACACTGACGGGAGAAGGATGTAGAGAGATTTAATCACTCAATATGACTAATTATGGCAACTGCTAGTAATTTGTATTATCTACCTGTAAAACAGGCACCTTAATAAATCCCATTTATTTATTTATAAATAAATATCCCATTTATTTATTTATTATCCCATCTTTCAAAAGCCTTTGCTTAAACCAAGACTCATTTTCTGGATCTTCTGCACAGCCATCTTGACTTGACATCCTTGTTTAAAAAGGATGCAAACTGGTCACTTGCGTCTCAGGTTTGTACGGCTTGGCTTTTGTCACAGTAATTGCTGAAAGAGGCCACTTCCTCAAATGCATCCCACCTGCTTCCCCCAGGTTTTCCTATAATCACAACACCAGCCCAGCTATGTAAGTATGAGACTGAGCAGCGATTCACACGCACGCGGCTACAACGGTCTGAGACTCGGCAGCTTCACTCTACCCTCCCCCATGCAGTCCAGGAGACCTGGAGAACAGAGTAAGGATGATCCTGCAGTTTTAGGTATTTGCCTCTAAGCCTCCCAATCAAAGCATAATCCCCCACCCCAAGTGCTTCCAAATCAAAGAAAGCAGACTTGAGCTTCAGTTTCCCACTTCCTAGACCAGTCACTGCGATGCCTAAATGTAGTCTGAACACAGGACTCTAACAACAGGCTGGTGAATTGTGGAAACAGCCAGGCCTGAGAACAGGTTTTGGTTTTAATACTATCAGTTAAGCAGGAGTGCAAGAAACCCTTCCTGAAATCATACGGGCTGTTGCTTGATGTGCACTTGCCAGATTTCATTCTGACATACTTCCTGTACTTTGTGTAATGTCTTACTCCTGCAAATTTACTTCACAGGACTCCCACTGATCACTTCACCATTAATTTAATTTATATCCTTCTTCCCTTGCTTTCAGTGGGATCATTCCCAGACTAAGAGCTTTTTTGTACAAAGATGCATAGTCATAATCCAGCTCCTGCTGCATACAGCTATGAGCAGTAATTGTGCATGCCTTTGAGTTTATTATTATGTAACCTTCCTTTGGCTTACCCACATGGAGAAATATTAAAATAAATTAACATTTTACTGGCTCTGTAATTGGAAGTGTCTCTTCGAAACAAATATGTTTATCAAACAGTTTGACTGGGAAAATACATTACTGTAGCTGCAGTTACCCAAATTACATGCTGTCTAAAGCAAAAAGGGCAAAAGCCATCTGGCTCCATATAACTTACATTTTCTAGACAGCTTGCAGCTGGTTCTGATTAAGCAGCATCTCAGTACTCCCAGAGTTCTATTTTTAACTCTGCAACTTTATTTTTAGTGCTCGCACATCCAAGGCACATGGTGTTTACATTAATAAATGAACAACCGCCTACAGTTAAGAAAAGCTTTGTGCAATTCTTGTGGCACAGTCACTGCGCAGCTTAGATGGATGGTTAAATAAAACATCATGTGTGCTAACTAAAGAGACCTTGTGCACCTCCTGCCTCTTTACAGGGCTGCAGAAAGCATCTCTGGAGAGCTGGAACGGCAGGAAGAAGACAGTGATGGACAACAGGATGATTTATTTCTCAAGTAACATTGGGTGGCATACCCAACCCCTCACCAGAAAAATCTCTTTTTTTTTTTTAATATGGAATAATTATCAATGTACAAATCAGAATGACTGAAATTGCTGCTAAAGCCCTGAAAATGTCAGAAGAGTGGATGCTGCAAGTCCAGGAAGCATTATCGTATTTCTGTTTTTTATAGATAGACACACATGCACATAGAGTTTATACTCTGATTTTTGACTGGAAAATATCAGATTATTCTTGTACCATTAAAACACCTTTTTAAAAGGATGTAAACCACATGCAACAGAGAAGTTAAATGTAGAAAATGTTTTGTTGGGTTTTTTGAGGTCCCTTATTTTTTCATTCCATATAACTGAATTGCAACCTTATAACTGGGGAGGGAAAGGAGGCTAAGACAAACAGCTATAATGAAGTCAAATACAGCTAATCTAAAGCTAATTCATGCTCAGTTTTATAGTGTTAATTCCATTTTGCATGAACTTGCAACTTACTGTATTGCAAAGACCACTATGTACATGTGACATCCTCCGTCTCTGATCCCTTGCTCTTCCCAACCAAAGCAGGCAGCTGCACCAGCCCATGTGAGTTGTCTAAGGGACCTGCTGGCACTCTGAAAGAGGGTATGCTCCCAGAATTTGCATCTGGGCAGTTATACTAGAAGGACCATTAATCCTGAATGTAAAATTTGAATGTTAAATTTTACTTCTCCCAGAAACACTTCCCAGAGGAAAGAAAATACAAAATACAGCAAAAGTAATCCAGATTTCCTTTCAGCATGCAATTAAAGGAATTTGCTCTTCCAGTCCATATCCACTGTGCTACTAATAGACCAAATAACCAATATAACCAAATAACCAAACTTGAAACTAATGCCAGCTAAACACCTTAGAAACCTATCAGTGGGAATGTATTCAGCACCATGAAGTACTGACTAGCTGTAAAATCTTAGTCAACTTTGAAACAAATCTCCATTTCAGTAGCTAGGCATGCAGAGCACTACTGAAGCTAGTCCTAGTTCCCTTGTGACACTGAGGACCAGTGCCAAGAGGAAGGGAGGCTATTTCCCCAGGAAGTTCTTTCAGAAAATTTCTTTTCCTCACTAACACTTTAGACACACTTATGCTCATGTATTCTTAGGTTTCTGTAAATGTCTTTTCTATATACCTTTTTTCTTACGTTCTTGTTCCTTATTCTTTTAATCTAAGTCCAGTGCTTCCCCCCTCCACAGCTCTTAACATCTCCACTCTATCTCACTTTCCCTTCTCTATGCTGCTTTCAAGCCCCTGTGTTAGTCTTTCTTCTGAATCCTCTGCATACCAGTGCTGGGTTTGTTTCATTTTTCAGTTGCCTGGCTGGGGAGTTTCTTACTGAAAGGACTATATTATTAAATTCCAATGTACTTTTGGGGTCTGCACCCCAAAGACAGCCACTGCAGTTTAGTCTCCCTGCCACAGAAATGAGTGGTGCCTCTGCAAGTCTATAGGCACTCCTGATCAGCTATTTGAAATCAAAATGTTATTTGTCATCTAGCACAGGTTCCTTGGATGGTAATGGCTTAAGGAGTGCACAAAGGAACAAGCTTTCTTGTATGTTTTGTGAGGAAAGGCAAGTAGATCCCCCAAATGTATCCAATAACATGGTGCAAAAGGCATGTTCTAATATACCAGACTGAAAAGCTAAAACATTTATGAAGTCACAGAAATAACACATGGGAAAGGTGATGGAGTATTTCATGTAGAAGCACTGTGTTTTGAGTTCCTCTCTCTTCTTCTACTCTTTAAAAATAGCTGTACAGAAAAGACAAAGTACTCAGTGGCTATTTCAGGATTTTCCTGACTTAGCTTACATGTACTCGTGAATTTGTCCACAAAAAAAATCGTCTAGGGCAACTGCTGAATGCTTCAATAGAGAAAAAAAGATATTCATCAGGATCTGAGGCAGCTTTTGAGCAATATAAAAGAGTGCTCTTTGCACCCACAGCAACTACTGAAAGCTGAGTTGGGGATATCTAAATGAGCTGTATTCACTTTAAGTCACTAAAGATATACTTCAAGGCTAGAGAAACAGCTGCAAGCACCTTAGGGGGAGCTGTGAAAGATATCTGATGTCTGCTTTCTTCATGAAGCCTGAAGTGTATTGTGCACTGGCCTTTATTGCAGGGTACTGCCTCAAAATAGTCCTGTTTTAAAACACAGCGTAGCTGCTTTTTTTAATACAAGTGATGTGAGTCACACAACACAGAGCATACACATCGTTGCTTCTATACCTACAGAAAACCTTTTTTTGCCCTACCATGCCCCAGATCAGTAATCCATTGTGAATTTCTCACTCAGGTCAGATCATTTTCCATTTCCCAACATAGGAAAAATCAAGAATACGGACAACATGAAACTTGTGTAAACGAATGACATGAACATTCAATTGTGAAAAATCTGTAAACTCTTGCAAAGCACATTTGCAGCCTTAAAGAGCAGTGCACAGAGGATGCCACATGCAAGGAGCTGTCATCTCCATTACTCATACCATGGCAATGCGCTGCAGTCAAGCACTGAGGGGTACAAACCCTTATTAATCCATAATCCAGACAATTGAAAAGTACTATACCTGCACATTGAGGGTTACAAAGCAATGAGAGGTTAACAAACAATAAGTACTTGCATAATTTTACTTTTATGGAACAGAAACTTTCCTGTCACTTCCAGGTGACACCTTAGAGAATGTAAGAGAAAAAATATGGAGAGATTTAAAGCTGTTATCTATGACAAAAGGTTAAAGTAACAGATTTTTACAATTTAGTTAAGAGAAGACTGGAAAGAACAACTAATGAATGATGTCCTAGGAGAAGAACATTGAACAAGTTAGAGGATAAAATAGCATGGCAGAGGCCACTAGTCCTCATGTCTCCAGGTCAGCTGTTAACTACAATTGATAACAAAGGGAACTTTGGGCAGGAATTCAGGGATCCTAAAATAGCTCAGTGCTTTGCTTTGGCAGAAACTGCCAAAATGTTAAACCAGAAATTTTGAACTGAAAATATCATATGTTTAACTAATGGGAATCTTGTCAAACCATCTCAAGTTGCCTTCCTTTCTGTCAGAATTTCCAGCCGAAGCTCTGTACCTGAAGGAGACTCCCCTCTGGAACAGATAGTAAGGTTGACAACATCAACACCTCACATCACAGCCCTCAGAACTACAGTCATCAAAAAAATTAGGTATTACCTCAGGACCCCTGACAGCTGCCCTGCTTTGTCATTATTAAAAGAACAACAACAACAACAACAACAAAAAATTAACAACAACAACAAAATTCTAGGTATTACATCAAAATCCTCCCCTGCAGAGAATAACAGTCCAAAACAACATCTTTTGTGTTAATCTGTTTCAGGCCTCATTAAACTTTCAAAGGAAATTCTCAGATATTGAAACTCTTGAATATCTAAACTGCAGTGCAAAACAGAAATATAGAAGAAGTAGAAATAACTAGTAGAAATATAAATATATATTAAGTATTTTTCTAAATCACACATGGAAACAGGTCATGAAGGGGGACTGTGGAACTTATTGTGGTGTTAGCTTTAAAACCGAAAATCATCTTGTCTTCTTTAGAGATGATGATTTAAGAAAAAAAAAAGCCCTGAGGCAGGTTCAAACCATGAGTTTCACTGGTTCAGCAGGGCTTGGATCCACCCACAATGTGCACACCATCATCTGAAGTAAAGGATGACACACACCCCTCTCCAACTTAAATTATACCTTAAGCTCCCTTCAGACATTCACTTGCTAAATGTTACAAATAAGTGCTTAATTTCTAGATTAAGATATTCCATACACTCTAACATTTTTTATTTTGTAATGAAGTTTTGAAATTGCTACCAGCTTCAAAATTAAGGTGCAACAAAATAGTCTTGGTTTTCGTGAGTTACCGAATCTGCAAATTACCTGTTGTAAGTGTTATAATTATCACTGCAGAAACACATCTACCAGAGACAAATTTAGGAGGTGGTGTGTGGGTGTGAAAATATCAAAAGTTGGGAAACATGCCTTTTTTAGGGTATTCAATATAACCAATATTCATACAGCTAACCTAATAAATGAAGAAACAAACCCTTTTTATTCATGGAGTTTAGTCTAACTTCCTGTATAATGCAACATTTTAGAAATATAGCCTTACAAAACTGTAGATGTTATAAAGTCACATAGGTCAATATTAAATCTACGATCTTTTAACAAAGCATATTTTACATATTCCTAACTGCTTTGTGTTACATGTGTCTTAATGAATAGGAGAGAATGTCTGGCAGCCAGATGCTGAACTACCACTTTAAAAGTGGTATGCTGTGTGGTGTGACTGATGATGTGACTTTCTTGGTCATTTCATTAAGCTATAAAAATGTTTATTGAGCCTCCAAATTTGGCAAGGACAGAACAAGTAATTCTTAAAATCAATAAATGAGAAATGACCAGTAGAGGGAAGAAGTGTGAAAAAGTCCTTAGAACTTCTCTCCAGCTGTACCTATGCTTAAGCAGTCCCACAGTCATGGAGGCTGACCATGCTTCTCTAGTTCAAGCATGACTCGTGATCCTTTCTTTCCAATGTAGGACATGTGTTAAACATACTTTTTCTCTTTCTTTTTCCTTCCTAACTTTGCCAAGACCACTGTGTGGCTATATAGTAAGAAGCACTGAGGAACCTATCCAGGCTAAAAACAACCCTTGCTTTTCGGAACAGCTGAGCCTGGATTAATTCCTGAATCCATTTCATCCTCTGGCCACGCAAATAAGCATACCTGGCACAGCTGAGCAGTTGATAAGAAGTGAGAACAACAGGCAGCCAGTCACTAGAGTTGCTTATTCTGGCCCTGCCACTGAAAAAGGCTTCTCAAAATGTAACCTTCCCCTGGGGGCTCCTTGGACCATGCATCTCCAATCCTGGAGGTGACACTGTCTTGTCTTGTCACCCCACAAAGACAAACACACAGCAATGAGTCTTGACACCACATCATTTAGTAATTGAAGTGAAAGAGATATCTGATGAGCCAAACCACTCAGGATATAAAGTGTGTTTGCAGCAAAGCAGGAAGCATGAACATCTTCCACACTACTTATGTTTTCAGATATAAAGAACCCTGCTAATAATGACACTGTAAAAAGATTTTTGTTGCTATAGGTTATCTGGATACTGCTATAGCAATTCTCCACACAGAAATGTGAGAATTGACAGAGACAAGAATTAGAAAACCCAACCGACCTGCCAAATAAAGTACAGCAATGAACCACCTGGAGAGGCAAAACTTTTTATTTATAGCCTTTGAGCTATATTAATCAGGACTTCTTGAAAACACAACACCCTGAACTTGCCCCACCGAATGCCAACCTCCTTAAACAATATGTTAGACAGTACATTAAAGAAAATATCATCTGTAGAAGAACAGATTATTTGGTATGACAAGACGAAGAATGGAATTCAGATGCTGGTGAGAGGGAGAGAAGTTAAAAAAGAAAAATTAAAAAAGAACAACAAAAGTAGATGCACTTATCTAGGACTGGTCTCACCCACTAAGGGATTGGGACTTCTTATACTTGGCACAGTCCAAGGAATATTCTGTATATATGACAGTCCAGCTGCCTAGATAGGAAATTCAGAGATGGTAGTGAGCCCCTCCGTCCTCTAATAATATAAAAATCTAGGTCTTGGACCATATGGAATTAAAGCACAGGAAGACACATGTCAGCTGCTGAAATGAGATGGGGAAGGGACTTCTCTTCAGTTGAGCCTCAGATTCTTACTTGATTTAGAATTACACACAATTTTTGTTCCTAGAGAAAATTCCTATACTTAGGAAAGGCTTTACAGGTTATCCTAAACAGTTTGCTTCAAATAAGGGGAAGCTTTCATGAGGCAACGCAGGGTGCTCCCATTGTGTAAGCTTCCAGCAAGCACAATGACTTCAGGATTACAGACAGTAAAGTAATAAAAGCAGAATTGGTTAAATATTTCCTGTGAGATGAGAATCCAAAGTTCTGAGTTTGGAGGCTTTCCAAACTCACTTAGAGTGATGGCAGACTTCTATTCAGTAAAAACACATGAAAATTTTGTCATACACTTAGTGACAATCAAAGCAACTTCTAGGTGCCTGTTGGGATTCACAGTTTGTATTGATGAGCCACATGAGGAATCAGCCTCTCCACATTTTCCAGCATATTTCAATGGTTAATTATCAACACAGTTATAACACACCACATATTCACTCTTCAGAGAGAATGCAATCTTCTGACTTGCTTTTCTAAGGTCGCTCAAAATATAAGCATATACCTCTACCTATTTAAAGTTCACTAGAGTCCAATGAAAGTATAACTGTGTCACCTTGGTTTAATGAACCACTGTTCAGAAAAAAGGACTGTGGAATACTGTGGTTTGTCACCAGACAATAAACATGATTGCTCTTTCTAGAGATGCATGTTCTAAGTGAGCACTGAGGATAAACTAAATACTTAAAATGAGAAAAAGTTTTCACCTCCAATTTAAAAAAGCCACACTGAAGAATCTTTATAAGCTTTACAAACATTTTGAGATTTATTTCCAGAAAACCAATTTGTCTTTTAAGGTGCTAATGGTCAAAAACTCAGACCTGTGCTTTGGCTACAAAGACCAA
>WAAE01006015.1:0-42952 GCA_013400495.1 Nicator chloris
TTTGTTTTTGTTTTTGTTTTCCAAAACCAGGAGCTGGTTTTATGCAGTTTTTTGAGTTGGTGCCCTTTGAAGAATAGGATTGCAGGCAGGGGCAAGAGTTCACTGGGTCAGGGAGGAGAAGTGAGGGTAGATGTGGTGGTATCATATGGCTGCCTGCCACCATGCACTCCCAAACATGGGCTGTGCATGCTGATGGATCCTGATAGCAACGGTTTAACCAGGCTGATCTGGAAGCTTCAGGGGAAGCTATTTTGGAAGCACTCAGTCAAAAGATAATATAATTTCCTGAAATGCATTCATTTGATATTTTTTAACTTGGGCAAAATTCCAAACAATTTGTTTTGAGGAAGGTGAGGTAATAATGTTGGAAGATGCAGTTCTTAAACAGCAGGAGCATAGATCTGACATTTCTACCATCCATGACAATAGCTTCTTCTCAGCCCCAGCTGAAACTAAAATAAGCACGTCTAAGAAGCTGTCAGATGTAAGAGTGCCTTTAAATGACTAGGAAGTGAGCAAGATACAATTAATAACTATGTCCTAGGGTTCCTCAAGAGGCAAGTTCTTGCTGAAGTGCATAAGATATGATGTGATGTTGTGATGCTACTGTGAACCTTGGATTATTTCAACAGAGAATTTATGTGGCTGTTTTAGCAACGTCAGGATTTCAATAAAAGCACTGTGTTTCTGGTCTGGAAGAATCCCCAGAGAATTGGTCCTGTATCTAATTTAATTGTTCTTAGCAGTTTAAGAAAGAGAGTGACAGCTCTTCAAACTTCTTTTCTAATAAAGTTTCTTGAGGAATGTTTTGCTGGTGAACTTAGCTACTGGCATTTTCTGTCTCATATATGACAATAAAATAAATGCCTCGTACTTTCAGAATGTATCATCAGTCAAGGGTAAGTCAGAGATAAGCTGCTCCAGTTTATTGTCATTCTTGCAATAAGAAACTATTTTTGAAGCAGGAATCATCCTATTTTATTTTTAGCTGCTGTTCATCTCTGCTACATTTGGGAAAACTTTTTGAGAAATTATATTTTCTTCTTCGAGAGCAGTAGATAATTCTGTAATGGCTTGGCAAGTAAACAGCATTTTATTATTCTTGCACTTTGTGTTATTACATCATGTTAATCCTCTTACAGAGGCACAAATAAGCATGAATTCAACACTGAAAATAATGTGTGCTGAAAGACTATTCCTTTTGAAATATTATGTCAGGTTATTATAAATGGAAGAGAATTCTACATGAAATGGGCCTGAGTTTCTAAACAGAGCCAAATTTTAAGGACATTAGCTTTTAGATCTAAGGAAAAGTGAGGTTTTAAAACTAAGAATTGTCTATATTTTCCTTCAGATATGAATGACTTGTTGAAGGATTGAAAGGGTTGAACTATTTTAAAGAACCTGATCATTCATTTCATTTCTTGGTCTTTCGAAATTTGTCCCTAAATTGTTCATTCTTTGTGGCTTAATCAACTTTGTCTCACATGTGTGAATTACTATTTTCATGGAGATTCATAGTTATAAAACTGTTCTGATACAAGGCTTAATGCCTTTGAAATTACATTATTGTGTGAACAGATGTGCCTGAATAATATCCTTGGAAGTGGAGGATTTGGTATCTCAAGTATTCATTTTCACTTTGTCGTTTTCTTTAATGAAATCCTCCAAGGAGTGACAAACAGGGAGATAAAGAGCAATTAATAATTCACTGTGGCCAGAGGGAAGGAACAGGCGGTTGCCCTTCATTGTGCAGATCTAACTAAGACACAGCTTGGACACAAAATTCTTCCTCAGTTCAGGCTCAGTTTGGATAAAATGAATGTGTAAGCATAAACCCATGTCTTCACAAGTCAGTGTAAAGAACAGTATTTCTGCAACCATTGTCTTATGGACACAACATAGAGCCTATTCTACAAGGTACATTGGTATTCCCCCTCACCAAAATGAGATTCACTTTAATCATCTGGTGTGTGAAGAGTGAATTCCTGTCTGCTTCATGCCTTTTCTGTCTTGTTGAATCTCACTGTGGTTTTTTTCTATGTTTTGTAGCCTCAATTTGTTTCATGGAGTTTGCCACCAAGGGGAACAGCTATTGCACCATTTAGTTATTGCATATGCACATGCACATGCAGTGTCTTTCTCTCAAATTGGGGCTCTCTGCAGTCCCCTCTAAGGTTAAGTTAACTTCCTTTCCTAGTCTGTGCCTTTGACCTTGCCTATTGAGGTTAAAGGTGGGCACCTTCTGTCCTCCTGCATGGACTAAAAAACCTTTTTTAAAGCATGTAGTTCAAATCAGTTGAAATGCATCCAAAATATTCTGCTTGAGTTATATACCACCTAGAATTGTCTTTTCTGCCTTTCACATTCAATCCAGGTTTAGTGGTCACACATTCTAGGTTCCTCTGATGCACAACAGAAGATCTTATTGTAGCAAGAGAGACCTGCAGCCATTTTGCATCAAGCTACTCTGCAGTTCCAGTGGTTTGTATTGTCTTTCTTTCCTTAAGACCTATCCACGTGGTTTTCTTCTATTAATTTTTAAGGTCTCCTCTGGAAGGAAGACAAAATTCTAGCACTCTTGAAAGATCCTCTGTGACAAGGAGTGCCACAGTTTAGTATTGCTTCAGGTGATTTTCATCCTGCCATATGCTCTTTCCATTTGGTTTGCTCTATCTTTTTACATCCTTACTCTGTTTGCTTTTGCCCTCCCCTCTGAAACATATTTTCCTGTTGTATTTCTTAGTTCTGCCTTTTTAATTTATAGGTGACTGATCTAGTTTATCAGTCCTCATGCATAAACGATTTGCTTTCCCTTATCCTTTTCACTTTCTTGAAATGAGCTATTTCCAGTTTGTTATACACTGTAGAGATGCAAATCTTAGCCACTTTTTAACTTTGATTTTGGAAAGTATGTATGAAAAGGATCTCTACTTCTGGAAAAGGTGACTGATATTCTCAAACTCTTCAATCCACATTAAACTATAGGCTGCATAGGCTGGGTACAAAATGCTAATTTTCCTTTTAAGTACACCTGCATTAAGTACTGATTAATAATAAGTAATTGAATATGTAGTTAATGTTTAAAAGTCACATCCATTATTCAGAGAGTTTTCCTAGAAAACAGGTAAACTAGTTAGTCATAGAGTTCCACAAAGGCAGGACCCACTTGATTTCTTGTATAGTAGCAGCAGTTTAAAATTCTGAACAATCAAGTGTGGGGTTTGTTTCAGCTAATGCATCTATTTCTGTTATTAATCTGGAATTAAGCAGGTGTTTAATGCAAGAATTTAGCACTCTTGGCTTTTAATGAAAGTCAGAAACATGCTGGGAAAGTGCAAACAGATCAGCTTAGCCCAGTGTCTTTGGCAGGAATTTTAGGGTGAATTTTGCACCAGCTAGGGGCAAGGATTAAATTTCCGCTAAATACAATATATCTCATTTTTGGTAACACATTTTTTATATATAAATATATTTACATAATAAGGACTACTGGGCTATGAATAGATTACTTTGAGGATTCTGGACCTACACTATTCAATACTTCCCTATATTTAGTAAATAATCTTTCTCCCTTTTTTTATTTGGTTAATTTTTTTCCATAAGCATGCTGTTTCTTGTTCCATACACTTTTCCTTTTCCCTGAGCTTTCAGGGAAATGCATTATTTATTTTTATTTGTCAAAATTCAACTTATTGTGCTATGTGTTGAATTATGGATACACTGGAAGGTTATGTGAGCTGTCTCAAACCACTGAGATATCTCATCTGTTCTCAACCTGTTTCAGGAAAAAGCTGTGCTCTGTTAAGGTAGTTTTGGTTCAAGTCTAATGTCAGCATTCAGAACATGAATATAACTGGAAAATATTGCTGATGACTAGAGCCTCAGGTGTCCCTATGACACCACAAAGAAGAAAGGGTGGAAAATGCATTTTCACAGTCATAGGACAGCAATTTCAAGTAGTTTTGGTCTTTTCCAGAGATGAAGACATGAAGCCCTTTCAGGAGTCAGTGAGAAGTGAACAAATGTTTAAATCAGGTCAACTTTAGGTGTTTGAGAAAGCAGAAGGGTCTATCAACCCCAAACTTGTTTACTGTGGTGGCTTTTTCTCACAATCTCTGAGACACACGCTCCACAAAAACTGTGGATAAAACCTTCATAGGTTGTACCAAGTCCTCAGCTGCATTTTGAGTCTTGTTTGGCATTCTTGTGTTTTGTTTGGCCTATTTGTTTTTTGGGGGCCTTCTGTGTTGTTTTAGGTTTTTTGTTTGTGTTTTTATTTTTGTTTGTTTGGTTGTTGCTTTGGTTGGTTGGTTTTTGTTTGTGCTTTGTGCTTTTGTTTTGTTTTTATTATTATTATTTTTTAATTTAATGTATATTTTAATTTGAGTAGTGAGAAGTAAATTCTAAATTTGCAGTTAAAGAAATGTGCTGGGAATCAAATGTTTCAATGTCAAAGAAGTAAATTTGATCCTGTATGAATTATAATTAATAAGCCACAGACTACTCAAGAGCTTTTCTCAGGCTGTACAGCACCAGGGAGGTGATGGGCCCACTGTTGGAGTTTTTAATGTAAATTCTGTGGAGCTTGGTGTGATGGGTACAATGAAAGTGCTTTAAACTGTGATTTGTGTTGTAGAAACACACTGACTACATATAAAAATCATAAGCATCTCTCTTGTGAAGTGATATTTTCAAAGAGGTAGAAAAAATAAGTAAACAGACATGAAAAGGTAAATTTGACATTTTGTAAAGCTACTGTTGGTCAGGAATTTCCAAAATTACTACAATATGGACAATATTTTAAAACCCACAAAATTGCCAGGCTCATCTCTTTGTAAATTTGCAGCAACTTGCAGCAACTATAGCAGTTGTAAGTGTATATAATTATCCTTAAATATTTTAAAGATAGAGTGATATCACATTTCTTATAAAAAAAGTATAATTTAAATTTTTTCTGTCCTCAGTCCCTCTGCACCATTCATATCTTTCCTCCCATAGGTGCTTCTCTGCCATGTGGGTTACTTTTGGTTCTTCTACCTATTTCTGCACACCGGATACCAAGTTTCTCTCTATTAATACAAAGGTGGTTTCTGCTGTTAGTTCCTACTGCCTCTTAAGTGTCCATGGGAAAAGAATCTCACTTCTCTTTCATCTGAGAACATCAGAACAAAAAGGACAGCAAAGGTCATCAAATCCTTTCCCCTGCACCTGCAGGAAGCCCTGCACTGGACATTTAACTCAAAAGGATATGGTGAACATCCAGCCCCCTGCCTCTACTTTCTGGAGGATTTTCAACGTCTTACAACATCCCTCAAACACAAGTCCCTAACTTATCTGACCAGTAGGCTTTGGTCCACAAAGTTGTGACCCTAGACTGACAGGAAACAGTCATTTAATAGCTGCAGATAATGAGATTTTCTTTGTAGGATGGAAAACCTGACACCTATCATTTCAAAATCAGCAGAAGCACTTCCCCTTGGGCAGAGCTGTGGATGGATCACCCATTAGAGTCGATGACACTGACGACAGTAAATTCACTGTCCCACAACCACAGCAGAAACCTGGCCATGCAAACTATCCTAATGAGTGTTTTTGCCATCAGACAACATGAGGGTTTGCACCACTTGATGGGTGTAGGAGGGGAAGTTGCTCAGCATTATAGAGGAAAAGACAGGGAAAGGATTTTCCTGTGGTTTGGAGACTCTCGTCATATATTGCTTTCAGCTTGTCCCCTTGCTTCTCCTGCAACTGTCCCTAGACAGCAAGGAAGATTATATTTTCACTACAATTAATACCACTTCATCCATTACTACATCAATATTCTTAGCACTATTTACACCCTTGGCTATTTTTAAATTCTTCCAATGCCAATTTCACAGGCACATTGATTAAAAGCTTATTATAATCCATAAACCTCTTTATCATTACTATAAACTAAAAAAAAAATCCAAACCAACAAACAAAAAAACCCCAAACCCACAAAAAAGCAACATTTAAAAATATTCATTACTTTCAGCCAAACAATGTAAGCCAAACAATGTAACTCTCAGTGGCAGTGTTTCTCAGAAAAAATGTCAACCTTTCTGCAACTTTTGTCATATTTTCCAGTGGTTTCTGCTAGAGCTTGGGAGGATGGGGTGAAGTGTGCAACAGGCCATGCACCTTTGCACATGTGCCTTAGACTTCAAGCAGTATTGATTCAGAAACATTATCCTGCTAAGTAAAATGTACAAATCAAAACTTGAGCCTTTGCACCTCATTGTTTCAGGCTGTTACTTTCCTATTTTTTGAAAGACTACTGTGATATTGCCTTATTTGTATTCACCTTTGTCCTTACTTTTCATGGTAAAAGTTATTTCAGGAGGTTTCTAGAAAACAGAAAAAAATAGGTTGAAATTTAAAGATTTTATTTGGCACTGATGCTGCCAATGATATACAAGTTAGATATGTCTGAATTTGTTATTTAAAATAATGTACCTCCTCTTGCTTTAATGGTCTCAGTAGCTGACGTTCAGATTGCATTTCAGTTATTGAATCCTTTTTGGTTCTACTTATTGCTTTAATTTCATCCTTCACCAACAGAAACACTCTAAAATTTCTTCTTCACATCTTTAAATTATTTTCCACCTTTTCTCATTACCAGTGTACTTCTGCAAATCTCCATTTGCAGAATATATTGAGAAGCCAATATAAGTTTGACAGAAAAAGGCATCACTAGAGGAAAAGGGAATATATTGGAAACTTTACTAGGATTGTCACTCTTTATTGTATTGAGGATTAAACCTTCATAGTTGACTTCTCAATTCACTTATAATAGCATGAGCTGTAAATGTAAAAACCATCCTCAAATATTCCTTTTATTGTTAAAATCTTTGGACTCCTGGGATGGAGTTTTTAGTCTGAGGTGCCACATTATTTAGACATCCACTTGTTGGTACAGATGGTGTTTCATAAGTCAGTTCCTGTGTTTCTAACATCATTGTGCCTGACCTCTGAAGTCAGTGGGAGTTTTACATGGCTGAAGAAAGTGGCTTGATGTAATTAGTTAAAAAAAAGCACATTCCTGGTTTGAGTAAGAGATAGATTACAAGGTAGCAGGAGTTAAGGAACTGAATAGTCAATTGATCAGTCTGGAGAGACTGATCAGTGCTCCCTGTTTTCAGTGTGAAACAATAAACAGAGTTATTTCCAATCCTTTAATGTTTCGATCAATTGTGTAATAGAGAATCATTGAATCATTAAGGTTAGAAAGATCTTTAAGATCATTGAGTCCAACCACTAACACGGCCCTGCCAAGTTCACCACCAAACCATGTCCATAAGCATCACACCTACACATCTACCTACAGAGATGGTGACTTATCCACTTCCTTGGGCCTCCTTTTGGTGAGGAAATTTTCCCATCCAATCTCAGTGTCCCCTGGTAGAACCTGAGGCCATTTCCTTTCATCCTGTAACTAGTTACCTGGGAGAAGAGACCAGCCCTCACCTGGCTGCAGCCTCTTTTCGGGGGTGTAGAGAGTGATAAGATCCCTCCTGAGCCTCCTCTTCTCCAGGCTAAACACCCCAGCTCCCTCAGCTGCTCTTCATCAGACTTTTGCTCCAGATCCTTCTCCATCTCCATTGTCCTTCTCCGGACATTCTCCAGCACCTCACTGATCTCCTTGTAGTGAGAGGCCCCAAACCAAAACCAGGATTTGAGTGTGATTTTACAAGTGGTGAGTACAGGGGGACAATCACTGCCCTGGTCCTGCTGACCATCCTACTTCTGATGCAAGCCAAGTGTCATTGGCCTTCTTGGCCACCTGGGCACACACTCGGGCTCATGTTCAGCTGCCGCCCACGGGCAGCCCCAAGTTCCACCAGTCAGGTTTCCAATCACTCTGTCCTAAGCCTCTAGCATTGCATGGGATTATATATCTGGCTAAAGATAGTTACTTGGAAAATAAAATAATGGATTTTCCTGGAAATCTAGTCCCCATTAAAGTTCTTAGGGAAGGTTTGAGCATCTGTCAGCTGGTGAACTATTTGCACTGAGCAAGAGCAGACTCTAGTAAGTTAATATCCTGAAAAAAGTCTGCAATGTCCAATAGGCACTGAGAAACAATCTTCTTGAATTATGTCTTCACTAAAAGCCACTCTGGCCACCATCCTATGGTGACATTCCTGCTAGCACAGAATTCAGCCTGCAAGTGTCCCTGGGGTCCTAACCTGCAGTCCCAGTGGCTGAGACAAGATTTCAACAGTCCTGGGACCCAAAAACTTTCAAGCTGTATAGAGAGCCACAATGCCATTTAATAAAAACTCTGCCTGATTATTTTTCAGTGGTTTGTTTCACTGCAGGTATTCTTTTGTTTTGAAGAAATAAATTATTATGTGAGAAGATTATTAAGTGCAAAAACTGGAACCAACTCATTTTAATAATATAAGAGAGTTAGCTGCTCAGTCATTAAATGTTGCACTCTCCTAGGTTTGAATTTGCATTTCTTTGCCTTTCAAGTAAAAAAGAAAAAATCTATTATAATGTCAGATTTGTTCATTTCTATTCAAACTTAAAGCCTGGCAGGACCATTGTGGTCACCTACTCTGATTTCCTGCATGAAAAAACCAAAAATAAAATACAGGCAACAGAACATAATCAAGTAATTCCTGTTATCAAGCTCACAGACAGCAGAGATTTTATTTTACAAAGAATGAGATGTAATCTTGATCCTAATATTAAAAGCTGAATGCATAAACGACTGAAAAAATGAAGACTTTTGCAAAGCCATATGACTAACTCATTACTTCCACTCTAAATTTTTCAACTTTGAAATGTTCATTCATTCTGCCTATACATTATAACCCGTATATAAATGACACTTCTCATTGTGTCTGACAGTTGAAAATTTTTTTTGTCAGGAAAAAACTCTCCCCACTCTATTTTGAGATTTTTTTGCCTGCTGATTAAGAGGAAGAGAAAGAAATCATTCCACTGTTGCTGATTTTTATTAGATTTTTCTTGCTGACAAAAAAAAAAATCTGCATAGAATGCTCCCTAAAACCTACAGGGACTGCTTGTTTTCATATACATCTCTATGCTTCACTTGTCTTTGGTTATTAAACTTGATAGCTAAATAAAAATGTGCATTGGATGAAGAGTGAAACCAGAGTATCCCAGTACTTTGCTTTTAATCGCATATTCCAATGATATCACCCAGAGTTAAGTTCATAATATCTTCATGTGTGCAATTTGCATACATATATATCCATATCTATATCTACATCTATTTTTATACATATACTGCATACATATAGAACTATAATCTACAAATCTTTTATATTGTCTTCACAAAACCTCTGGGTGTTCTGGAAACCCCACACAGCTGGTAAGAAGATGCCTGAAGTTAGGTACTGTGAAAAACTGGTTATGAGAAGGTTACTGAAATCCTTTATTTCTTCAAATCTTAGCTTGACTCAGGTCTTCAGCAACCTGAAATCCATGCTGATCTCCCTAGCATATAAATAGTAACCCTTGATGGTTATTTGCAGTAACTAGAGAAGGGTTGGGAGTTTTCTCTCTTTCTTTTCCCCCCCTAGGACATCTTTTTTATTATCCCCTAAAGCTGTCTAATGGCTATAACTCATAGAATATATGTGCCTTTATTGTCCTTCTTCAGTCTGAAGGTGAAACAAACTCACACTGCAGCCATGCAGAATGGCCATAGGAAAGGTACAATTATGGGATGGGGTATTTCCCACCTCACTATGAGTGCTGTGTCATAAAATTTCCTGGAGGGGAAAGAAGCAGAAAATGGCTTGAAAATTTGCCTTCCATATGAGTTTAAGATGCTAAGAGTCCTTAGTTTGTGTTCGTCGTCCAAGTTATTTCCAAGGTGGGTTTCTTACCTTTGTATCCAAAAAGCCTTGCATGTGTTTTTAGCCCAGGCCCACAGAACTGGCGTGTCTGTATGATGAGGAGAGAGCAGCACACTTCCCCATCTCCTCCAAGAGAGCAGTCTCATTGGCCTCTTCACACCACTGCTCAGTCCCAACAAAAAGCAGAGAAAAATACCAGTTCAGACCTCATCCTTCTTGGCATTCTGATCTTGGTGTTTCATGCTGTTAGTGGCCGGGTTTTAAGGAGCAAGCAACTGCAGCCCAGTTTTAGCTGCTATTTCTGGCTGTGCTGGACAAGCCCCACACCTTTGCAATGGGGTAGGAAACTGAGCTGCCACAGCACTCCACTCTGCATGTCAGGGAGGATGAAAATGCAGCTTAGGTTCACCCAGCAGCAGACAGATGCTCACCAGAGGTTCTGGGGCATCATCAGTTTTGCAAATAAATACTCATCCCTACTCTTCTGAATCACACAGCTCTTGCAAGACTGGAAAATTTATTTTCTTGAGTTTCTTGAGATACAAACCACGTTGTGTGGCAGAAATCTCGCAGCATAAGGAATTTCTATAGCTTTTTTTAAAAGGTTCAAAATATGGTAAAGGAACATTCCTTTACAACTTCATTTGCCTCTAGCTTGGAAGGAAATGGCAAACTGATGTGTTCTCGTTGCAGCCTTACCCGAGACACTAAATGAAAACACAAGTGTTAATTTGTTCCTCCCCTTGAAATTCAAGTAAATCAGCGGATTTAATTTTTCTCTAAAGAAATACAAGTCCATGTAGTACTGGATTAAGAATTAAGTGTTAAGAATGATAATAAGCTACTTGAGAGCACATAGCCATGATTTTCAGCTACTGAGTGAAACTCTGAGAAGAAACATGAGAAAAATAAAAAATTGTTTGAAAGTCCACTTTGATGATAAATATATTAAACGTCTTCGGTCAGCCATTATACACCATCAAATTATCCTGTGAACAAGCCAAAGGGAAGGTTGGCTTCCCTGCATGTTTATGCTGGACTCAGATGGTTCCTCAGAAAAGCTGACACAGAAGCCTCGAGTGTCTCCAGGGCAAGTGTATATCTCTAACCCTGCTCTTCAACTGACTTGATACATGAGAACCTATAAGACACAAGAAACTAGAAGAAACTGTAGAAACTACTGTTTTTGGGGTTTTTTTAAATATAAATAGGATTGAGTAATTTAAGAGTGGGCATATTTGCCAGCAGTGGTTGTCCTTGAGCTGGAGCCCACCAGTTTTTTTCTGAGGGGATGTGGACAGTGTGCTTCTTTCTCCAAGATTGAAATCACAACCAAGATTTCCATCCTGGCTTTCCCCTGTTACAAAAAAACCCCAAACATTTTTCCCTGTGGCCATCCAGAGTGATGTCAGACACAAATATAAAGAAAATTCAAAACTTTTCCTTGACTGCTGCAATTTGGAACAGAGGAACATCACTGCAACTGAATGTGCTTGGTGATATGGTCTTTTCCTTTTAAAGTATGCATTCAAACAATCATAATTCCTGCCAGTCATTCCTTCATCAATTTTTTTTTTAAATTTTCTTTCTATAAAGAGCATGGGAGCTGTACAGAATAAATGGCAATGATTCTTGGAGCCCTTTGCACTACAAATGGCTGGTCTACATGCCATCTTGACAGGACACACATTGGTTTTAATTTTATCTTTATAATCACCCAGTATTAGCTTTATTTAATTTTGCAGTTTATTAAAATACACTGGAAGGCAGGAATTCATTTTTTCACTGAAAGATATTTGTGCCTCAAATACAAACAAATTGTGCTGAAGCTCATGCTTTTGTGTGATGCAGCCATGCCAAGCTCCTGCCAAGAAATCTTGCCTACGCCTGATCTCAGCATGAATCTCTCTGTCTGGCTGGTTTTTTCTGTAAATAAAGTTACTCATTGGTGAACATCCCAGGAAAACTTGCTGTGCACATACGCAGAAAATAGATCCTCAGGAAAAAAGACAAAAATAGGAGAGAAACAGGTGATAACCAGGATGAACCAGATGATCTGAGTGTGGAATAATAGAACTGGATTTCTTTTCATTCCAGGACAATATCTAGTTCGTTAGTGAACTGTAAAGCTATATCAAAGAACCAAAAATACAA
The DNA here is from genome assembly GCA_013400495.1 of Nicator chloris. Taxonomy (NCBI): domain Eukaryota; kingdom Metazoa; phylum Chordata; class Aves; order Passeriformes; family Pycnonotidae; genus Nicator; species Nicator chloris. Next base: position 12,015 of record WAAE01006015.1, read on the forward strand.
TTTTATCAGAAAAATGAAACCCAACAAACATCCTATCAATAGTTACAGGAGCAGTGCAATGTTCTCTTGGATTAATAGATTGACTTACATGTGTTCCTTGTGGATGTTGAGGAACACTATCATCTGGAAAAAAGGAAGCTGTAATACTTTATTGATTGTGAAGTGTTTTTCTAACTTCAGCTGAAGACAGAGTTCACATATAAAAGCCATTTCAGTGAAGTCAAAAGAGCTACTCGGGTGCCTGGGGTCATACACTGCTATCTTCAAGAGCAGTATTTATTTTTCTGGGCTTTACAGAAGGGTCTAAAAGAATAAATCCCAGCTTGTGATTGCCCAGTAATGAGAAGTCTGAGGCTGATATTCACTGTAGCTTAATTAGGAATATAGGCTGTGAAAGTAGGGAAGAGTTCCTGCAGACCATGGTCCAGAGCACCTCATTTAATTGACTAATGATTGTCTAACCTACGTGCACTGAATATTCTCTCAGGAAAGACTGCCAGCCAGAGGGCTTGGGCTTGTCCAAAGTCAGGAGTTGAGAATATCAGCTTTGCATCCATGACCTTTCAGCTCAGCTCAGCACTGCTATTGAGGACAGCTGAGTTTGGTGTGAAAGAGCGTTAAATGGGCTGTGTGTCTTTTGTACTTTGAAAATATTATTGTTAATTTTGCTTATGTCTTGCCAGTATGGCCTTGAAGCCTCCATTTCTCTGTGCTCCTGTCCCACAATGTACCACCGAACAAACATTATTTTTCAGACTTAAAATACAGATTTTTCATCTTTCAAAATGCAGCGTAGTTTCATCTGATGAGGTGGCCAGAAAAAGCCCTTTTCTATTATCCTTTCATTATACGAACAATCTAGTTTGCGATAACTCCAATTTCACCATGGATTACAAGCTGACAATACAGCAAGCAGCTTTTTAATTCTTCTCCCTGCCTACCAGTCAGATTCCTGCTAAGGGACACTGGCTCAGCATTGGCTTGACTGATGGCAACCCACACAGGTTTTGCTTGCACTGGAAGACCTAAAAGGCAATGTTTGGAAACCAGTAAGGCTTCTTCAGTTTGGGTTTCTCTTTGAAGGTCCTCAACCCTGGTGGGAAACCAGGTCATAGAAACCCAATGGGCTTCTGAAAATCTCTGACCTGCACAACAGCAGTTTCCCCTCCACCTTTGCTGATACAACCTCTGCTTCCTGAAATTTAAATTCTGATTTGCCGTCTCTATTACACCATCAACCCATTCATCCTCAGCAAGTGGGTGGACTTTGTTTCTCTATTCTGTGAATAGCAAAACTGCAATTAGGCACTGTATATTCCTATTACTCATAACTGTTCTTACTAAAACAGTCACCATTTTCTTTTTTTACTTCCCTGGTTTTATTAAAAAAAAAGGTTTTACAGTGGGACTTAAATCTGACACTGATCACTGCTGGAAAAATAAATTAATTACCACAAAAGGCAAAAATATTCCCTTGATTCAAAAAGCACTTGAGGATACTTGTAGCTCTATTATTTGGTGAATTTTATAACAATCATGTCCTTTGGAGCACATGGATAAAAAAAAAGAGATTATTCCTTGTGTGAAGTCCAAAGCACTGTAATCTTTCTGGGGAGTTTACTTTCAGTCAATGTGATTTTTCAACAGGTCTGATGAGGATGTGGAAGATTTGATTCCAAACTTGCTGAAATAAAAGCAAATGTTTCCAGTGATGCCTGCGCTTTGTTGATGCAATGTAAATTATTGGTATGATTAAGCTGTTTCAAAATTGTGGTTTAGTTTTTTCAGTAATTCAAACTCCACAGGTAACATAAGTGAAGCAACCACATTTCTTCCCCAGCATGCTGTCCCCAGGGTATATTGTACTCATTCCACTGCAAAACTCTTCCTTCAGACCTTTAGAGTTTTTCTAAAGTCAGTGTTCAACCACAAGAGCTTTCTTGGTGAGATTAAATAAATCCACAAGGTATCACACTAAGGCCACTGTTTGCACCAGGGCCTTCCCTCCATATGTTGTTCCATGAGAGAATCTCTATGAACTGCAGTTCTGGACACTTATATTCTAAGATTCGTTTATATTTGTGGTTCCAGACAGGACCTCTGAGCTCTGGATTTAAGACCTCACTGCCCTTCTTTTCTTCATATACCCAAACATGAGGAGCCCCGATGATGAAGGGGCATCTCAACCCAGCCAGTGGTGAGGCTTGTGAGCCAGTACCTCAGTTCTTCCCACTTACTGAATTATTACATTGGCTAAAGTGCATTTGTGCAAATACATTTGGATCTTTGCACTCAGGGCAAACAGAAAGGCAGATATCTCAGGAGAAAGTGAAATCTTACTTGGTCACAGCAAAATCCCTTATGGGTGTCTTTCACCTCAAACAAGCACTGGGATGTCATTACATCTGCTGTGACTTGTGAAGTTCTGTGAAGGTCTAATCAATGCACCCACAAAAATGCCAGTGTTCAGGTTATAAAGAATAAATTGGAAAGGTTCAAATGATGCTCTGTCATTCAGCTCAGTATTTTGTAAAGTGTTTGTGGTAATACAGAGTTGTGAGTTCTATTTAAAATTCCTATTAGTGTGCATTTCAAGGTGACTGCACTTTTTATTCTGAAAACTTCTACATTACTTCATTCAGCTCTATAAACACTTATGGAAAGCACACTCTAAAAATAAATTCCTTTAGCACTTCTTTCATTTAAATTGCTTTCAGGAAAATGCTGATATCAGGAAAGAGGCACCCACATCCATATGTTTACATCTATAGCAATTCTCAGTCACTTTTCTAATGTTAACTAGGAAATTATGTTATTTGAAAAACCTGTAATTGCTAACAGAGCAGCAGTGTGTCTTCAAATTCACTGCTCTTATTAATGTTTATGGCACCTGCAAATATGGCACTCGGGGCTGAGGCACACAACTGAGGCAGGCAACGCAAAAAAAGGGAGATGTTCTTTTCTCTCCAGGCAGCCTCAGGTCACAGTGACCACCACTGGGCTGTGTGCAGTGTGGGGGAGCAGAGGCATGACAGGATGACAGATGTGTTCCTGCTGCAGCACCACACAGTGTCTGCCTGCAGCAGATCTCCCCAGCTCAGGAACATTTGCCTTAACAGGGTTAGTTAGAGGAGAAGACACCTTGCTCCGGACACTGTCGGATCCAATTTTCAAATAATGGGACAGGACTGCTGGGAGAAGATCCTTGAGCTTTTGTTGCAACATCAGCCTCATTACAGGGTGAGACAACTGAAAGATGGCAACAGCTCATGTCTTGCCAACAGCAGCTGGAGTTGTCAGTGTTACAAGGCCTTTTAAAAACTTTCTAGCCAACAGCAAATTGTTAAGAGCTTACAGACATCTGCATAAATTCATCATTAAAACTACATGTATACCTTATCTCTAACGAGTGCTTGTTTTATGTTTCTTGCTATTCAGAAACTTTTTATACTCGTCTATAAACAAAGCACAGCGCCTCATTACTAAACTTTTCTATTACCTTGCTTGACATAATTTTCTGCTTGCTAAGGCCAACCTCTACACAGCACAGAAACACAGTTTTATTATTGCATGTCCTTGTTCCTGTATCTTTCTATCTCCAGGCCTGCATCCACACAGCTCTGAGGGTTTTCTGCTTTTTCTGTTTCCCACAGGACCCTTCTCAGGGGACATTTTTTCCCAGTCATTCCTGTTGACAATTGTGTCTCCATGAGGTAGATTCACTCCGAATGGTCACTGGTGGGACATGTGCAGTGCCAGCTGACACAACTCCTAAGGATGCAGGAAGAGGTCAGAGAATGGTGCTCTGTAAAGGTCTTGGTGGATGTGGGGAAGAATACGTGACTTCAACAGTTTTGGCATTAGGAATTGTTTAATGCTGGAACAAACCACAAATCTTAATCTCTTTGGGAAACACATTCTTGTCAATCAAATTTTTCTAGAAAAATGATGTCACTCTTGTCAGAAAAAAACAGACAGCCTTTTATGGAACCGAGGTGCTTTCTGTAAAGAAATACATCTTCCAACATCTTTGACCTTCTCAAGCTGCTAGTTGACTTTTTTATTGAAAGTTAACAGATGTCTTGTGCAGCCATGAATAAATCATGGATATATAGAGTCAATGGGTCCCCTCCTTATGTAGTAGGTCCCACCTGGTCACGCACCACCAAGAGAGGTACAGGGTCTCTGGTGCTCTGTGTGAGTAGCTGCTGCCATGGCCGTTGCTGAGGTCTCTCTTTAGGGTCCACTGTGATGTATATAACAGACAAGAACCACTTTGTGCACTTGAGAACTGTAGGAGTTTGCGGGCCGCAATTAAAATGTTTGTTGAAAGTCCACAAGATGTTCAAGTTTGAAATGTAATTATACCGTTGGGGGGTAAAAAAAAGTAGTTCTGATCACTGCTAACTCTGGAAACAGTATGTAAAAGGCATTTTGTATTGACTAGATGGTGTCTATTGTGTCTCAGTGAGAGATGGCTTTTTACAGTGCTGCAGAGTGGCTTGCTCTTGCTGTACAGCTGATGAGTACACCAGAAATACGAGGTAGTCACCTAATTACAGAGCAGGTACAGTGTTATTAGTGATGCGTGGTTCAAAATGGAGCCATAATTATGTATGAAGATCACTCCAAGAAATACTTAATTGCATCACTTATAGCTAACAACTTACATCTCCCAGCATGCTGCTGAGTGATAACAGCCATTCTTCCCCACACATTCCCAGGTCGTAAAATGGGCTAAACCTCTGCCATGGCAGGGATTGAGGAAAGAGTGTGTTTGTATCAAGGACTCAGATACAGCTGTTCAGAGAAATACATTTTGTTTAAACCTGGGTGGGATTTGTTACCCAATTTTTATTGCGTCAAAAATAATCTCTCAAAAGCAAAATTTAACCCAAAGATTCTTGATATTCTTTGAATTTTTTTTTCCCCATTGTGAAATATCTAAGATATGAAACAAGTTATAAGCTGCTGCAGATATAAAATAGACCATACATTCTTAACAAGGGTTTTGAAAATTCTATGGAAAATTTACAAAATTGTGTGTTTGTATTCACATATTCTTATGGTTTACTGTAATTTCTTGGTGTAAGCCTTTTTTAAAAAAAAAACAAAACTAAAAAGGTAATATTTTTAATTTGAAATTTCCGAAAAATAATCATGAACAAAAGAGATCCGTACTTAATTTATCATGTTTTGAAAAATATCCTGAAATTCTTTGTTCAAGTTTCAACTCTATGAAGTGTATTGAGGTCTTCCATAAGAACTCTTGAGGTATTAATATAACCATATTTTTTAAAACAACTGGGGAATGACTTCCAAATTAATAATTTACAGTTTGGTGGTTTTTAAATTTAAAACTAAAATAGGTAAAAACACATTAATCTAATATACAGTTTGTTTAAACTTAAGGAGATAAGAATTTTTGTGATTGAAGAGAAAAATATTGTATATGCGTAGACTGGAGCCTTTGCTTGTTGCCTCTAGACCTGCCACAGGAATGTTTTGTCTTCCAGATTTCCTTTTGCTTGACGGTTCCCTTAATTTTTAATTCACTTATCTGTCTATGAATGGAGTATAATGTCCACTTTCAGAAAATGGGGAACTTCAGGAATACATTAGAATATATACATATACAGAAGCATAAACACGCCTCTCTACAATAGAGCTAGATATTCACAATTAGTCCCAGAACCTCACTTCTCAGTTTATTCTGGAAGCGAGCCTGTGTCCTTAAACAACAGCCTGGGGAATGAAAACAAACAAATAGAACCTGATGACCTTCCAGATGCCTTCTCAAAGTGTCCTAGCAGTGGGGAGAACCTCCCTACACAGCTGACAAAATAGATGACCCAACATGAGAGCTGCATACTTAGTTCTGACATCTGGGAAAGCGCCGTGGGTCCTGAGACCCCACATGCTGCACCAGAGTCTGTTCTGAGGGGAAAGGCATGGGGGGTGTGGGAGAGCCCTGTGCTTTCTCACAGACTGGGCTCAGCAGCTTGGAAAAGGAGATTTCAATAAGATCTTGCTGGCAATTAGCCTAAAGCAGGGAAAAGATGCCTGTAGCTTCTTACCAGATGCATTCATGAAAAAGGAGGTGGGAAACATTTGAATTTCATTTTAATGTGAATTAATAGCAATACACAGAAAAAGTAATTCTTCTAAGATACAGAGTTTCTTCTAATATGGTACAGACAAAAGTTAATAACAGCTTTCAGGAGGTTTGTGTGCCCCTGAAAATATGTAATGTCAAGGAGTGAATAAAATCAAAAGGGAAAATGTCTGCAAGAGGGAAGGGAAGCACAGGCTCCTCAATTCACAGTGCTCTACAGAGGTGAGCTTTTGTTGCACATCAGAGCCCTTATATAGCAGTGGCCTAAGGAAAAAGAGGAGGTGGTTGAGTGGAGCAGGGAGGAATTGTATTATAAGAAGGACAGGAACTGCACTATGAAATAGCAGTCAAATATATAAATCTGTGTGACTGTAAAGGACACCTCTCACCATGATGATGTGGCCATGTGTTTCTTGGCATTTTCACAAGTGGGAAAGTGCTGCTTCCTGAACTGGCAATTGATCTGCTCCCCATTGTTAATGTCAGCACGCTTGGGACATTACAGCTAACTTGGTGGCTTTCCAATTCATAAAAATGCTTTGATTACTGTATTATTTAATCCAGATTCTGTCACCTTTAGTCTTCTTGAATCTATGATTCTATGATCTTACATGGTATCAATTTAATAAATAGGCCCATTATTCTCCTTCTACCAACTTGCTCTTCATCTCCTTGGTTCTGGCTTTTCTTCCCTTATCATCCAAACAGTTGCTTTGCCTCCTACACCCTGCCTGGCTGCCCATTTCTTAAGTTATGGTGACACAAGCTCCTGCTTTCAATATCAGGGGCAGGCTTTACAACATTTGTAAATGAGAGCATTTGTTAACATGTGACTCACACAGTAAGTCAAGTTTTGCCCAAAATGCCTGGATGGGGGATGCTCTGAGAGCTGCAGTGCTGCCACAGCAGGACTGGGGACGCTCTGCACTCAGGTGCTCTGTGGGCAGGAGGCAGGGCAGTACCCTGCCAAAAGGGGTTTGATTCTTGTTTAGAGGCAAAGTCACTATGCATGGAAAAATGCACTTTACAAAAGCATTTCGGATGGCCATATCTGGAAGATATTCATGTAGGGGTCATAACTTCTTTGGTCCTCCCTACACACACTTTTTCCTGGCTCTGACAAATTTCAGTTTCCTTCTCCAGACCAGGGAATGGAAGAGCAAATCCCAGAAAATAGGAAAAAAGTTTTAGCACATTCACAACAATGCATATTCTCTAATCCTAGAATTTTACCTGATTTTTTTTCTTAACAATTTACATGTTTTCCCAAGGAAATGCTCTCATGCTACTTGTCTCTATCTTCCCATCTAAAAAATTTAATTTCAATTAAAAATAAAAGAGATGTTTTGGCCATAGTTAAGATTTTACTAGTTCTATTAAAAAAGGGTAAGGAGAGATGGTCTAAATTACTGTCTCCAATGAGGAAAGATAGGCAGAAGATAGGCTGTAGGTCAGTCAGCACAGCCACACTTCCCTGCATGGCTCCCAGAAAAGTTGGGCTGCCTCACGTGCTTAGGCAAAACACCAAGCTCTCCAGCTGCTATGGATTTTTAGCCAACCATCTTGGGTGTTATCAAGAAAAACCTAAGAACTTTTAATATCAATAAATATGAAAGGAACAAAATATTAATATCTAGTGTAAGAAATAGAAAATTTATAGCAGTTTCAAGGGAGAGAATGTCAAATTAGAGAAGCAGGAATATTTTAGCTGTAGATATTTATTTTCTCTGTGTGTATGCCCTTTTTCAAACAATTGTTTTTAAAAGACTGCTATTCTTGTTTTTAAGTATGCAGGACTCTTGCCAACATCTTTTAACTGCCCTAAAATTTTCAATCTGTACACAGCTACTAGAAACCAATGACATCAAAACCTGGTCATACGCAGAAGATTGTGCTTATTATTACAGCAAGAGTAATAGATATATACAGAGAAGTAGAAGTAGTAAAGACCTGAATTATAAAAAAATATGTATTTTCAATGGATTTTAACACTTCCCTGGGAGAAGAATCATGAGGAAAAAATATACAGAGAATTATGGATAAGAGTCCAGATTTATGAGGATAACATATATATAAGTGAACTTCAAATACAATTTTCCTGGAGACCATGAAATATCTGAATAATACAATGATCACTAGCTGGGAAAAAGCTCAAGGATTCCTGAGTAATTTAGATCAGACCATCACCACGGAGCTGAGAGAGTTCTGTTCCGTTGAGGTCTATGTCTATGCCATCAGTCACCCCTGCTGTCACTGCCCATCACATGCATGGAGTGGATGTCCAGGAGCTCCAAAAATTCACAATTTCTATACCTGTCCCCTCAAACATGTTACAGCCAGAAAACTGTTCCTAATTTTAAGAGTGACTTGACCCTGAAAGGGCCACAGGCGTAAAACCACAGTGTAGCATGGGAGGAGAGGCACAGACATCAAGGACATCACCAATGCCCAGACCTCTGCAACAACAGGAAAATTGTTAGGTGAAGATAAGGAGAACAACCCCTTTCATACTGCACAGCAAGGCAAAGCCCTAATAACCTGCCTGGCAATCTGACCCAAGTGGAAAGTCCTGTTGCAGAAAAGTTAATTGGTTTGGAAAAGACCACTGAGCAAGACTCCCTGCCCAGTGCAATGCAGGATAAAAGTTTCCAGAACCAGTATGAAAACCATTGCCAAGCAGTGTTTTGTCTATATTACGACTGCTCTGTTCCCTTGTTTGTTTATTTCTTCTGTTTCTCTCAGATGTGGTCATCTACATTACTGCTGCAGGAAATAGTGTCTTCTTGTGCCTTGTTTACATTGCTGAAGCACACAGCTAAACTATCGACCCAATGTCTGCTCTATTATATGCTTTTATCTATAATGCTGAAATTAATTAATACATTTTAGGAATTCTACCTTAAAAAGATATCAGAACAATGTGTTTTACTAAGATATCTCAAGTCCACTGATTTCTTGTAAAATTCAGTTTCACGTGTGCTGACTCTGTCAATGACTTCAGGAGTTTTGATGGCTTTAATCCCAACCTAGGATCCATTCCTATGAGAAACTAAACCCCTAAACCCCAGCATTTTAAAGTTTCACAAAACATTTGTGGGGTTCTTTTTAGTTCAAGGGATACAGTAGGAATGTGATCACAATGAGGTCACAGCTTCAGAGTTGAAACACAAGGATTATTAATCCAGCAGGAGGGAAAAAAAGTGGAAAATGCAATAAAAGATAACTGTACTAAACACATATAAATCCAGCAGAAATTAGCATATCAAACAGATATAGAACTTCCTGAAAATAGGAAGCACACAGCCTCTAATTATAGGTCATTAATACAGATGACCAAAGAACAAACATTTCACAAGAATAAATTGAGATTTCAACATCTGTCTGAATTTTGAGAGACTTTAAAGTAAACGAGTCTTGAAAGTAAATGTTATTATTTGTGATTTTATTTTTAATGAGAAGGTAGAGGAAGAGAACTTCACCTGTTGTTCAGGTCAGATCAGTGAAATATGAGATTAAACATTAAATTTAATCAGGCAAAAGAGAAGTCTAAATATCTCTCTCCCTTTTTATCTGACACCTCAGTCCCAGCAGAGCAGGGAGAGGACAATCTTTCTACCTTGGAAAGATGAAGATAGAAGACCTTGATGACCTTCTTACTTGAAAATCTTATCAAAACAGACACAATCCTGCCAACAATTTTGCTCTAGTGTATTGATACTTTCCAGTGGTCACAGAGTCACAAACTCACAGAATGGCTGAGGTGGGAAGTGACCTCTGCTCAAACAGGGCCAGGTAGAGCCAGTTGCCCAGGACCATGTCCAGATGGCGTTTGATGCTCTCCAAAGATGGGGACTCCACAAACTCCCTGGGCAGCCTACGCCAGTGTTGATAATGTCACAATTAACAAAATATTCATTATATTCAGAGGGAATCTCCTGTGTTTAGTTTGTGTATATTACCTCTTGTCTTGGTGTTACTGGGTACTACTTAAAAGGTGCTGGATCAATATTCCCTGCACCCTCCCTTCAGGTATTTGTGTGTATTGATAAGGTTCCCTAAGCCACCTTCTCCTCAGGCTGAACAGTCCCAGGTCTCTCAGACTTTCCTCATAGGAAAGGTGCTCCCGTCACTGTACCAGCTTTGTGGCCCTTTGTTGGACTCTCTGGGCTGTCCATGTCTCTCTTGCAGTGGGGAGCCCAGAACTGGACACAGCATTTCAGGTGTGGCCTCAGCAGGGCTGAGTAGAGGGGGAAGTATTTTGTTGAATGAAGCTCAGGATAAAATTTGCCCCCTTTGCAGCAAGGGCACATTGTTGGCTCATGGTGAACAAGGCATTCATTAGGACCCACACATCTGCACCTGAATCTTTAAGCACCTCTATCATCTCCACGATCTCTTCTCTGCTAGCCCAGACACTGTGAAGCAGGGTGTTGGTTAGCATTCATGTCAAAACCTCTTTCTGCTGCTCTGGGAAGTTAAAGAGAGAAAAAGTGATTACTTGTGTCTTCATTTCAAGACCAACTTCATGCTGCCCGGGTGGTGCAAAGGGAACTTGGGGAAACTGTAAGTGAAGTCCATTACTTGAATTGCATGCTGATAGTGAACCATTGCATGGAGGTAGTTATAGTAATTTTAAGAGCCAGAGTGGTTTAAAAGTTGCTCTTGCTAAACTATCTTCCTTTTAATCTCCTCCTGCAAGAACAGCAGTAGTACTCAGCCAAGCAGTTGTGCCCTGTCAGAGCTCTGACCTTAAATGCACTCAGGTATCAGGAGATTATTTTATTACTTTTACCCCATTTTAACCCATGCTGTTCAAAATTACCTGTGAAGCAGGTTCCCTACTGACACAGCAGTCCTGTGGGATTACTGTGCAATTTGCTTCATGTTCCCTACAGGGACCACTGAAGTCACGACAATCTTTTCTAGTACTATTAATGAGAGACAAAAGCACCTTTGATGAGATTTTTTTCCCAAAACATGGACTCTAGTGATTATTACCTGTTTGCACAGCAGATGGAAAAATATAATCCACCAGGAATAGTTGCCTTTCTTCCTGTGAGGATATGAAACATTATTATGGGTTGAAATGATTCCAGGATCCACTGAATAGTCCATTTTCTTCTTCTACCATAGCTGGGAAGGAACTGAATAGAGAATGGCTAGGAAGAATAACTTGCTCTGAAAATGTAATTCCTTTTTTTGATACAAGAATGTTTTTTCCCAAGTCACAACAGGACACCAATGGAAACTGGGTCCCTAAATGCCTTTGTAAATCAAAGTGAAGCTGTAAGTGAAAGTTAATGGGTTCCATGCTTAAATATGCATGTCTCTGAAAATTTCCCTCACCAGCCATTCTAATATAAATGTGTGAAGGGAAAATTGAGGATGTGGCACATTTAGAGTTCAGTAAAACATTTGGCAGTGCATTTCATGAAATCTTACTGCTAAATTAATTCAGATTGGCTTGGATGGCACCATACTCATGTGGGCTGGAAACTGCCTGGCAAATTGTAAACACGTGGCAGTGATAAAGAGTCTTCCTTCTACACTGTTGAGGATATGAGTCTGGTGGCACATACTGTAGGAACTGCAACTAACCACATCTCATGTTTATGAGTATAAACGTCTGCAATATAAACTGGAAAGAGAGACCCAAATCTGGAAAAACTGAAGTATATATATAGCTCTTCAAAGGTTGATTAATCTTTTTGAAGTCTAGAGATCAGAAGTCCCAAAAAGATTATAAATACAGGGCTAAGAGATTAGAAATGGGATTATTTTGGACAGGAAAAAAAACCTAAACAAAGCACAACAAAATAATAAAAACCCATCCAAGGAACCTAAAAATAATTTAAATAATGCAGTGAGGGAAAAAGACTAGAGAGGTGTAAAGATTTATCGACAATAATCAAGAAGTGCATTGCACAAAACCTTGCAATATGATACAAGAAGAAAAATAAACCAGTGACTTCAGAATGTGTATACAAAGTCGTGATGTAATGGACTAATTTTTTTTCTGATATTAGCTAGTAATGGAGCTGCTCAGAATTATTTCACTACTACTGCTTCAAATAGTCTTCCTTCTCCTATGGAACATAAAAAATCAAGTGGCTCTTCTGTTGTGTGGTGATGGAACAGCAGTTTGGACACTGAAGCTCTGAGCCAGCTCTTGCTGTTGCAGAGATACAGAGAGTAACAGAGATGTCTTTTCTCTGTAGCTCCTAGTGACTATATCCTTCCTAAGGACTGCAGTACTCATATTACCCCAAACACATCCAAGGAAATTCAGAGAAGTAAAACAAACAAACTGAACTATGCTTGACTGATGAAACAGCCAAACCTGCAGAATTTTATAAAAAATAAAAGTACTAGATATTTTCCTCCTTGAAAATATTTAGAGCCATTTTATTCCATTAAAAGCTCAATGAAATACACTGAAAAACCTAAGAGTAAAAATAAATCTTTTTTTTAAATAACCTTTATATTTTAAAAATAAATATATTTGAGAGTTTCCTTAGAATTCAAAATACGTGTTTTGCAAACAAAAACACAATCCCTGGGCTAAGGAGCGTGTTCATTAAGAGTCATTTTACCATCATTTCACTGTAGTTTTATTCTGACACAGCCTTATGATATGTCAAATTTTCTTAAGAGACTCACAAATGTTAAATCTTCAGCTTTTGGTAAATCTAGTTTCCTCTTCAATGAAAGGTGAGTTACTTACAAAATATTGCATAAATAGATGGGTTCTACTGATGACTGGTAACTGTGTGGCATGACATAAGAAAAGACATTCTATATATTTGAGCTCTTATTAATCTTATTTCACCATGTACAAAAACTTGTCACATCTGCATCTTGGGAGTTCTATAGTAACTACAAAGGTTGCAGCCTTTTACCATCAAAAAATTGTGCTAAAGCTGGCAGATGCTGCAATGTAAACTTTTCCTGATAGGTGTTGGGGGTGCTCCTGCTTCCCGTTTAAAAGAGAGGAGAAGTGTAGGTGCAAACTGATGGGAGGTCTTTCTGCAAATGCTCCGTTTCTATGGTGGTGAAAGGAATGGACCAAGTGGGTTCAAAACTAAGTTAGTGAGAAATGCTATAGCCAATTAGGTGCCTTGATCTATTATGGCCTTATTTGTTAACTTCTGACTCTTTGTTGCCCCATCCTCCACCCAACTCTCAACCATCTGGTGACAGAATCCAGCATTACCAGCTGGTATGTGGATATTCATATACAGTTTTATAACAAAAAGAACCTCCAATGTATTCAGCTTGACCAAATGGTTGCAAAGCAGTTTTGGAACTGGAATTTAATCTAAAAAAAAGCAAGAAAAAGAGTGCCTAGATTGATCTAGTAATTAATGCAACATACATTTATATAGCAACACCACTAATGCTACTTGCTTTTTCAGATATGTGGACAACAAACACACACTTTGGCCAAATTACCAATTTGCTTTTAGCCTGGACTGGCAAGGCATAGAGGTTTTTTTTGTTAATCATCATCCATTAATGCTTAGCCAGCTGAAAAGAACTCTGAACAGGACACCCCTTGCTTTGCAGCACTAATGCTATAAATTGAGCGTAATTAAAGGCAATCAATGGTGAAAGGACTATATTCTGGGATGTTGCAGTTTATTCACAGTGTGCCCCAATATGTACATTCTCAGAGGAAAAAAAATACTTAAAATCCTGATTTTTTGTTTTTTATTTTTCTGTACTTGCACCATTCAAGGACATAGGAAAGTGCTAGCAAAAAAAAAAAATAAAAAGGATAAATCAAATTGCAGAATGATTAAAGAAAAGCAAATAACCAAATAAACCAGCAAAACACTCAAACTGGACCACTTAGACATTATTTTTCCCAGCTAACATAGATTCTTCTTCTACATTCACATTTTAGGTTTAAACATTTTTTCATCATTTTGTTTTCATGCGGTTGTCTTCCTTTTTGCTGTTTAAAACAAAAGTACACACTATCTGTTTAACCAGAAATAATGGTTTGTTCTCTTCCGAGGCGAACTGCTTGGAAAAGTAAGGTGCATGCTTAGTCACTCCAGTTTAATCTTCCTGAGTGCCTTTGGGAACCAGGAAACTGAGGCTTCAGCAGAGCTGCTGGGCTGAGCCCTGCCAGGAGGCTGCACAGCCAGAGGAGCCAGGCAGGGGAGAAGGGAGCAGCTTCGGGCTGCACCTGCCTGCGAGAGGGGCAAACACCGCCCTCGGCTCTGCGCAGCCTCCTGCCCTTGCCTGCAGTCCTCAGGAATTTAATCACATCCAAACAAACAAAACTGGGCTTACCCCAAATACCAGAAGGGATGGGAATAAATCTCAGATTCCTGATGCCTCCATCCTCCCCTAAGAATATCTTTAACACGCTGTTCTCATCAAACAGTGCTCTGTGGTTTCTTGAGCCGCAGCTCTTGTTTGTGTTACAGGATTGCTCCTCATCACCCTGCAGAAACATTCTGCTTGTCACTTAAAAATATAATTTAGAGAATCTGAATGTAGAAATGGCCAGATTTCAATCATTACTTTAATAAAAGTTTTGGTTGCTGTTTGGGTTTTTTTCCAACAGCATAATAAGGTTGTCAGTTTTTATTTCTAAGCTAGTTATTTTAGAAGTCAATTTACATAAAAGGCAATTTTAAATTGAGTAATACCGTCAAATTATTATGTTTCTAAGAGAATACCATGGAAAATTTCGTTTGGTCTGTAATGTTTAATACTCTGACCAGAGACTTGGGAGATAAAAATCACTGAGCAAAGGATCATCTCAATAAGAAAATGGAGAGAAGTAACAATGAAGAGGAGTGGTCTATGGCTTAGTGCTGCAGATCAGTCATCTAAATAAAAAGAACTGTGCAGTGTGTGCTTCAAAACAGCCAGTGTAAAATCATACCTGTAGAACCATTTAATTTATCTAATGTTGTAAAGAAGGACCCCTCTGAACTCAGGAAGAAAGTGCTGCAACATGAATGTCCAGGTAACTTTGAAGTCAGCTGCGTCAGATGCCAGAGGTGCAAACAAATGCTGTTCAATATAAACCTTCAGTTTATAGCAGATTATTTTGCTCCATAATCAGTGTGGTGGGTATTACCTGTGAGTGCATCTGTGCTTGATTGTGATTTCTCCTGTTAAAGGCATGCTGAACTGGACATAGCTCAAATTAAATACTGGAAATTGGTGGACTTAATCTGTCTGCTTAGAGTAATAGAATTTAGATTACTGGCTCTTTAATCTGGTGGAGAAATCTATAAGCCATCCCCCAGCTGAAGTTTATTCTGCACACATGAAGCTCAAATATGAGCCATATCTTTGTTAGCAGTGAGAGAAATTAGGCAGGCCAAATGTGGTAGGTCCTCTGCAATAGATTCCCTGCCTAATTCCCTTTTTTTGCCATGAAGTTTGAATTTTTACTCATGCTGTAGTACAAACAAGATAATTGCATCCCCGTTTCTGAAAGAATGTCAAAAGAAATTATCACAGCTGTTCCCTTTATTTGGTTAAATGATCTATAAATCCTCTTAATATACCTTGATTATTGATTTTTAACATTATCTAATTAAAAACAAAACCACACAACTTTCAAGGCTATGCATAAACCAATTTAAAGTTAGCAGACACCTTGCTTTTGAATACAATTATACAATATAATTGGAAATGAATAGCATATACAAAATTTCAAAGAACATAGAGAATTTTTACAAAATGAACATAATGGCTGTTCTTGGGAGCTTTTTATTAGATATATCCCTTCATAAACATTGAGAAATGATGGTTTGAATAAGCATATTTGCGGAATTCTACCTTAAAAAGATATCAGAACAATGTGCTTTACTGAGATATCTCCACTGAGATATCTCCACTGACTTCTCATGAAATTCAGTTTCATATATACTAACTCTGCCAATTACTTTGGGGGTTCTGTTGGTTTTAATCCCAACCTTGTGCCTATTCCTGTGAGAAGTTGAAGTCCAGCACTTGAAAGTTTCTCAAAACAAATTTGTGGAGTTCTTTTTAGCTTGAGAAATAGAGTAAGAAATGTGATAAAAATGAGGACACAAGTTTTTGAGAGAAAATATATAATGCTGAAATACAAGGATTATTAAATAATGTTGAGAAAAAATTCCATGGAAATGTGCAGTGAAACATTGCTCTACTAAACAAATATAAAATCTAGCAGCAATTAGCATATCAAACACACAAGGATCAGATATATTAAAACAAGGTAGAATTTTTACCCTGGGTTACTAGGGCAGATTTAGGAATTAAACCCTATCTTAAACTTGCAACTTAATTAACTCAAACAGTAAGGGAGCTTTTCCAAATCCTGGGACATTTTTTTGTGGGAATTAAAGGCATTTTCAGATTATTTTTTACTTTTTTTCTGAAACTGCTGTGTCAACAATACCAGCAGCTGAGTGTGTATTGGAGTGGCAGGGAGAGTTCACTGCAGCTCTACACACCAGTTTCCCAGAACAGCTCTGTGTATGACAACACATATGAGAACAGCATATTTCTGCTTGCTTAGCTCATTGCTTGAAGCTGGATGATGGGTACAAAGCTCTGCTTAGCTGTTTCCAAGACTACTGCTATCTTAATGAAAACAATTATCCATGAAAGACACAAAAATTCTAAATGACCTTAAGAGGCACAAAAATGAACTGAATTACCAAAAAAAAAAAAAAATCAGAATGCAGAATAAATTATTCATTTGTAACACATCTCCAAAGAAATTGCAGAGGTTACAAAACTGGAGGGACCTCATCATCAGAAGGAGGAAAAATATTGTTTTGAGAGTAATTGATTTGCACTGGGCTCACAGGGGAAGAGTTGGGGTACTTCTGACGAGCTGTGAGCAGTGAGGTACAACAGAGAGCTTCAACTGCAGGTCATCTCCCAGGGCCCTTGTGTGAGGAGGAGCTCGTGGCATTTCTTCTCCCCGTCTTCATTCCCGTCTTCCTCCCTGAGACCAAGGTTTGAGGAAGCAGCATGCAACACCCTGTGTGGCAAACAAGCAGAAGTCCAGCCCGAGGGCCACTCAGCCTCTGCCACCACGGACACAGGTCAGGGCAAGGTTACTCCATCACGTTGTTTGGGGTGAGAGAACCCTCCCTGCAGACTGCCCCATAGGTGGGCAAAAGTCCTTGTAGGAGGGGTGGGAGCAGTGGATTTGGAGAGCCATTATTTGCACTTGTGCTTTGGTTCCCCATTTCTGTGGATTTGTAAAGATCTTACTGACTTTGATAGCATTTGTTTGTGGAGAGGTTCTCCAGGACTGGAGAGTAACTTGGCCTGTGGTCTCTAGATAAAGCCCATCCCAGGTAAGGATGAGAGTGAGACCCAAGGAAAGGTATATATATTTCACTTCCATGCTTCTGGATGGGGACCAGGCCTCTCTTGCATATTTGGAGGGGATGATTGGGGGCTACATGTTATTATGGTTCCTAAGCAACTCGCTGCGGGAACCTCTGCTATGCCAGTGCACAGAGTTTGCATTATACAGTGTCAATTTTGTCCTTGCAGTTTCTTGATTTTCTTTCTTTACCCTACTGAAAGAGGGGCTTTTTGGTGTTGGGTTTTTTTAATACACTCAGTGAAACACACAATGAAAGGTGCATGA
Organism: Nicator chloris; assembly: GCA_013400495.1. Classification (NCBI taxonomy): domain Eukaryota; kingdom Metazoa; phylum Chordata; class Aves; order Passeriformes; family Pycnonotidae; genus Nicator; species Nicator chloris. Next base: position 29,756 of record WAAE01006015.1, read on the forward strand.
TAATAGAGGCTCCAAGATAGCTGTGCACTCGTAAAAACCTGTGTTCACATTTAAAAGCCTTAGCCCCTGAGTGTTTCTATGAAAGCAGCATAGTGCAGGTCTATTTATTACCTGCCAATTCCATTTCTTAGAGTGGAGTTGCCTCTGAGCCAGAGTATTTTCTGCACAAACATGTTCCTGTGGACGGATGTGGGGGTGAGTGGATGGGTGGGTAGGCAGAGCTAAAGGATGGGTGTGATGGAGGACAGTGCCTAGATATTGCTGTAGAAAATCTCTTGGCTATTTATTCCTCAAGGCAGATGGTGCCTGCTGATTACCTTCACCAACAGAAGCTGTACCTGTTAGTGAGGGTGTGAAGAAACCTCTCTGCAGTGAGGGGCTGAGGAAAGGCAAACTAAGGTATTGGAGCAAGGTCCTGATGCAGAAAGATTATTGTGCGAAGGATAAAGGGCTGGGGCACGGTGAGCAGCGCAGAGCTGTTACCCTGAATGATGGGCACTGCTCTGCTGCATGCCCATGAGAAGTTATGCCTGTCCTGTAGGAGGGGATTTCCAGAGCCCAGAGGCATAGTGCCATAGTGCCAGAGAATATTGTCCTGCTGCGGCCGCTTTGGCCATGTGCGAGTTCAAACCAGGGTGACTCGTCCAGCCCGGCTTTTTCTGCCCTTTTGATCCAGCATCTGCTTAAACTGCTCCTGAGCAAACAGCTTAGGACAGAGCTCTCATCTGTGTGCTTGTGCCCCTTCCTCTGTAACCATCCAAAGGGCGTTGTGCCTCTGTCCCTGAGCAGCTCAGCACAGATCCCTGGCAGATCTGCCCTTCCACTGCACAAGGTGGGGTTAATTTTTTCTTCATGTGCTTGCTTAGAGTGCTCTTTATAATAAATAACTATAATCAAAATGGCCTCATCCTAGAAGCTTCATACTGTTTTACAGTGTTATGTTTGATTGCTTTCATTTCCACTGCATTGGTTTCCCAGTGGCGTTAAGAGACTTATCTTGGATTTGTACTGACTCAGGGAAAACAGAATCAAACCATCTTTGTAAGATGTGGGGGAGATTTTGAACAAGTAAGGCAGGAAAAGGAGAATTTCAATAGTACAGCAAAAGAACACGTGCTGGTTTTTTCATGTGTTGGCTCCTGGAACTTCACTGCAACACTAAATAAATTGCCTCAGCAGTTTCTGAAAAAATGCCATTTAATGTTTGCTGGCCCCTGGAAGTGCTAAACATTTTCACATTTGTTGAAAATGCCAGTAAAAGGCTCCTGGGAATTTCATCCCCATGCCTGCAGCTTTGATAAGTTTTATAACAATCTGGTGTAGTACACCATTTCTGGTAAGGACTACTGTGTTTGTGAGGCACTGAAAAATTGCAAAAAAAATACACTTTAATCTTTATTCCTGTCAGGTTAAAAATATATTGATATACCAAATCCTTAAAAAGAGACAAAACAAAATGGAAAGAGACTATATGTGTTCTTACATTCAATGAGATTCCACTCACCATTTTTTTCTGGAGACTGCAGAAGAATTGTACCTTGACAAAATATAATGTTCTGGTTATAGCCCAAGTCCTGAATATTTAATTAAATCAGGAGTAACTCTGTTGTAGAACCAGTCTGGGGAAAGAAGAGATACAGTTTGGGTATTTTGAAGAATTTGTCCCTGAGTTGTGAAAGGCAGAGATTCAAGTACCTGTGCCACTTGCTTGAGGCAGCAGTATTCCTCCAATAATATTTCAGACTTGCATTATAGTTGTAAAGCTTCTGAGTGTAAAAGCTAGTTAGTATTTGTTTACCTCCCAACACAAACTTACTGAAATCAAGATATTTTGCTGCTCAGTAGAATAGCATATTTTTGCCTTCACACTTTTGCATTGCACTCTATGTAAAAAAACCAAACAGATAAACAAACCAGCCAGCTTGATTCCAAAGCCAAATTTTGCAATCTAGAATTCTGGTTCTACCTGCTGCCTCATGTTGTGGAAGAGGAAAAAGGCAGAATGAGCTGGTGGGAGAAAGAGGAGGCATTGACACATATCCATACATAACTATTTTTATTATTGAATGTCAACAGAAACCAGATGAGTTTCTGTGAATGTTTTTGTTTTCCTGTCATCTTCCAATATTTGGGCACTTCCATTTCCGTTAAGAATATCAAGAAGAGAATCATTAAATCCCTTAGGTTGAAAATGACCCTAAAGGTCATCGAGTTCAGCTGTTAACCCAGGCCTGCCAAGTCCCCACTAAGCCACATCCCTCAGTGTCACAACTACATTGAAAAGATATTTAGAGGTTTTTTAAATACCTCCAGGGATGATGTGTCAACCCTTTCCCTGGGCAGCCCATTTCAATGCTTGACAACCCTTTTGGTGAAGAAATTTTTCCTACTGTCCAATCTAAACCTCACCTGATACAACTTGAAACCATTTCCTCTCATCCTGTCACTTGTTACCTGGGAGAAGTGATTGATCCCCACCTGTCTACAGCTTCTTCTCAGGTAGTTACAGAGAGTGATAAGGTTCTCCATGTGTCTCATTTTCCCAGGTTAAACAACCCCAGTTCCCTCAGCCACTCATAAGATTTGTGCTCCAGGCCCTCCACCAGCTCTGTTGTCCTCCATCTTTCAAGATAAAATATTGTCTTCTGGAATAATTTTGAGATCAATTTCTGCAGGCTGTAGGAATATGTCTAGTTTGCATAAACAGAAATATGACTCAATAGATTTTTGCAAGTGTAGACTTTTGATACAACTGTAAGATTATCTGTTGAACTTTGAGATTCCTCATTATAGTACTTATGCAATTTTGAAGCAATTTCAGTCTGCAGAACTGTGGCATGGTTGAGCTTCATATTTCTGCTCCAAATGTTTCCCCTGAAAAGTAGAGGCCTATTGAAGGAATGTGTGGGCTTTACACATGTGGAGTTTTTCTTTGTTCCATTTTAGGAAGATCTTTAGGACAAAGTTATTCCACAGGTGGTAAATATGCCTACTGGAATTCTGCCACAGGAACAGTCTTTCAGAATTGTATTAGTCTGATGAGTCAGGCATCACATTTTTCTTTAGAGACTAACAGGATGTCACTTGTCACAATACTACTATCTGCTCACTTATTTGTCTTATTGTTCCAACAAGAATAAAATCTATATTTGTGTAGTAGCCCTGCTTGCTCAAAGACTCTATAGTTCAAATCCTAATAAAATAGGCCTCTGAAAAGAAAGAGGGAAAATAATAAGAAAAAGTTGTCTCTGAGACTCAAAGGACTCTGACATCACTGAAGCTTCATTAGCTAAATGTGATGTGGAAACAATAAAACACCTGCAGTCACTGTGGATGTGAGAAGATATTTGTGTCAGTATTTATCAGTACCAGATCTATTTACAGGACATACTGAAAAATCTCATGAGTGTTAACCAGTCTTACTCACTTTTGAAATGGGTCACTTTTTAACAATTTCCCTAGAAGTGAAAAGCTTTTGTCATAACATCAGTTCCATGAGTCATTCCATTTCCCCCTATATGGGTTAATATAATTTAATTTCCCTCTCTTCACCTGTCATAAGAGAATCGGGGTTGATTTTCTCTGTACTTGTAAATTAATTGACAAAATTAGTTTGAGGTTTCCTTCTTTCACTGTGCTTTCTTAAAATTAACACCAAATTAAATGTGTTCCTAGCCATTGCAGAATACATTGATTAGAGTTGAACTATGTGCAGTTGTGGTCTACACCGAATTTTACACGGCACATCTTTCCTGGAGTTAAACTAAAACAGGAATTTGAATCTTACCCTATTCTTTTCTAACAAATGCAGTCCACTCACCATTAAATCAAATAAGTTGTGGTCAATATTTAGAACAGATGAATGTGTAGATTTAATGAATGATGCAGCTGTTAGAATAAAAATCTTAAGTATTTACCTAATCTCTGTTAACTAAATAGTCTGTTTTTATTAAAGGATAATTATTGGCAAGAACATCTTTATTTTTCCTTTTCTTAATCATATTGCAGCAGTCTCTACGGTCTCCAGTTTCCACCAAGACAGCATTCTTGATAAATACTGTAAGATCTCGATTGGGAAAATATATGTGTTTAATATGACTAGAGTGAGCATTTGAAATTATATAAGCATATGTCTGCTTATATGTGAAAAGGTAGCAGGAGTATATGAGTTTCCAGGGGCTAAGGAGGCACTGCTCACATTTGCAAGCCCACCAGAGCAAGTCTGAGCCTTCTGGTCTCAAGTAGGTGACTGTTTCCAGCCTCACAAGCTCCAAGTAAGACTGAAACCTGTCTGGTATGAAGTGTTATGAGGTTGCTGCCTGTAAATGTGAAAGGGTCAGCAGAAGACTCACATCCCACAGGAAGTTATGTGCATGGTTAACATGTCACACTAATAAAGTTCCACTGAAAGCAACAGGAGAAATCCAACAAAGTCATCTCTACTGGGTTCTTTGAGCTCAGAATATTGTTGCAGGGTACTGTACAACTCACTGAATATGTGAAAAAATCAGAATAATTTTTTCTCCCATCTTTTTGCCATCTTTTTATTTTCTTTTCTTATTTCAATGTATTCTTTCTGCATCAGTTTTGAGAAACAATTCACTCTTCATTTGAAAAGGCCATATGAGAGAAATTATGTATGTATGTATGTGTAGAAGAGAGAGAGAAAGAGAGACAGAAGTTGTCCTCTCTCTGGATCCAAGAGGAAACAGCTTCTCAGGTAGCTATCCTGGTAAGGGAACAGCACATCTAGGTTGTCTTTGTGATGGTATAAAATAGCATCTACCCCACCTGACACCACTGCATAGACAGCCTCTATTCCCAGATGGCTAACATAAAAGCCCCATAACCTTGTGATACTGTTAAATGAAAGGTAGGTCATATATACAGTAGGAACTGTACGAATTGCTGCTGTGAGAGAGGGAGTAATTGCAGAACCTTTGCTCTGTAAGGATACAGCCAGGTTCTCCCACAATGGTTCATTTCTTCCCAACCCTTCCCAAACAGTGTTGGCTCTCTGATGATAGAAATGCAACAATTGAATGCTGAGAAAACTGGTATTGTCATGTTTTTATAGATTTCTTTTCCCTCAAATGCTTACACAGATATATATTGGATTTTTGTTTGCCAAGCATAAGCCCTGTCAAATGTATCTGCGCTTTTTAAACTTTGGAAATGACAGTTTTCTGATCAAAGAAAACATTCATTCCCTTTCCATCCTGAGGAATAGTACTGTACTGGTTTGCTTCCAAATAACACATCTCATGTCTTGTTGCTTTGCTCTTTCCTTAAGACGTATAATTTACCATAGTAAGCTTTCCAATTAGGGCCTGATCCAAAACTTTAACTACTCTTGGGGCGGGGAAAAGCCCAACAAAACCTACATTGCCTTCAGGCTCTTTCAAGCAGTTTTATGTACAGTTATTTACACAGTGGTCACACTTGCGTGACAAGGTTACACTGTAGGGACAATATATACAATACAGCATTTCCTTAGGATATTAATAGTAATTTTAGATAGTAGGAAAGCTACCTTTTCTTCTCCTTTTTCTTCGTGTCAGTTCTGGCAATCAACTGTAAAATGTGACAGTGATTAGACATGGCAGCTTTTTTCTGTACCAGTATTTTGATGCACCAAAACTTACTCTCTTCTCTTTTTTTTTTTTTTTTTTTTTTTTTATTCTCTATCACAAAGATTCGCAGCATCTTTGGGAATTAGCCACGTGATCCACATTTCTGACAGCTGCAGAGGGGGAATTTATGTTCTCTTTCATGACTGTCTTTTAAGCTTTTGCCAGAATGTGATAACAGAAGAAACCTTTCTGACCACCACACTATTGTGTGATCAGTGTGACTGGAAAATGGTAAAGAGAGAGACTTTAGTTTTCCACATAGTATGCCAGCATCACCCTAATGTGATGTGGGTACTTGTTTAACCAGCTGGTGAGTCCAAGCACTCGAAGTGGAGTCTCTAACCCAGCAACATCCCTCAATGCTGGCCAGCGGTGTGCTGGTGTGAATACCCAGACAGCAATCATAACAAGCATTGTAGGGGGAAAAGGGCAAGCAATCCCTCAGATGGAAGGGGGGAAAGCCTGCCAAGAGGCAGAGACATCAGATTTTGAACAGGCTTCCGGAGCGCCAGATACAGCTGGTGCGCTCAGGGCGTGCCTGAACACAGCGCAGGGATCAAACTACCAGCAACTCATCTCCAGGTCTGATCCTTCCTGAGCTGCACACTAGCGGAAAGTTGGGCTTCCTGCTGCTCTCGCCTGCGATCCGGGAGTGGATCAGCCCGACGCCGCGATCCCTGGCTGAGCCTGTGCCTCGCAGCCGCTCGTCTGCGCATGAGTCGCTGCGGGAGGCTCCGCGGCTGGAGTATTTGAGGGGCTGGGCAGCGGGGGAAGATGCTCAGAGCCTGCGGAGGCCGTGCGCCCGGCGGAGCGCCGCCGCGGCGGGGCATGGAGGGGGCGCGGGCTCGGGCGCTGCGGGGGCCGCGCTCCGCGGCTTGAAGGCAGAGCGGGGCGGCCGTCGGGGCAGCGCCCGCTCCAGCACCGCGGACAGCGCACGGCGAGCACCGCGCCTGCGGCCCCCCGCGCCTCCGGCGCCGCTGCCCCGGGCCCCGCATCCCCCGGCTCCCCCGGCTCCCCCGGCTCCGGTCTCCGGGCGCCTCGGGCCCCCTATCTCCAGCTCTTATTCTCGGGTAACCCCATCTCCCCACTATCTCCCGATCCGGTCGCTGAGTGCCCCGGAGCCCCTTATCTCGGCTCCGGCCACGCTCCTCCCCGGGCGCCGCTCCACCGCTGCCTGACTGCTGTCAGAGAGCCCCGGCCCCTCTGTCCCTGTCCTCCCCCCTCTGCCTCAGTCCCGCTCCCCTCGCCCCTCTCTCAAGCACCTTCGACTCCTCTCCCCGCCCTGCCCTTCTCGCTGCGCCCCGCTGCCCCCGGCGCTGCCCCTCGGCCCCTGCCCCGCCGCCGGCACCATGCGCAGGCGGCCGCGCTGGGAGGCAGGCGAGGCTGCGGTGCCGGCGCGGCTGCCCCCTTCCTCCTGCCCTCGCCCGCTCCAGGCGACCCGCTGAGAGATGGACTTGGCAGGCGTGCTGCTGGCGCTGCTCCTCGTGCTGGTGCTGGTTGTCTCGCTGCTCTCCAACCTCCTGGTGCTGCTATGCTTCGTCTACAGTACGGAGATCCGCAAGCAGGTCGCCGGGGTTTTCCTGGTGAACTTATCCTTCTGCAACCTGCTTCTCACCGTTCTGAACATGCCTTTTACTCTGCTGGGCATCCTGAGGAGCCAGCAACCTCTCGGGGGCTGCGTCTGCAAGGCAGTGGGTTTCCTGGAAACTTTCCTGACTTCCAACACAATGCTGAGCATGGCAGCGCTCAGCATCGACAAATGGATTGCCGTGGTGTTCCCCCTAAGCTACACCAGCAAGATGCGGTATAAGGACGCTGTGATACTGATGGGCTACTCGTGGCTCCACTCCCTCACGTTCCCCTTGGTATCCTTGTTTTACTCATGGGTAGATTACAACAGCGTTTATGCCTCTTGCACCTTACACCTGAAGGAAGAGACGGAGCGGAGAAGGTTTACAGTGTTCACCATTGTCTTTCACTCCACCAGTTTCATGCTGTCTCTGGTGATCTTGTGTTTCACCTATTTAAAGGTGTTGAAAGTTGCCCGGTTCCACTGCAAGCGGATAGACATTATTACCATGCAGACTCTGGTTTTGCTGGTGGATATCCACCCCAGGTAATGCCTGCGCGTTCGGATTCACAGCCCCGGTCACTCGCGGTAGTTACCCCCGGAGGAAAGGATACCCCGCCTCTCCAGCACCCTTTCCTGCCTGCCCCGGCCGCACGGCGAGTGCTCCTGCCTCTAGTTTCAGACTCTGCTTACGCTGTCTTGTGCATTTGTAGCCTTCTCTGCTTAGATGCCAATCGGACTCTCCGGGTTATCCCATTTGCCTGAGCTCCCTGCAAGCGGGAGTCACTGCTTTGTCGAGTACGATCGTCCCGAGGCTCGGCGGGGCTGGGGCTATCCTCCTTCCCTCCGGGCTGCCCTCCTCTTCCCGAGGGGATTGCCTTCCTCTCTCCCGGAAGGCTGCCCTCCTCTCCCGGGGCTGCCCTCTTCCCTCGGGGCTGCCCTCTTCCCTCGGGGCTGCCCTCCTCCCTCGGGGCTGCCCTCCTCCCTCGGGGCTGCCCTCCTCCCTCGGGGCTGCCCTTCCCCCGGCCCGGGCTGCCCTCCTCTCCCCGGGGGCTGCCTTCCTCTCCCCTTCCCTTCCCGGGCTCAGGAGCTTTCGGGCGTGGAGAGGGTTCTTCCTCTGTCCCTTGGGCTCACGTCTCACCTCCTCCCTTCTTGCCTTAACACCCTTACTGCTTTTTTGCCCTCTGTAGTGTGAAGCAGCGCTGTCTGAACGAGCAGAAAAGGAGGAGACAGCGGGCTACCAAGAAAATCAGTATTTTTATAGGGTCGTTCGTGATCTGTTTTGGTCCTTACATTATCACCAGGTTAGTATCCCCTCTCGGGGTGGGAGACTTGGGAGGATCAGGATGTCCTGTGATGCACAGGTGCCCGGGAGTCCTACAGCTAATTTTGGGGGGCCAGAGCCAAACGGACCCCCGGGACGGGTCTGGAGGGGCAGAGCACACAAACACACACACAAACACACACACAATCACACCCTGACACGCCGCTGCTGCCGCACACCCAGTCCTAGGGGGCAGCCCCGGCAGGACCTGGCTCTCCTTCCTTCATCGCAGCCAGGTCTGGGCACCTCTGCCAAAAGCAAGTGGCTTTTAGGACAAGTACCAGGAATTAATTACATGCCAGTGGGAGATAAAAGCAGTTTAAAAGACTTGCCACCCTTCCTTATTAGTGCAACCTTAGCAATAGAGAGGAAAACAGACAGACTTTCCTAATTAGCTTAGGTTTTTTGGTTTGGGTTTTTTTTTAGGCATAAGGCCAAGCTTGCTGCTATTGGAAGCTGAGTGGATATAATTTAAATTTGTCCAGGCTGATAATTTGTCATATAAGGTTTCAGTCTGGAAACATTAATGCCTGTAAATATATTGCTAATGGTGCAGCACAGAGTTATGATCAGGTGTAAAAGTTATCTCCCAGGAAAAGCAATAATTAGGCTTCTTAAATGTATAGGAAACACCATTTTCCTTAACTGGACAGAATTACAGGTATCCCTCCTGGTGGTTGCACCTTTTGATGTGTCCATGCATCACTTGTTATTATCTGCTTGTGTTGTCTTCTTGCAATAGATGATTATTATTATTTTTAAGTCTTGTATAAACCAGTGAGCTGGAAGTCAGTGTAACTACACTGGATTGCAGCATCCCAGCATTTAGCCTTTAACCTCTAAACTGAAACCGGCTACATCTTTCACAAGCGATTTTTAAAAATATTTCCCACTTTCACAGAGTGTTCAAAAGAGCCTTGAAGAGTGCTGACTTGTCTTGAAGGAGGTGCACTAGTGTGCAAAACCTCCTGGTGAGGGCTTCTTGAAGGCTGTTACCAAGCTGCCAGTACCTGCAGCCACAGCAGCTCTCAGAAACTGGCCAGTTTTAGTTCTCTGATCTCACACAGTCACACACACACAGGCCATTTATGGTCAGTGCCACTGCCCTTTTCTGAGAGAAGGGAACAGGTTAGGGCCAGTGCACTAAAGAGACAATATTTTTAAAGTTTTTATGGTGACATTTATTTCAGTTCCCATTTGTATATTGAAAGGGATTCCTTCCTGAGTGCCTGGATAACTACATATTTTTTCTGCGGTTGAAAGGATTATTACAAATATTAACATTACATCACATAGTTAAAAGGTTAATTTATCATTGTTCAGTACATTTTAAGTCATGTCCTATTCACTTTTGCCATAATCAGGATGTAATTATGTTGAGCAAAGTGGATTTTGCCATCTTCTTTCCATCTGAACATTACCAAGCTCAGCAAATTCCAAATGTGGCCACATTCTCAGGGTGGAGGTATTTCTCATAAACTTCTAAAATAAAAGTTACTTCCTTCTTCAGACCTTGCATTTGGCAAATGTGAGATGGTGCATTTTCTATGTGTGGCAAACTGGTACCTACTGAATCACTACAGAGAAGACTGAGGGCTGGTTTATGGAAATGTGTGTCAAGGCACAGCTTCTGTCTGTCACAGGGACTGAACTGGTTCAGGGACAGCAAAATGGGAAGTATTTGGGGAGGACATCCTGAAAGTCTCCTTGTCTCAAAGACAAGACAGTGTCAAGACAACACTTCATGAAAGGTGGTGATGGAGGTGAGATTGGAGGACTTGCTGCTGTGCCTGTTTCCCTGTTCTTCTCTCATTCTGGTTTTTAGGGGGGTGGCACTGAAGCAGTCTCTGGGGTGAAAATGTAAAGACATCCTCCCTGTTGTCTTGCTCTTGGCCTGGTGACTCAGGTTGCATTGTGAGCTCGGTATTTGCTCCTCACTTCAGAAATTTGAACGAGATTAGGCTCATTAGCAATATATTCATCTGTTCACCAAGAGACGACAGATGAATTTAATCTCTTTTGTAACAGCACTGAAAACAAGAAAATCATACTAAGAAGCATTCAGATGGGTATTTCTGACTTGTTTTGGCCAGACCCTTTATCTTATTAAAATATGTGTAATTTTTCTTCTGTTGACTTCAGTGCAATTAAGTTTGGGTCCATCATGCATTAATGGGAACATGGCAATACATCTATTTTCAAGACCAAAAGATATCTTACTCTTCTTTTTTAGTGTCTTTATAAAAATATCAATTATATATTTCTTGTATTAGGATGATATGCAGGATGGGATAAACCTAAGCAATCACATAACAAGTGTCATTCATTGTACATTTATTTCTTATATTTTGTATCTTCCTGTTCTTCCTATTTTGAATTCACTGTAACTTTTTCTGAGCAGCTTCAAACAGATATCATGTGTTTCTTATGCACTTGCCATAGGAATGATTTAACTTTTAGCCATATAAATAAGAAAATTTCCTGTCACTTTTAGTACTGTTCACTCCAAACGATGGTAAGTCAGCTTTTCTATGAGGAGGGACTAGAACAACTTCAAAAGTCAACACCCTGCAAGTTAACAGCTCTGAGTTTTGGAAAGAGGACAGAAGGTTCTTCAAGCCTGAAGAAAGCTTCTGATCTTACATCTTCAAACAGTGATGTCTTACAGTACAGAAAAGGGCTATTTTATCTCCCAGAACATTTTCTTTACTTCTGGGATGAATAGAGCAAAGTAGCATGCTCCTGCTCCTGCAAAAGCTTTTACAGAATATATACACAAAATAAAAATTCCTCACCCTGTTCTTTCCACCTTCCTGGAGGATTTGCCCACTGCAGATGAGCTGGGTGAGACATTTGCTGGAACAGTCTGAAGGATTACCCTCACTTCTGTGGAAGAATTGTTTAACTTAGCTGTGGTTTCTGCCCCCATGATTAATACATCCCTCTCAGCTGAGGTGCTGAGGCCACTAATCATCTGCAAAGCACAGACCAGGAGACACAGGTCTGGACGTAGCTGACTGGTCATATAATGATGATAAAAGTGTTGTCTCCTTGTTTTCTTTGGCCAATCTAGAAGTCAGATAAATGCACACAAAAACTTCCACGGCTGAGTAGTTGTAGGTGTGCTGCTAAGAGTACTGTGGGATTGCAGGTGCCAGTCAGAGCTCCCTGAGATACTGCCAGGTTGTTCTTCATATTACAATGGCCTGACATGAACCTGCCTTGCATGTGTGTTAATTCACCACAGTGGTGCAACGAAGGTTCTCTGCTCTGTGTCTGAGGGGATGGGTTCAGTGACCAGACCACGTTTCTGGTGTCATTTGAGATGCTGCACGGTATCCAAGTCCTTTACCTTGGCTGGCAGATAGGCCACAGGACCTAAGGCAGGCCTTCCAGGAGCAGCAGCCTGATGCCAGTGGGGTTGTGTTCAAGTGTGTCAAGTGTCACTAGACAGCTCTACACAGGAAACTGAGGTCAGTGAGCCTGGGTGCCCTGAGCCACATGTGTCTATATCAAGCCTGCTGTGGTTGAGAGTTAGTCAATAATGTCACCACAATTTTGACCACTTACCAGCACAGCTCAGTAAATTCAGAAAGTGAGTAGTAAACTGCAGCACGCTCTTATCTCCTCTGCACAGAAGCACTACCACTGAAAACAGTTTTTTCCCTCTTTCCATAGTAGGAATTGATTTTGTCTCCCGGTGGCCTTGCTAGGAAAGTTCTCTTTGCCCTTATTGGATGTGAAGAGTAAGTACACGGCCCTTCTCCTGCAGGGACTGTGTACTGTAAGGAAATAAATGTTTCTTGAATGTTTCATGAAGCATGAGTTGAGCACTGGGCTCAGTGTGAGTATAACACTCAAGTGTTTCCATTTCTCTTTAATGTTTAACAGGTTGATAGAGCTCATTCCTTTTGTTACCATAAATTACTACTGGGGAATTATAAGCAAGTGCCTCACCTACAGTAAGGCTGCATCAGATCCGTTTGTTTACTCACTTTTACGCCAACAGTACAAAAAAGTTCTGATCAACATTGTCAACAGGATACTTAAGAGGGACCTGTATCCGTCATCGGGGTACAACAGTTCTCTCGACACGGAAAACGATTACTGCTTGCACAGAACAAACTGACAACATGAAAGCATTCCCCTTCCAGGGAAGACAGGTGTTTGCTGCTGCTGGAAAACTGCCTTTCTCCTCCCATGCTGACAGTGGTGACCGTGTCCCCAGGGTGTGAAGGCTGCATTAATGCGACACATTTCATCGTGGACTTTCATAAAAGGCTCTTCCCTGGGCTGCAGCCAAGCACAATTCCTGGCAAAGCCTTGTCCCCCAGTGAACAGAGTTGGCCTGAGGGGTTTTAAGAGAGCCTTTCAAGGCTTTAGAGGAGCTTAGACAGCTCTCAATGTTTCATGTGTGAAGACTTGGTATGTCTCGGAGCGTTCCATATCTGACATGATATTCCAGTGTCTTCTGGGAGCACAGGAATCCCCACGCTGGAAGGACAGGTTCAGAGTCCTCTGTGCTGCTCGTGTAACTTGGCAGCCCAGGACCTCCTGTTAGTTTTGAACATTAAAAAATAGACCTTTTAATTGATTGATTTATTGTATTGGTGCCTCAAGTGAGTCAGCACTTTGAATCTGAGATTGATATTATTATTATTATTAATTAT
>WAAE01006018.1:6373-23304 GCA_013400495.1 Nicator chloris
GGAAGGAAGGAAGGAAGGAAGGAAGGAAGGAAGGAATTTTTCTTTGACTATTGAACATAAGACATAAATAGCTGCAGAGGTTTATGGCTAATAATATCTGTAGTGATGCAAGCTAAAATAACAGTTATTTCTCAGAAATAAAAGCTGAGTTCAATGAAAGGACAAAACGTTGCCTGTGTACATTCACTGGGAAACACCGACTGGCATTTTCCCTTCTGACCTTGCATGACTGTGTTACATTCCAATGGAAAACATTGCCAAGTCTCAGTTCAGCATTAAAACAACACTGAGGAAAATACTCTGCAGCAAACAAACAGAACTAAAATCTGTTCCAATTTTAAAAAAAAGTCACGCTTGGAGCCATCAGCTCTGAAAGCCTGTTTATTCTGTTGCCTGAAATGTGACAGGCCCATGATGAATTAAATGTACTACAATTAAAAGAAGTGTTTGGGGTAAACTAGAAACTCTTTGTTTTCTTTTTCACACTAGGACTCAGCTGATTTACATACCTCATCACAAGATGCAAGGATGTGGCAACTCTGCCCTTCTTGCTGTGTGACAAAGACTTTTAAAAAAAAGACTATGATAAAATTAGAAATCTTGAAAGCCTAATATTATAAAAGATATTCTGCAATAGAGGATTTTTTTTTTTACACTTCAGTTTCATGATTTGGGATTTGTGGCTGTCAGTTTACAGAAATAAATCTGAGATTGTGTGGGACTTAAGTGCTGCCTCGGCTCTCATAATGCTCTCTTTGCATTGGGTTGGAAATATCAGGCTGTTAACCTGCTTTTTCTGAAATAAAGGAAATAGTAGCTTTTGCTACCAAACGTGTAAGATTTTGCCGGATTGTCAAAGGTGTTAGTTGAAATTAATCTTCTTTAAATTAACCTCTTTGCTGTGTTGTGCTATTTTCCCTTCTGAAAAAATTTCACACTCTGACCCCTGAGAAATTTTTGATTTCCCAAAAGGGACAGACAATAAAGCCACTCTCTGTAAAAAAGAAGCAACACTGTCCCCGTACAACAAAAACCAGACTTGTCTCCCTTTTTCACAGTCAGGACAAGGATACTGAAGAAATATTTTTTGAGGGGTCCCCTCTGCACTTGTACTGCCACTGCCTGGGCTGGGAGCAAAGAGATGAAGGTTCCCCACAAGAAGGTGCCCCACCAGCTCCAGAGGAGACTATGGACCCGGAAAGAGATCCAGGAAGATCTTAAAAAGATGTCCTTCTGGTTACGTCTATATTGGCAGACTGACGCTGGCATTGTGATTTTGCCTTCTCTATTGTTAAAGAAGTAAAACAGTCCCTGCTATGGTTTAGGCCCTGACCAGTTCCCAAACAAATCCTCAGCATAGGCCCAGAGTTAGGAAAAGCCATGCACTACTTCCCAGTAGATAGCTGGGATGTAGCAAGCTTGTTTAGGAGCCTTCAGTTGTAAGAACAAGACCAGTCCATGCCAGCTGGCCAGGGAGGATTGAAGCATGGATCCTGGCACTGCTGCATTTGCAAGTACAGGGATAGCCCCGTGTTGACGAGACAAAAGCATGTTTGCTACTAGGAATGGGATGAAATCAGTATGACTCCTAACATTAATAACACTTGTGGGAGAGCCAAGAGACCTAGAGAGATGAAAAACAGCTTATATCCTGTAGAGGAGTAATGCTGATTTGAGTAGGAAGGAAAGCAGATGGAGTGAATGGATGTGCTATTCAGAGGAGAGAGGGCAAATAGGCTCCTCCCAGCACATTTTTGATGTAAAAAGACCAATGACTTTTTTTTTATTCTTCAGTGTTTTCAGAGATGTTCAATATTTTCAAGATTCAAGATTTTTTTCGTGTGTTCCTTTGTATCTTTAGTCAACTATATTTCATGGCTTTGGGAGCTGTTGGCATTACAGCAGACCATCATGAGCTTTCCACGTTCTGGGATTTTGTTATAAATTTAAAATGCTGTGTAAACTCCCTCAAATTTGCCAATTTTTTTAGACAAACCATTGTGAGGTATAAAAGGCTAATCAAGCTGAATGGACAGGAGCAAGTGCACATTTACTAAATCACCACACATTATAATCTTTTCAAATGGATTTTCTATCTGTAGGCAAAGATGACCATCAAGTTAAGTAGCAAAAATGAGCCCTCTTTATTAATTTGAATTTGCTGGTAAGGTTCACTGCCTCTGCAATAAGAAGTCAGATGAAATCCCAAGAAGTCAGACTGACAAATTTTAATAAGTGCTTTGTGTTGGAGGAGGGAATGATAGTAATATATCATTACCCCCTTTTGAGATGATCCAATTGGCCAGATTAAAAACCTGTTTCTATCACCTTCAAAGTTATTTTGACACAAATAAGGATTATTTCAATTGCACTTGTAAATGAAAAAAAACTCATTTAGACTCATCAGTTTTAAATTCCTTTCTTTTATCATTCTTACCACAACTAAGTCAAAAGAGGCTATTAAAACTACCCCTTTTTAAGGAATTCACTAAGATAGATTAAATGCTAGGTTTTAACTATTTCATTTAATTAGAAGATAAATTTACTTTTGGTACAGTGGATGACTAAAGCGTATTAACAGCCATTTTAGATAGGTGTTAATTTACAACCCAACCCAGGAAATATTTTTGCATGTCCCTAAGCCCAAAATGATGTGGATATTTTCCTTTTACATAGAGTGAGCTGAATTGAAAGTTGATTTTATCTGACATCTAGTTTTGCTGAAGTTTCATTTCCTGCATGAACCTGTTTTGCAATGGCATTTTCACTGATAAATAGCACACTAGATTCTAATGAAGGACAGGATATCATCTTACAGCATTTCTTACTGCCTTGTGAAATAGTTTCACCCATTACCTCCTCACCACATCTGCATTAAACTGCCACACCCATATAACAACTTATTACAACAACGTAGAGAATACACAAATTTAAGGAATGTAGGGGCGCCCAAGCAAATTTTGTTTCTAGCAAGAATCACTAGAAATTGACAATATAATAGAGATACCTTGAACATTGTGCTAAGATGGTCAGAGGAGAGAAGAGTCTGTGTCCTAATGTGCCAGTGCCACTTGACATGGCATTTGCTGTCTAGGTGGCAGCACTGCTTTTGAAGTCATCTCTACAGGGATGTTTTCCCACTGCACCACGGAGCAGAGCTAATCCTGACAAGCCTAAATCAGCTCATGATTTCACACCACAGGAAGCCAAGTTGTGGAATGACGACAGACTACAATGTGCCAAGTGGCACAGACACACCAGAGGTGTGCATGTGAAGAGAAAGACGAACAGAGAAGTCCTGCAGAACTGATCCATTTTCTTTCTACCTCAAAGGGCCTGGGGTGGAAGCAGTATTGGGAATGAATATGTGGCTCTACATCCAACATTGCAAGAGCAAGTCTGCTTTATGTGCCCTACCCCCAAAATCACAGAGACTCGCCAATCACCTTCTTGTTTCATTTTCATTTGCTTTATGAGGATTGACTTAACATACATATCCCAAGTGTCACACCAACTATAACCTGGTACCTTCCGTTTCACCTCCACAAAGATCCCAGTCCAGTACTTGATCTAAAAATAAGACAATTTTCAATAAAGTGAGGTTCCATATGAATAGCAAATGAACTTTGTAATTTTTCTTTATGTACCTCCAAAGGCAAAGGTGATGGTGTTACCCACTCTGTGTCAAATTATACAAATATTAGGACACCAGGACCTGGGACATATACCAGCTTTTCTCCTGGACCTGATGGGGACTCAAACCCACATCTCCCTTCTCTGAAAATGTCATCTAACTATGGGGCTATGAGTCAGGCAGAGAAACGAAAAAATGGCAGCATTGTATAGTGGCATAGCTCCAGAAACAGAAGGAAGGAGCATCTGAACCCAAAGTAGCCTGGTAGAGAAAGGATTTATCTAGGATGTGGAGAAGTTAGGGTTGAGCTCTCCACCAGCACAGTAGTGATCTTAGTCTAGATTTTCAGTGCTTGAGCATGAGCTGAAATTGTAAAAAAAAGAGCAAAGATAACAACTCCATGTCATGATTTCAACTTTTAAAATTAAGAGTGTGCCCACCCTGAAGGAGAAACAACTGTCTTCAGGAGGAGCCTTTTAGTAGTAATCACAAGTAGAAAAGGCTTTGTAAAAAGAAGCAAGGCACAAAAAGACTCACGCTGTGCCAATTCAGATGCTGTACTTGGCTTGGTGGTGCCAGACCATGAAGTGCTGGTCAATTTGGCTTTAAATGCCAGCTCAGTGCAGAGAACCACTATTACCCTCAGGAAAGTAATGGACAACCTACACCACCTTTGCATAGCTGCAAAGGCATCAAGGAACTCTTGAACTGCCGTGCAATGAGGGAAGTTTTAGTCCATCCTTTGCTTTCTGCTCCCTCCTACCTTTCCTTCAGCCAAGACACAAAGAAGGTGCAGAGCCTTGTTCTTCCCCTCAAATCTAACTTGGTGAACCTTCTGCTGAGCACTTAGGGAATTTGTTCCATTCACAAAGCCTACTGACACTGCAAAGTGCTCTCACCACTCAGGTAATGTTTTTTTCTTATCTCATTTCATCCTAGAATTTCTGCCTTTTAAAGCACAGATATGATGTCCCTGGATAATAAGATTGGGAATATTGTCAGCTATTTATACTGGTATTTAAAAGGCATGTCCTGGTTCTGAATCTTATTAAATGATTTCTCTACAAGTTTGGTATTTACATTCTATAGGCACATGGGAAAACATTGTAAATATTTATAGTACTCTGGAAGAGGAGACTTGAAAATTAGCAGAAAGAAGGTTTCCATACTGCAGTGAAGACTGTAAACATTTGCTTTCCTAGCTGAGCTGTGCCTGTTTTCACTTTGAAGGCTTGCCAGGTGGTAAGACTGAGTTAAAGTACCTGGCAAACATGAGTTCTGGGTCCATCTGAGCTGTCAGTTGGGCCTGCTCCTATTGCCCACGTGCACATGCTGGATCCTTCGTGGAGCAACTTGGTATCCACCCAGCTAAAACCTGGAAATGCCTCAGTGATAAAACCATCTCAGAGCCTGCTCCAATAAGCATTATGGGTGGAAGCAAGCCAGCTCCCATCACCTCCACCTGGCCCAGCCTTCAAACCCCTTCCTAGCAGGCGGTGAGCTGTCATAATACATAACTCCTTATGCAAACACACCCTTGGCATCCTGCACAAATACACCAGTGTTTAAGATGCCTGGGAGTAAGTGGCTGCAAGAGATAGCTGCTGCATCTGTCATATCCCAGTGCTATAGATAGGGCCAGCCTGCTCAGGGGGGCGTGCAGCAAGTTGTAGGACACAATTCACTGATCAAAGGAGAGGGAATCCATCCTTAGAGCAGGTGGTGGGACCAGCACAGACGCAATCATCCTTTCCCTGCTGAATCCTTGCAGACAGAGGTTGTGTGCAAGCCAAACCAGAGAAGCTGCAACTGAGAAAAGTCTGGTTATGCCAACTACTGAAGCATATTTGAAGCTCATTTCCTGCTAAGTCTCAGCTTGAGAGCTAGTATCAGCCAGTCATGCACTGAGTGTCCTACTTACTTTACTTACTTATCTATTTTGGGGGGGGGGGGGGGGGGGGGGGGTTGTCTGTTTTTATTTTAACCACTGATAGAGCCTGTGCTGAATGCTGCAGATCAGGTTTGGTTAACCAGCATTGCCCTGGGGCTTCGTGCTGTGTACAGATTCCTGCATGCACACCCTACCTTTTCTTGTTTGGTGACTCCTCCTGGATTTGTTGTCCACTTTCACCCCAATGCCTGTTTCTATTTTCTGTCCTTCTTGTGGTTCTGTCCAGATGTCTTATATATCTGCATTTTCTAGGATCTGTAAACAATTTTTTTAATCTGTTTTTATTTTTATTTGGGTTTTGGGGGGTTGTTTGTTTTTGTTTGGTTTGTTTTGCTTTTTCCTTTTCTTCATGTCAGCTTTGTGATTACCTGCAACCTATTGCATAAGAACACAAACACATAGTTCAAGGTTTGGGGATTTTCTTTGATCATTAACAACTATGATTAGATTATAACTCCGAACTCTATAGAGGACTAGTAGAGTTCTACATCGTCTACATTCAATAATTGCTCAAAAGTGGCAGTCTTTGCAGTTTTATAAGTTATTATTCAAATTAAGTGACAATTTATTGAAAGATGCTTTTGGAATAAATATTTAAAGTAATAATTGATAGTTATTCAAGTAGTTTATTAGAACTCACATAAGAAGTATACTACTTTATGCCTTTTGCCCAGTGTTTTATTTCCAGCAAATTTTTTTCTTTGGCAATTTTTCTCCACTCATAGAACCAATTAAGTACTGACTTAGATATTGCTCACCATATTTCTTTGTTCTACAGATATCTGTCTCAAAATGTGATGACCTCGTAGTACTACAACTCAGACACTTTCTTGTTATATTTATTATTAAATATAAGTATTTTTCTATAACTGGATAATTTTTTTCGTTTTTTTCACCCATTACAATTATCATAAAAAGTAGATGAAGAATTTAAGCATTCAATGGATATTTCAAAATCTATATTCTAAACTTGTCCTCTAATCTATTTCACAAAGTCCATTTCATGATGGCTTCTTATCCAGTGGTGGTCAAATTACCTGAGATTCTTCTACAACAAAATTATTTGTTATGAAATCTTCCTTACTTTTTTATCTTTATAGCTCTACGTGTTCTATAATCAAAGCCTGCTGACACTTCTTTCATTCCTCATCCATTTCATCTTTCCCAAGACAACTTCTCAGCCAGGCTTTACTTTCACTTCACATCTCATCAACACTGCACATGACTCTATTACTCTTTCCACCTTGCACTATCTCCTTGTACTTATATTGTCTAGTCCACAAAAATCCCCGGAGCGGCAGCGGGCTCTTGCTGATCTCCTGTATTGGTGGGTTCAAAGTTGGCCAAGAGCCACACATGAGCCAGCAGTGCACCTTGGCAAAAGATGCTGAAGATGGCTGGCATCATCCAGAACTGTTTTAACAGAAGAGCCAGCATTTCTTAGGTCACCTGAATAATACTGTCCAGTTTTAGGCCTTCAGTATAGGAAGCAGCAATAAACAGGGATGAGTTCAGCAGGGGCAGCCAGGATGATTGTGGCTGGACCATTTGTCCCTTGAAGAGAGGCTGTGGGGCTGGGGCTTGCTCAGTCAGGAGAAGAGACGGCTCTGGAGGGACAGGGTGGAAGCCCCCAGTGTCTGCAGGGATGTCAGTAAGGAGATGGAGCCACGATGAGGGGTGCGAGGCGGAGAGGCAGCAGGCACAAATTAACATAAGAGTGTTCAGTGAGGATATGAGGAAAACCTTTCCTCCCATGAGCGCTGTCAGGAGGAGCAGGTTGTGCTGAGACTTTATGCCATCTCCATTGATGGAAGAGATGACTGGATAAATCCCTGAGCATCCTGGTCTGACCTCAGAGCTGGTCATGATTTAAGCAGGAGGCTTGGCGAGACCTCCCAAGGTCCCTCCTATCCGAATTACACTGTAATTCCGTGGTTACAGGGGTTGTCTGCAGAGCAGCATTAAATATCACATAATACAATTCTCATAGATCCTCTTATTAAAATGGATCAGATTTAGCATTTACCTGGTCAGCACAAAGACTGCATTTCATCACTTGTAACAGTCATAGCTGATGGGGAGATCTAAAGCTCCGGCTCATTTCATATACTCTTTGCTATTGTGTAGAGACTCTAGAGCACATTCATGCTCTTGTTCTTTGCCTTCTGTCTCCTAGCAACTCCATCTGCTGCCTTATTTTGAATGTTGGAAGTACAAGTCAGATTTATTTTTTCTAGTTGGGGAAAAGCTGCTGCTTCCCCAATTCCAACATGGCTTAACACTCAGTTTTATATTTAAGATCCTGGAGTGTCTTTCGCACAAGTAAAGATGATTTCATCCTGCATTCTGTCATGACAAGAACCTCTTTTCCACAGATCTAGGCCACTTCTTTACCCATGGGTTCTTGACCAAAAAGAAATTTTGGTGACTAGTATTGTCAGTTGTCTGCAAAAATCATTAATCCACCCTTGGTTTGAGGGAATTATTCTGTTGGGTTGTGTTATTGGTTATTGTTTGGTCTTTCATGAGCTATAATTAGACATTCTCTGGCATCCATATTTCACACAAATCTCTATTACTCATTCCCTGGCACATGACATATTTCCTTGCCAGTATTTGTGGAGCACGCTGTGAACTGAGTGGCGCTGAGAAGTACGTAATGAAAGTGCTTATCCTGTGCATGCCTGACAGTTACACACCCGTTAAATTTAACTCATCCAGCTCCACTGGGATATTTTTGTCCTTGACTACAAGTGATTAACCATCACAGCAACATAATCTCTAATCTGTCCAGTGGATAAAATTATCAGGTGATGGGTAGAAAAAAGGAGGAAAAAATCAATCTACACATGGAGGATGCGAGAATCCCTCAAAAGAGAACCCAAAAGAGAACCAAACTATTGCGAAATATTTCACTTTTCTTAAAACATTTGATTATTTATACATGGAGGAGTGACTTTTGTTAACAAAATAACAAACTGAAACTGCAGCCTTCTTTGTAGCCCACAGAAAAATCATGATGGCTTTAATGTATTTTCAATAGAATTGGAGCGGAACCTTTTGTTTTAGAGGTCTCTGGTTCCTTAGTCTGAATTTTTCTGTCTTCAGTAGCTCCATTCCTTTCCATAGTTGAAATGTCTGTGTTAGTCATCTCTCCAAAGCTCCCTCATTGATCTTTGCAACTGCTTCAGGCATTGCCTTTTCTGATATTAGTAATTATACTGTTGGGCTGCTCATTTCTGGAGTGGAATCTGTGCTCAAAATTTGAAAACGTGAATTGAGTGGGAAAAATAGTCTGTCCTTAATGCATTCAGGTTTGATTGTACCTTAAAACAGAATCTGAAACAGGAAGGCAGCAAGTGCAAAGGCTACGAAGTATTTTTTGGTAAAAATTCAAAATAATTTTTGGTTTTGTAAATCATCATTCCTTGGACTCTCTCTTTTGAGCTATAGTACTGAGTTGTGACATTGAAACCAAATTGATGTAGTGTTCGTAGCAGTTTTAGGAGAACAGATTAAAAGAAAATGCAATCATCAAGGTACATAACAATACAGGAAGCTTCCCTTATACAACATACAGATTGTTTCGCTGCAGTGCAGCCAAATTATTTATTTTGACTCCTTTACATATGAAGGTGACTCTCTTTATATAGAAGGGTGAGTTTCAAGAAAACCCACATTTTTCAAGAAAGCAGTGGTGTCCAGGATTTTAATTTTCAGAACATTCCTAAGCAATAGCTAATAGCCCACGGTTAAACAATACAGGTGATCATTGTGTTGGTATATAGGTGATGTCATCAACTATAAAACCCCACCTCATTCCAAAATTCCCATGGGGAAACAAAGTAGAATGTAGCCCAGCAGCCCTTTCATCCCGCTGGAACCTGTTGAGGCTGCTGTGAATGGAACCAAGAATCGGCCAATTTAACAGACCAAAATTATGACAATGAGTTAATCCTCCCAAACGTTTTGCCCATGGCACAGTGACAAACAGAAAACAAGTGTGGAACACACTGGCTGGTTGTGTTTATTTCTTCTGTAGTTGCCCCTGGCAACAATGAAGTTAGCATGTAGAAAAGTATAAGATACATACTGATTTTATCTGACAAAGATTATATAGTTTTGAAAATATAAAAAATAGCTAAAAAAAAAGAAATAAAAATTGTGATCTTTTTAAGATTTCTATTTTAATTTGCACAGCTGCAGTCTTCTATCATAGTGAACTAAAAGAACTGTAAATACTAGGCAGCTAACACTTAAATCATATATGTCTTCTGGTTTTCAACTCAGCATCTGCTGCATCATTTCTTAGATTTCAAAGTGGCTGGGAAGAGAGACCAAGGATAAGAAAAATGCATCTTTTCAGCTGAAGGCATGTATTTTTCAATGACAAAGGGCTACAGGCCTTTGGTAACTAGTCCATTGGTATTACACAATAGAGGGGCACTCCCAAAGTCTCATTTTAATTTAATGAAAAATCAACCTCTACTACAGCAGTTTGAGGTGAGAGGATGGCTACAGGAAAAAGAAGCTTGACTCAAACATGTCAGACTTTCATGCTCAAGAAAAATGAACATACCCATTTTTCCAAAAGAAGTAATGTTGCATTGCAGACAAGCTGTTTCCAAGGGGGGTAACACCTTCAGGTACCTCCAGAAGCCAACTCAGGGAAGTCGTTGTCTTTCATAGTTTGTTTTTTTTTTTCTGGACTAGTTTTTAGTGCCAGAGCAGAGTTCTGATTTCAAGGATTCCTTCCTTAAAATGAAAGGGGCAGATTCTTCTCTTACACTTGCAGAAATTAGGGGAGAAAGACAATAGAGTAATACCAGCATTGAAGCAAGGAAATGATAAGAGACAACAGCTTGAATATAGCTTTATTTGTCACCCTTTCATTAAAAGGAATTAGAATTAATTAGCCCAGCTTGTAGCAAAATTAAGATATTCCATGCATATCCTATTTAGCCTTTGTATTATCTTTCCCTACATTTTCTCTGTATTTGTCAGAGCTTTCATAAAGGAGAATAATAGGTGACTTTGGCCCACATCATTAGCAAAATCAGTATGTTTTAGTGTAGAATCAGATCAAAATACTGTAGCTCCAAAAAAATGAAATAAAAATGGCCACAAAGAAAACCAGCTCTGAATATCCAGTCCATGCTAGGGCAGATAAATCCCCAGAATCAGTATTTCACAAAACAGACATATCCATAAACTAGAATTTAGAGACTGGCACTCAGCACCAAAATGGGATGAAGTGGTGAGGTTCCCTTCCTACACAGGTGTTCATGGACTAACCATGGGGGTGCTGCCAAGCCCTTAACTAGTCTGATGTGGTCAGAGCACCAGTTGTCATGAAGTTTTAGGGAAAAACTGATTAAGATGCTGAGGCTAAAGAATGGGGATGCTTTTTCTTCCTCCAAACTTCCCACTGAAGAACAATAACCTTGTTTGGCAGTTCTTCGAGTGGAACAAGCAGAGGCATGGTCACAGCTGGAACAAGTGGCTCTTTCCAGTCAGGATTCACCACTGGGAAATATTTACTGATTCCTACAGATTAAAGGCACATGTCAAAAACCATTCCTGTTTCTTAAAATACATTTGAAGGGTAATGAGCTGTGTTAGGTGATTTCAGCTGCACTCTCCATGTTCCTCATAACCATTTCTGGTTTTCAGGCAGTAAGAAGGTTGTCCTGGAAAGAGGGAATACTCTCAATTCTTCCTGCTGAATACTTTTTACCTTGAATAAAACAACTAACTTGTGACAGGGAGTGTCAGCACACAAATGAAATCTGCTGTCCAGTTAGGTTAATTACTCTGGATCCTAGATTAATGCAAGTACTTCATGCAGGGTCATGTTACTGTCTTTTTTAAGATACTTTTCCCCCCGTGTGTCTTACTGACCAGCAGTTGTAACAGCTCTTTGTCTGACTCGATGAGGGTTCATGCTTCCCCCTGAAAAGCCCTGATTCTATACACACATGCACACACAAACACATCAGCACAGAAATACCTCTCCTGGTGTGCACGGTGCTCTCAGCCCATGGTGCTACAGAGCGAATTCCCTGGCCAGCAGTGTCTTTGCAAGGAACATTTTGTAACAGCACATTTTTCTGTGAATGCAGCCCTGGTGTAAGAACCTGGTTAGGTGCTTTTCAAAACGTTTGTTGCGTTGCTTGGTTACGACACACAATATTTAAGAGCTGGACGAAACAGACTTAAGTAACCTGGTGCAAGAAATCATCTAAAAAACAAGATCCAGCCTACCGTATAACCCCTGTTCTGGACAAATACAGATGAAATGCTAAAAAAGATGCTATTTTTGCCACAAACGTCAATAAAACAAGCTTTCCCCATTACAGCTTGTTGACAATTCACCCAGTTTGAACAGTAGCCAAAAAACCTTATTCCTGAAAAAGGTTACTTTGCACATTGATTTGAAAATTGTGAAGCACGATTTCAAAATACATCTGAGAGTTTTTGCTCCCAGTATGTCAGGACTGATTATTTGTCTTCTTATGATCTGTCTTCTGTCATTAAAAAGGATGCCTGGGAATAAGAATTCACTCTTGCAGTGCTAAATAAATACTATCATTAAGGAATCTAAGATACTCAGCTTCAACATCTCACTTTTATAGCAGTAATTTACTAGGTTTTCCTTATGACATAGCAGTATACTACACACTTAACAAGGATGTTCATAATCATTCAAATATTGAGACAAACCTCTGGCTGTTGCTATGATACAGCACTTGTGTTACATTCCCATTTAGGTTACAAGAACATTTGCTCTGCTGTTTACTACAAAAAAGGCAAGACAAAAAAATTCTGTTTTATTTCCTCTCCTATTTAAGGATGACTTAAAATGACTCACAACACCTCTCTCCCTGCCTTTTGTTAGAGTTTTGTTAACATTACAGGGCTGAGACATCACATTAGGAACAGCATTGAGTGTCCCAGCTTACTGCTTTTAACCTAATTACTGTAACATTGAATATTAATAAAAAATACTACATGTAGGCTCATATGATGCAATTTACATCTCTGATGAGGAAACAGCCTAGAAACAGTTACTGATGGTTCTAATTTTCTCTTCCCCTTGTGCCCAACCTGAGATTTAAAACGAGCTAGTAAAGGGGAGGATCATGGTGATGGCAGGTGCGAAGCTTGCCTTGGAAATATTTTGTTGGCATTGCAGATGAAGTGGAAGAATTAGCATGGAGAAAATTATTGAGTAGGGAAAATAAATAAGGGTTTTCTAAGGTGCTGCTCTTTTCTTCTCCTTTTCACTTTTTTTATCATTGCACTTGAAGTTCTTGCCCTTTGGTTCCAAGTAGGATCTGGTACTGTCTCTCCTGTATCTGAGAACACTTCAAGCTCTGACTGGGGCTGAGAGGACCTCTGAGTTCATCTGGTCCAACCCCCTGCTAAAGCTGATTTACCTAGAGCAGGCTGCACACAACTGTGACCAGGTATTGGTTTATATGTCTCCAGAGAAAGACTCCACAGCCGCTCTGGGCAGCCTGTTCCACTGCTCTGTCATCCTCAGAGTAAAGAAATTTTTCCTCATATTCACCTGGAACTTCCTGTGTTTCAGTTTGCGCCCCTTCTCCTGTCACAGCACTACTGAAAAGAACCTGGCCCCACATTGTCAACCCTTGCCCTTAAGATATTTGTATACATTGATGAGATCCCCTCCTCAGTCATCTCTTCAGGCTACACAGGCACAGCTCTCTGATAAGAAAGTTGCTCCAATCCTCTAAAATAATCCTCCCCTGGATCCTCTTCTCATTCCTTGTCTTTTTTGTACCAGAGAGCCACAAAATGGACACAGTACTCCAGATTTGGCCTTGCCAGGGCTGAGTTGAGGGGAAGGATCACCTCCTTCATCCCTCTGGCAAAGTTGTTCCTAATGCACCCCAGGATACCATTGTCCTTTTTGGCCACAAGAGCACACTGCTGGGCATGGACAGTTTGTTGTTCACCAGGACCCCCAGGTCCTTCTCCACAATGCTGCTTTCCAGGACATATTATCCTGCAGCTATTTTATGGCAGGATGGATTGTTTTGTCTGTTCCTGGGATGGCAATGAAGCTGCTTTACCCTGAAAAATTTTGTCTCTTCCCATACAGTCTTGTGTTACACCTGAGAAATATATGCCTAAAACTCTATAGTGTAATTCTGACTTTGCTGTGCTTTACATCCTTTCCTTCTTCTATGGAATAGCCTTGCCTCTTTTGCTTTTTTCTACAATTTGAGAGACTCTGGAGGGTAAAAAGAGGTAAGCAACATGGTTGTCCAGACCACCACAGGAATGAGAAAAGTCTGAAGAAGAGCAGTGGCCATAGAGAGGAATGAGGGAGTTTCCTTTTCACAGCATCTCATACCCCTTTTCTCTTGCTATCTGTTGGTCCTACCTGTCATTTCCTTAGAGCCTTACAGATCTTCCACTCTCATCTCTTATCCCTGTGGGATCCCACCACCTTTCTAGAAACCTGCTTCTCTGGAAAAACTTGTCACTGTCACAAGATTTGCGTTAGTTCTGGTCCTTAGCCAGAAGGGAAGTGGTGGCTTTGGAGATAAGGGAGCAAAGGTCTAACAAGCATCACAGTGGGAAGAGGTCAAGGCTGATCATATAATTGCCCTGATTATATGGTGGGCATATGCAGCTCCAAATTCCCTGTTGGATGGGATTAATCCCTGAATCATATTGGCAGGAGGCATTGTGGGTGTCTGTCATAAGCTCAACTAGAGGGAATTTCATGAGGATTGTTGGTGCTCTTTGTGTAAATATAGAATTGAGTATTTCAACAAGAGCATCAACCAGTATGAAGGAGGACACTTAAAATACATGGGAAATAATCCCAGGCAGTGGGTGAAGACTTCTACAGGTGTAGCAGTCCAGCCACATATCAGAAGTTCATACTTTCAGAACAAAGGTGCTGTCTAAAATGGAGAAATTTCTGGTGTAACTATTCTGGCATAACAGTGTTTGCAGTGGCTTGTTACACAGCTCTGATTATATCCCACCATAAATGCACTAGTGAATTTTCCTGTGCAAATAAGCCTTGGAGAGGGAAGTGCAGCATCTTTCATTACTTCCTGATGAAAGACTAAAATATAAAAAGAACAGCATGCACAATCTGCCCTCTGAAAGGAAAAACAGCAATTCTGAGTGTCAATCTTCCTCTCAGGCAAACACAAAGGAGTTGAAGGCAAGCCTGTTGTATGTCTGTTTTAGCACTGTCTGCCCCTCATTTAATTAATGCACAGCACTGAGGAAGAGCTAAATCCTGCTTGTTTTACTCAGGCAAGTGATGCCATTGACTTGGATTAAGCTACCTGCAGGATTAGAAGTAGAAAGATTAAGACCTCAGAGTAGCAAATTCATTTCAGTCTGTTTTCAAATGCAAATAGTCGCCTCTCAATTGTCAGCTTGATTCATTGTTGGTTGTTGAGCACAATGAGGCTCTGATTCTACTCCCTGATTGTGTCTCCTAGGCTGCTCTCTACCACAAACATACTCAGCTTCAATTGAATAATTGGGATGAAGTGGAGCAGTAAGTCCTCTGCAATTTTTAAAATACATACATATATATATAGATGCATAAATATATCTCAAAGTAGACAGAAAAACTTTCTCGTAGAGAATCTGTTCCATTAGTCGAATCCCTGAGCTTTGATCTTGCAACATGGTTTTACACCTATTTTATCTCTTATGTGGACAAGCTTTTTCTCACCTGTCGACCCCACTGTAATGCTGAGGCAGAGACACTGACTTGACAGGAAACATGGGAAGTCTCACATATCTTACAACTGATGCCACTATCCTGTGAAATCATTTCATAGCTGCTTTCATTCGAATGTCTTCAGCAAGTTAAATAAATTACTCAATATTAACTCACCTGTAACCAAGAGCATATTTTCATCTGAAATGTAATTTTTATATGTAACCTGTCATTTTAACATCTATATTAGGTATTTTGGATGGGGCACCACTGACAGATTATTGTTATTTTTATTTAAATTATTTGAAAAATACAGTACAGGAGACTGTTCCTGTGTTTATCAGAAGCCTCACCATATCCTGAACCAAATTATTCCTAATTGTGCAATGCATACCTTTACCTCTACAGCTATGCTGAATCTTTCCAGAGCTCCTTTTTGATAATTTATTTGATTTGTCACTAAATCTATGTTTACCTTTCTGCAAAACAAACAAACAAACAAACAAACAAACAAAAACAGATAAACCCCATTAGGTCAATGTTATAATTTCTTTATTTTTATTTTAAAGAAATTAAAATTGACATTATGTATCACTGAAAATTACTATGAAAGGAAAAAAGTAATAAATCATGAGGTTATATATCATACCAAGGTGTTGAGTTGCAAAGAGAAACTAAAAAATGAGGAAAACCAGGAAAAGGATACAGTTTAGCAGAGCACATTTACATGTTGAAACTGATTTTAAGAAAATATGATCCATTTGTCTGCATTTACAGTGTCTCAAAATTCTATTTAAAAAAATCCCCATGGTTTATTTTAAGCACTTCTAACTTTGTAGCAAGGATCACTGTGCGAGTCTTTGCTGCTTATATGAAAATTTTCAGCCTTCTGAAATTAATTTTTTTTGAAAAATGGTGCTCATTAGAAACAGCATATTTACGTAACCCTCAGAAACTTCAGTGCTTTACTGAGTGTTTGGACAGCAGGCTTCCAGCTGCATTCGCCTGCTCTGATTCTACAGAAGTCAGTACTCCTGGGTGTGTGCCACCTATACCTGCAGCTCTGACTGAGGAGCAAAAGCTCAAAAGTGGGCACACTTCTCTGAATAAATATTTCAGGTTTTATTTCTTGAAGCTTTAATGTTGTTGATTGTTTTTAATGTCTTGCCAGTTCAAACCTTCTTGCTTTGGCTTTATCATTGCATTGTCCCAAACTGGCAGTAAGACTCCTTTGAGGGAAAGGTGCCTTAGAATATAGGAGTCTAGGATGCTAAATCCTAGATCCAATTTAATAAAAAAGGTAGGAAAAAAACAATAAATTACCTGGAAATTCTGATTTTGCAGCAAGAAATACCTTGGATAAATTTATAGTTCAATTGCAAAGTCAAATATGTGATCTGGCTTTAAAACGTCAGAAGCTCCTGAAGGAGGCATAACAAATATGATGAAATTGGGTTTTGGGTTTTGTATTTAACATATTGTGCTGGTTTTGGATGGGATAAAATTAATTTTCTTCATAGTAGCTGGTACGGGGCTATATTTTGGATTTCTGATGGAAACAAGATTGATAATATGATGTTTTAGATGTTGCTGGGCAGTACTTACACAGAGCCAAGACCTTC
>WAAE01006019.1:0-68058 GCA_013400495.1 Nicator chloris
CTGACTCCTTACATTCAATTCCATTACAGAAAATTAGTTGCTAATGTATTCTAAGGGTAGACCTTCTACAAATCTCAGCCATCACTGAACTTCTAAAATTTCTGCAGATTTGTGATTACCTCAAAATCTTTCTAGCCTTTCCACCATGAAGAATAAAACCCAATTCATTTTAGTCTGGGCCTTCAGTCCACTTTTTCAATTACATGCTTAGTCAATTGAATAACTGGGGTCTTATATATGTGTGTATTTATATACATACATAAGACTGAGAGGAAGCACCAGAATCAAGAGCATTACTCAGCCAAAAGGCAGGTCAGAAAGGTTAAGAATTACCTGTATAAGTGGCATTACAGTATAGAACATACAACTGTAGTAATACAACCAGCATGCTCAAAAGCCACATTTCAGAATAAGTGTACCTTCTGCAGTTTAGGTCACTTTAACTGGAAATAGAAGAAAACACCAAAATCCCAACTACAGAAAATCACGACACTATAGCCAAACCAAAACAGCTTCTTAACCTTTGGACATATTATTCCAGAATAAAAAGCAGAGCTATGGAACTTTTCCTTTGCAAAAAATGGCTTAGCTACCAGAATGATCACTTAAAACAAGTAGGCACAACTAGAACTTACCTAATTTTGCAGACATATTGAAATTCTCAACAGATCTCTTCACTTAAACAACTGCTAAAAGACTAGCAATGTTGATTCAACTGATGTTGAATTTAAAATGCTTCCCAAAGGAAAGAAGGAAAATGAAATATCCACACTGAAGAGCTACATCAACCTTCTTTGTAACACAAATACTGTGAAGATGCACACATCACACAAACAGGTTTTCACTTGGCTACATGTAGTTGTTCTCACTTTCCAGGAGAAAACAAAACTCCAGTCTAGACTCCCTAGTTCAAGGGAAACAAGGAAAAAAATGGGCATATGTTACTCAGGAAAAGTGCACATTAGTCAAAATAATAAATGTGAAGAAAGCGTTCTGTAATCAAGGCTGCAAAGGATGTATCACAGTGCCTCATTAGGTCAACACAGGAACAGGTAAACATGAGTTAAAAGTCAACAAACATAATGCCAGGAGTTCTGAATGATAAAGATGACTCAACTATTTCAGTTTTATTGATTTTCAGCACTCCTGCTTAAAGTCAGCACAGTACTCAAGAAAAAGCTCACGGAGAGAAAAGATCAACATAGCTGTGGTACAAGAGATCTACAGCAGAAACCCTTCAGAAACAAAAGCAACACAGCGGTAACCATGCACTTCGTAAAAAGTGACTTGTTATCTTCCTTATGCCTTACACTTTTTTCTTTATTAGACTGTTCTTCGAGCACTCTATTGTTTCTTTTCAACATCCCAGAACTGCAGTGTTTAAGAGCAATTTCTGAACCCCATTTTGGATTCAGAAATGGGTTGTACTGTCACAAGCACAGGTGAGTGTTCACACTCAAACCATCTCAACGACTTGCATAAGGATGTGAAAAACAATGTGACAAAACAAAGCAGGTGGCTATAAGCTGTTCAGCTAAAGAGTGTTTAGTTTAGACGTTTACTGTAGAAACCTTAGGTGTAATTATATTTGAGTTTTTCCACTGCTTTGCAAAAACTGAAGAAAACATACCCAGTATGAAAGCATGTGAGAGAACAAAATTCACTGCTGCTTCCGGAAATGTCAAAGAATTAAAGCAGCTCTGTAATTTACATCCTCACAACGGTATTCGTGAACCTGAATAACAAAGATGTATTTCCTTCTTGCACTAAATCTTTCTACTATTTAATAAATGGCCCATCTTTTCTAACACTGTAACCAGTGTTTGCTTTCTTTTCCAACTCTGTTCATGACAGTTTTCACTATCTTCCTTCAAGATAGTCACTTTCTCTTGTCAGTTTTTCCTCTTATCCCAACCGTTTCATCCTTCTCTACATATTTTTCATTGCAGAGTTAACTCTTTACCTATTGTTTGTTGAGTAAGTCAACACTTAACCACTGATACTGTAACCTAGGAAAGGTGTCACTGCAGAGGACCCTTCTGATGACACATTGCCTCCCTTCCAAGAGTTCAGAGGGAAGTTAAGAAACCACTAAAAACTTGGCTAGCAAACCCAAACAATTCAAACCATCCAGTCACTGAGAACAGGACATACAGAATGAAGAACAGAACTTTATTTCCAGCTTTTTTTCCACCAACTACAGTCTCTATATATCATCATAGAAGATCATGTTTTGCCATCCACCCTTCACTCTCCTGACTGCTGCTAGCAGTACATAAGGAAAGTACAGGGCAAAGCAGGGCCACAATTTGCTTATCCTACCACTCCCTTGCCTTCAGTGTTTGCATTTTACACACTCATAAATGCTAATTTTACTCACATCTATTGCTTACAAATTTCCTGGGTCATATCTGAAAAATCAGTAATGAGCTGCCCTGGATCCCACAACCATACACAAGTCTAAGAATCAGTGATGAAAGAAGGAAACCTGGGACACTTCACTTTATTCTTTTTTCTAGTTTGATAATGCTTCAGTCAAATGTCAGGCCATCTAAACTCTGGACAGTTATACAGGACAAACATTTTGATATCCATTCCATGTTTAGACAAAAAGGCTTTTATCAGACTAAAACATTTCAGCCCTCAGGAGGCTACGTTATGTTGCCTTGACAGAAAAAAAAAAAGGATGATAAGGTATCACTAATGCTCAAAATTTTGTGAAGTAACAGAGATCTAACCAGGAGACATACTCAGATGTACCCTGCAGACAAATCAAGCACACAATGCTTCTCAGCAAAATTCCCTACCCCACCCCCAAGCCTTGCCTTTTCTCCAAACTACAGCTTTGCTCACCTCCAAGGCATCAAAATAAAGGATAAAACTTTGCTAAATTGCTGTCTTACATCATATGCATGTAAGAAATAAATATTTCATAGCTATATACAATGAAAAAAAGATTCCTGCCCACTCTTCTTGAGGGCTTAAAGGTGAAACATGGGCTCAACATACATCAGTGCTTTTATGTGGAACCAAGTGTGTTCAGGGCATGATGAAAGCAACGTGGGTAACTCTCTGCAGAAGGAAGCATATGCAGGAGATTCTGTAAAGGTAGAGTAAACTGGCTTATGATCACTACATGAAGGAACTTTCTGTGGTTTATGCAATTCACGTTTAGGAAGACTTGGATTTTTATGTCTATTCTTAATAAAAAGTCAGTTTAGAGTCTTTGAAAATTGATGGCACTCACATAGAAATTTGTATTTATTTTACACAAATGAGCAAACTTAACCAAACAAAAGCTAAAACTATATTGGGAAAAAAAAACAAACCCAAACCAAAAACCAAGAAGAGTGTGGAAATAGCACAGAATTTTTTTCCTCTGTTGAAAAAATACTGCTTATTTTTACACCCTGGAGTTTAAGCCAAGTGTATAATCATAAGCATGACATTTTATTCTGTCTACATACCTTCACATAACTATAGTGTTAGTAGTTGGAGCCACATTCTTCCTTTTCTTATCTAGAAGATAATCACTGAAGTTCAGACTGATAATCACTTAGTTCAGACCGTATTTCATTATCTCAAGATCAGTCATATAAAAAGTTGATGTTCACATGTCATCATAGTCAGTATCCTATCTCCCCTGCTCAACTATTCCTCTACTACAAATTATCTATTTCTACAACAAATGAAGGGCAGAAATAACCTCTACAATTTCTGTCCATTTTCAGTAAAAAAATTTTGCTCCCTCTGGTGGAAGCAGTGAAAGCAATGATTATTCTCTGAACTCCCCTCACCCCACAGAGACCAAAAAGCCAAAAAGAAAGCTTTGCTCTCCTAGAATCATTGTCAAAGCAAATTTAAAGCTTTCCAATTTAATTACAAGTAAGCTGACACATCATCAAGATAAGTCATTTGTCAACAGAAAATCAGCAAGGTAGTGATAGAATTGGAAACAGACCACAGCCCAATACATTATTTGTCAGGCTTCACCTTAGAGAAAGAAGAAGGAAGCAGAGGCATAAATATGACATGAGAATAGACAGAAAAAATATAAAGCTAGGTGGCAGATATAGCTACAATAAAAAAATACAAGTTGCAACCTCAATGCATTATGCATCATGTGATACTCTAGCAACTAAGTTTTTATGGTAAACCTTGCCATACTTCTCTTGGGAAGTTGTCCAGGTGGGAAGGACATGGCTGCTTTTATTCCTTCAGTCCCCTGAGAAGACACAAGGAATATGCAGTACATTAATATTTATTCACTCATTCATTAACTTTAAGGACCTAATGTGCCACAGCTGTTGACAGAATGCTTCCTTTCCTGAGTAGCCAACTTACATTCTCTAAGATGTGAAATGAAGCAGTTTTTATGAGGCTTCACTCCTAAGCAGTGATTTTCTTCTTTCCTACTTCAAAATACAGAAGAAAGCTAAGTTTGCTGTAGGTTCTTGCTTACACCAAGCAGCTTCCCTTTCATCAAGCAACTGAAAATAACAACAGAAAAACTGGCCCAAGAAGCCTATAAAAGAACACATTAACTTTTCCAAGTAGCCCTTTAGGTTACCTTGGTGCAAGACAAAACGAGAGCCAAATGAAAGGTTAACACAGCAACAAGTTACTGCACAATACCTTGTTGGGGGATACACACAGAAGCAGAAAACAAGTTCTTCTCCATTCCTTTAGCTACCTAGCACTCCAGTTCCACGAAAAAATGTCTAGGAACAGCAAATTGTTAAAGTAACAAAGCTTTTCTTCTGCAACACAGTTGGGCACATAGAGGAGACTGCTGTGTCAAATGGCTCCAATGGAGCTCACCCTTCATCTTTTGCACTGACCTCCAACTAGCACACAACCATACTAACCAACCAACTAACACACATGCTCAAATCTCTGCCTCTAGTTCTGCCAAGCATTAAGTAAAACAGTAATCAATTTCTCACATTTGATCCACACAGAGATGTGGATCTGATTGATTAATCTTAGAGATAGCAACTTCACCTTGAATTTAAATTTCTACTTCCATCCACTGCCAAATGGGAAAGTTCTCCATTCATTTGTTTGAATACCAGAGAGTAAGGCAACATGGACACATGGTACCTCAATTTGTCTTCCAAGAGTTATATGCCTTAGCAGGATAATTAGATGGTAATGACTTAAACCTAATTCACAATTTAAGCAACATTTTGGATAAAGATCAGCATCTACTTCTGGTCAGAACAGTAGGGAGGAAAAAAACCCTACAGATCTCTAGCAGTTCTGAGCGTGGTATTATACCAGAGTGCCTATTTCAAGCACCTGCTATATTGGTATGACTGTAGTCATAGTACAGATTTGGAGCAAGTAGTAGAAACAATGTACTAACCAAAAAACCTTCATTCTTCTATTATTTTTTCAAAGCAGTGCTACATTTTCATTCTGAATATGCTTATAGTATCACCAAATGTCATGCATCATCTCTGAGCAAACACACCAAAGAGTATCAGCACTTTCATTTTCTTCCCTGCCCTCATTATCTCCTTCACTCCCTTTGATTTGATTACACTGAACTCAATTCACATTTTTTCTGTATTACAAACTTACTATCAAGATAGAATCTTGAGCTGAGGTTGCAAAAAACTTTGGGTTTTTATAATTTTTTAATAGATATGTTCTCCTCAGTGAAGCATAATTTTGAAGCTCTTCAATTCATACTCCAGTCACAACCAGTGCTCTTCATACACAACTGGACCTATATTACATAGAGTCCACTGATGTCCGAAAAGAATGTGTGTCTGACTTCTAACTGCTTATAATAAATCTTCTAAACTACATGTGTAGCCACCATCCAACATGATTACTCCCAAAAGCTCCAAGAGAGTTCAAGGTGTCCTTTATAAAAACTTCTTGGCTCTACAGGAGCATCTGTTGCAAAACATTCAATACAGGGAAGTTTTCCAGGCTTTGATAAAAAGTAACTTCATTATCATCAAAATGCCATGCCCACAATATTAAACCGATTTTGGTAGTAGGCAAACCATGTCATAAAACAAATTAATGACTACTAATATGAGTAGAAAATTATACACCACCAGCATCATCCCATAAAACGATGGTCAACTCTGATGTGTTTTACAGTACCCTGTAGAAGCTGAATGTTTTATGGAAATAAACACATGGCACCTGGCAAGAGCAGCTTACTGCCTGCAGGTATGAGGCACCAAGCCATGAGGTGCCATTGATCCCAGCCACAGGTATCATTGCAAGGGGTGACCAGTATCTATTCCATCACAGCAAGCTCAATTTCAACTTGCCTGTTTTACCAGTTTTCTAGAAGGTACTTTTCATGTATATCCTTAACCATGGTTCCATCCAAGCAAATGGCTGGGGAATGGGGGAAGAAGAAAGAAGAATGTCTAACTCAGGCACTTCCAAAATCCTTTCAATAGGCATACTTCCTCCTCTGTATCTCATTTCCAGTTATTTCACTCACTTATTAGGTGTATTTTGTAAAACCAAGCCATCAAAGTCTCCCTCTGCTGAAGCACAGACTGTTTTCCTTGATGTATTTCATCCACATATACATGAATGAAGCATTAAAAAGAAAAAAAATTCATAACATGAAATTTCTTGGTGCTACAAAATTAATATGAGGAGTTACTTCATATTACTTTTTTATGTATTCCTAAATACATAAGAAATAAATATTCTGCAGATTTAGGAAGTCTAGACCACTTCCCCCATAAACAAACATTCTGGTTCAACTTCAGGGATTAAACCCAGCAAACCTCAGTTTCCCAGTCTTATTTTGTAATCTTCAGATGTCTCATGAAGACACCAAGATTAACAGCCTTCAGGAATTTTTATATCACTCGGACAATAGATACCACAGAAACGCTCTGCCTACAAAGCACATACAAATTCCCAGCAGCATTGTGTGCGTCGCACATTATTTAACACCGCGTGTAAACCCCCCTGGCAGGCGCATCCAGGCGCAGCGCCCTGCTTTGCATTTGCAATTATTACCCAACCTTTGCATCCCTTGAGCTGATAGCGGCCCCATTCCCAGCTGCGGATCCACATCTGGCCGACTGACGATGCCAACAAGTTGGGGCGCGGCAGGGCTGGGCAGGACAGGGCTGGATGCGGGCGGGATGCTGGACCAGCCGTGGCGGGCGCGGAGCGGGCGCACCTGCCCGCGAAGCGCGGCCGCCGCCCCGGCGCCCCCCCGCCCGCGGGTGCGGAGAGAAGCCGCGGCCGCCCCCGGCTCCGGGCGCTGCCCGCCCTGCCCCGGCCCCACAGATGAATGGATGGAGGGGCCGCGGGGCGGGGCAGGACGGCGCGGAGCGGGGGCGCGGTGCGGTCCCTCCCCAACGAGCCCGCGGGAGCGGTGGCGGGGCGGGCACCTCCCCATCCTCACCTGGTCGACGGGCAGGCGCACGGCGTTGCTGAGGGGCTGCAGCAGCGTGGAGCCCGTGGTGCTGGTGGCCATGGCGAGGCCGGGGAGCCGCTCCCCGCCCGGGCTCCCGCGGCGGCGGCAACAACGGCGGCGCGAGCGGCCCCAGCCCCGCACGGCGCCGTGACAACAAGGGGCGGGCGCGGTCCGGCCGATGACTGACGGCGCCAACGGCCAATCGCTGCGCGGCGGCGCCGCGGAGTGACGGGCGGGCTCGCCCAATCCCCGCCCCCCCGCGGGCCAGGCGGGATGAGGCCGCCCCGCGGCGGTCGCTCCGCGCTGAGGGTGGGTGGGAGCTACGCGCACCGCGCAGGTACCGCGCAGGGCCTGGCGCGGTCTCCCCCGATCCCAACCTGCGCTAGGGGATGTTCTGGTTGGACTTCGCAGGAAGACCTATTAGATATTGGAACGGGCTGCCATGGATGGTGGTGGAGTCACCGTCCCTGGAGATGTTTAAGAAAAGACCAGGCAGTGCTGGTCTAGCGGGCATAGTGGTGTTCGCTCACAGGCACGACTCGGTGATGTCGGAGTCTCTTCCTACTTGATTCTGTGGTTCTGAGCGCTGACCTGCGCCCAGGTGCGCGGGGCGAGCGCTGAGGGCGCGGGTGGGTGATGGATGCGGGCGCCTAATGTGAAGTGGCACTTCCCTGCGCGGGGTGGGCAGGCAGGGACAGCTGGACAGGGACAGCCGGACAGGGACAGCTTGACAAGGAGCACAGTGCTGGCGAGGTGGCTGCCCAGCGGCCCAGGTGGCACCTGAGGAGGTGTCTGTCGCTGAGGGTGGCGCCAGACCGTGTGGGTGCAGATACCTGTTGAGGTAACGAAGAGCTCAGCCCACGTTTGGCTCCGAAGCTTGCCCCTTTGCCCAGACGGGCACATGGGCACTGAGCAGAGGCAGACACAGAGCTGGATGAGTGATGGGTACACACTGGACATGAGGGTAGCCTGGAACCCTGAAGAAGTGGCACAAAAAAAGGGATAAAGAAACCCTGTTCTTACAGCCACCCACGGACTTAAGGAAGTCTGTCTATCATGGCTGTAAGATACAGTTTTTAGTTATTATTGGCCTATTTCTTAACTACAGAAATGTGAGATGGTAAAAGTATCAGTACTTCTTCAGTGAGTTAAGTCTAGAAGTGCTGCTTCCTTAAAGAATGCCAGAAATAATGTGGTGGTACTACTGAATTGGTGCACAGCACAACTCTTCCACCTGTCCAGTCAACACTGTCCAGTGTGAAACAGACTAAGCACTTCAGTGCAGGCATCACATTAGAGAAGTGGAAAAAACTCTACCACATGAACTTGTGCGGTAGGCTACCTATTAAACCATTCCGGTTTAGTGCCCTGCCTACCTATTTGCATTAGACCTTTCTCTAGTTTTTTTTTCCTATGAAATAGCTGAAATACTAATTGTTCTAAAAGATGTGGTGAAGGAGGTTCCAAAGGAATATTCTGGTCTTATCTATAAAACTGGTCAAGAACCCTGTGTCTCTTGAGATAAAACTGCAAGTTATTCCTTGCAGTTTATCAAACATTTTTTATAATTTTTGTATGTTGCACCTCTAAACCATGATACAATTGGAAATTTGCCCTCAACACAAAAAATGTCATCATTTTAAGCCTGGAAAAGATGAAATGCATTGTCCAATGTCCTACTAGCAGTCTGAGTGTGTCTGGATTAGTGGCCCGGTGTAGTGATTAACATAGCCGTTTAAGTTCATGGTTAATGCTAATTGGTAATGGGAAAATGGAAGTAAGTGTAATTATCTGAAAATCACGTTGTTTCTCTTACTGAATTGCAGACCGCACTCTGTACTTATGTTTTAGCTTGTAGTAAGGTCTTTTGTCTGAATTGAAGAGACTGGTTAATAGGTGCAAATAAGTGGTTTTAATTAGATTTCTTCACTGCATGACAGGCAATTACAATTGTGGTAGCATCTGCAGCTGCAGAAGCAAGAGCATGATGTTCTTGTAGTAAAGCACAAAGAGCTGCTTTCAGAAAGGGGAAAAAAACCTCAAACTTTTCCCGATTAATTCTGAATTAGTCTCCTAAATCTAAACCTGCAAATTATATATATGTGAATAACTTCATAGGAGTGCAGTGTCACTAGGTTCAGTAGAGTCTGCATTACACTATACATATGTATATATGTATATGAAGACACAGCTCACTTTATCTGATTTTCTTTTATTAAGAAGATACATATCTACACACAGAAATCTTTGGAAATCTTAACCTAAACATTTGCAAATGAAGCTACAAAAGACCTGCTTTAGAAACGGCTGATACCTAATTCTGAATCAGTCTAATCAAAAGAAATTATTCTGATGTATCTGTAAAAATCCATGGAGGTGCCGTTACTGACACTTTGATGAAATACTGACAGCAAAGAATTGACCTACTGAACGAACACCTTATTTCCAATTAACAAAATGCCTGAGTACAAACTCATAATATCACAGCATAAGTGTTGGTTGGATTTAAAACACAATGTTGTATTTTTCTGGTAAGTTGTATTCTTTTTGTCAGTGTATGTATTCTTGCAATGCTTAGAAAATAGCAAAAATATTAATTCCTATATGACTCCTAGGATCCTAGGAGTTCATCTGTCAAAGATACATCTATACTGTGTTTCACAGTATTATTATAAATAGTTTGCACCTATGGCATTAAGTTACATAATTATGTCTTTCACAAGATTTCAGTGGAGAAATATGGTGTTTTGAGAAGACTTACTTATGCTCTTATTTAGGAAGGTGTGTGTTGGGGAGCACAACATCACAGAAATACAGCTTGAAAACAGTTACAAAATAATAATCCCTTTGTTGAAAACCTCCCTTGATGGTGGAGATTGGTTACATGGAAGAACAAAAGGTGTCCTGCCCCACGGAGCTGAAAATCTAAGTTTGCAATTAAAAGTGAAGTATACAAATGTTGCTTGAGAAGAAAGTGACATGAAAGTAAGGGATTTCTAACAGGGAAAATGTAGCTTGCCTTTGATGTCTGCTGTATAAATGTATGATAAGGACTGGCACTGCAGTAAAACTAAGTCTTCTGCTTTCCCTCTTTTCTTTTTCCTTTGGAAGAAGGTTTTATTACAGATGTTTTCAGAGAACTTCTTATCTGTGTGAGAATACTGAGTGTAGGAAGGTGAAGCATCATCTGGTGACAGGTAGTGTTCTGCATCGCATTGACACAAAGACAACGCAGTTGGTCCTGAAAGGTAAATGATGCTGTGAGAATGAAGGCTGGTGAGTGATACACAGAAGCTGATGTACTGAGAGTAGTGAATCTGTAAAATTTCATGTGAATTGAACAGTTTTCAATAAACACAACTCACATTCCTATTGTTTTAAACATTTTCATGTAAGAGAAGTGATACTTCCACAAGGAAATTCTTTCCACTAAAGGCTGTCAGACAGAATGCAGGAGGGTGTGGTGATTTAAATAATTCCAGGAGAGTGGCTTGGCATATACTTGTTCATACCATGAACAAGTTCTGATGTTCTGCTTCTGATTAACTTTTTATGATCCCATAAATGCTTATAGTTCTTGGGTACAAAAATAATCACGAAGGCATCTCAGCCCTACAGAGATTCCTCAGTCTGTCAGAATGAAGTAACAAACACTAGAGGCTTCCTGTAAACATTGTTTATTTGAATGACAATATAAGATATTCAGGTGCTAACAATA
Organism: Nicator chloris; assembly: GCA_013400495.1. Classification (NCBI taxonomy): domain Eukaryota; kingdom Metazoa; phylum Chordata; class Aves; order Passeriformes; family Pycnonotidae; genus Nicator; species Nicator chloris. The sequence goes on from WAAE01006019.1 coordinate 11,133, forward strand.
CTAGTCTTCCTGTATGACACTACAGTACAAGAACAAAACAAGAAGCGCCGTAGCAGAGGACAGGAAGGGATAAAGTTTCTAGATACACCATTGCATACAGTTCTTGTTCCTTTTTGTTTGATGAGGCCATTCTAGGAACACATTCACAGTCAGAAAATAGGAACAATTATTGAAACTCCTTCTACCAAAATAAATGAAAAGGAAAACGAGTTTCAGTGTTAGAGAGTCGACGACTTTTTCACAGTAAAGTCTAAAATAAGACTTTCCTATCTGGCTTGCTTAGCCTGAAATATTTGAGACTTCATTCCAAAGAGAAGAATATTTCTGCAAAAGCTGATGCCATTCAAATGGAAATCCTTTTAATTAAAAAATCTACTCTTAAAATTTAGGTATTTGTATTTTTGTCTCACCCTTCCTGCAAAGCAGTCTTTTGCTATATCTTTAAATATTCTGCACAGCACAGTAAAATTTACATGCATCAGCTGTTTTCTGAAATGATATAATCCTTAATTCACATTTCAGCTATTTTAGTAATTTAGTGCTCTGTGTGATTCCTTAATATTTATTATAATTCTTCATGATGATACTGTTGATTGCTAGTTCAAGTAACATTTGTTTGTCTCTCTCTCTCTCTACTTATGAGGAAAAATATAAATACCTTTCCACAGTTTAGCTACAAGATAGATAAAGTCTCCCTTTAGCTCTTTGAGCAGAATACTTTGGTTTCAGATTTTTTACTTATTTTAGTCTTAGAGCTGCTCTGAGAGTGAACAACCTTCTCTGTTATTAAGGCAGCAATCAGTTTCAATCATATAATTGATTTAGATCAACTTTTTTTCTTCTAAGTGCTTACATCTTGGGAGTTCTCGTGGGGAAGTGCATTGGTGTCTCTCGAAAACATAGAGTCATGTTCAGCTTAGACCATCTTGGTTTTAAATTGTAGCATGAAGTCTGTTAACAAAATCAGGCAGAGCTTCAAAAGAAGGATGAGTGAAAGCTGACTAAAGCTTACTGTTCAGCTGTAAATATCAAGTCTTCTGTACAGATCTTAGAAGTTGAAATTTCTTTGCTAAAGGAACTTCCTGCTTTCATGACAAGGTCAAGCCAACTGACTTCAACAAGAAGTTACTCTGATAAATGGGTTACCTTTTAAAAGCAGATTCTATTCAAAAATTCTTTATGGAGAAACAGTCCAAACTGACAGTGTACAGCATTTCAAGATGTAATAACCAGTGCTACAGGCAGCTGGGGTTTTGTTGTCACTCTGATAATTGAAAAGTTTAGGGAACACAAGCCCTTTTTTCAGAACTGAAATAAAGCAATGAACTTCAAAACTAGGTTATGAGTTTAAGAACAGCTGTTTTGAACTTAATTAAATATTTATTATAGACTGTGGGAGATACAGTGGATGGGAGAGTCTGGTGATAACCTTGCAAGGAACCTACTACTATAAAACAGTAGTAAAGAATAGGCAAGTCTACCTTTTTCATTGATTTAACTATTAAAAAACCCCAGATTCAGAGGAAATGTATTTGCATAAGTGTGCAGTGAATATATAAGTTAGTTTTATTTCCTGTCATACGGTAACAGCAGGGCATGGAAACAATAGCTTTTACAAGTTTATCAGGTTTCTAGGCTGTCTGTGGATCATGTCTCCTTGGCTGAAAGGGGAGACCTGACTTTCCTCAATACCAGATATTACAAGTTCTCAAAGTGATCTTTGCTGCTTAGAGAGTTCAGTTCCCAAGGTTCCTCCCACTTGCTGTAGGTGAGTACAAGATAGGACTAAGATTCTTCTTTATTTGGATTGTTTTTCAAATAATAATATGCCTTATTAATCCCAAAGTTGCTTTAGAGTTGTTTTTAATGCCAAGATAAGCTTTCAGAATAAAATGAGTTTAAGAGCAAAGGTTGAACTGTAGGAGGGGATGCAAAGTAAGTAATAACAAAAATGCAATTTAAAATTAGGCTTACCAAGTAAGTTTTCCTTTCAGTTACAAGTTCATAGTTAACTTAAAGAAGAGAAAGGGAGAATGATGGTGTTTTCTTTTCCTGAATCCCAGGACTGGCTCGCACTAAATAGCTTTCTCAGTCCATACAGTCATTGTTACTTAGTTTGGGATGGTTCTCCCTGTTCTGATGCATTATCATGTTCAATCTTATCATATTTCTGTTCAGTAAAAGGGAGGAAATTTTCCTTCAAGAGTTTCTGGTGTTAGTCTTGTGTGTTCATTTGAGTTGAAATTATCCTCCTATTTTAGAAACATTTTTTAAGTTTTTGTCATAAGACATCTTCAGTGTTCATGTGCCTTATTAGTTTCAATGTCTGCCATTAATTTTAAATTCTTTCTTACAATTGCATGTTTGTGCACTAGAAAGGATAAGGTTGGACGTAAAACACTTCATTCCTACTTGTACCATCATTCCTGTTGTTTTCTTCTCCACACTATTGGGACTCCTGCTCTTACAATTTCTCCCTTGCTGCTTCTGACTCCAACAGCATCAGTCAGCACAGCTTGAGGTGCCTCCTCTTTGACAGCCACTAGGTCATGATGGACTTTTTAGTGATCAGAACTGGTAATGTGTGGCAGAACCAGGATGAGTGACGTGATGAACGGAAAGCAGGTACTTGGGATGTTCAACCTGTCTGCTGCAGCCAGAAACAGCCCAGTGCAATTGAATTCATCACTGGATGTTTCTGGTACTCACCTGCTTCACCAGTGCCTTTCTCTTGCTTTTTACAACATGTGAGGAGCTGTTGCTGTCTGTCCTAGTGGGTGAGCCTTCTCTCTTCAGAGCAGCAGGACAGGCTGGTCAGCTCAGAGGTCTACAGACCTGAGAGGAAGTGGACCAAGAGCCTCACACTGTCAGCCACTGAGCATAAAAATACTCCACTGAGGTTTTCTTTTGTTCATTGCATCTTAGCTTGATGTCCCGCCTGCTAAGTGTCCATCTGCAAGCGTAAGGGGATATGGAGAATGAACATTCTCCAAATACAAATTTGTGAGATAAGTCATAATACCATAGTCCTCCTAACAACATGCCCAAAACTTTAGTAAGTAATGTTCTGGGAAGAGTAGTCAAAGATGCATGCTAGTGTTCAGGATTCTGAGAGTTATTTCAAGTCATATACAAGCTCAGATATGTGTTCCATTTCTATAAGTGGTGTTACTTGCATAAGTGAGGCTATTTGCATAAAGTTCAACCATTCGGTCAAGGAGCACTCTTCCTAAAATTGCACCATGTGTACCTGAAAGACTCTAGGATATAAATTTAGTTTTCAGAAAACCAATCTAAGAAACTGAAGAAGCATTTTATGAAATTGAATATACTCATTGGTATATATTCCTTGATAGTTCAGTTAAATCATAATCAAATCATTAGATAAATTTATCCTACCGTGCTTCATTCTTTTCACCCTTTATATTGTGTGTAAAAACAGGGTTTCTCTATTATCTCCTCCATGGTTTTTGAGATGGGTGTTTATGATGAAAGGAAATTTAATGTTTCTAAACTGTACTTTAATCAAGGTGTGAGTATTTAGGGTCGTGGATGATTAAACAGCCTGAATGAAAAGGCAGCATTCCATCTCTTTCTTCAAGTTGGTAGCACCTTCATCTCTTCCCTGAAAATCAGGATTTATTTCTGCATATAACAAAATCTGTTCATAACATCAACTGCTATGCCAGTCAGAATAGCCCATTTTGTTATGTTTTGTCCTCAGATCTTTGTTGTAGATAGCAAATGTCTGACATTGCTGCTTTTTTGATGATCCTGCTCCTATATTTGGCATGTTCATTGACCAATTATGATTATGTTTACTTTTAATAAAGAATTAACTATTAAAGATTTCATAGGACCACTGCATCTCCTTGTCTAGAAATTTTGTGAAAGAATGTAGGTAAGACAACAAATTTAAAAGTATGTATTTATTCTTTGGAAATCACTACCAGAACATAAAAGCCTTCTTAAATGTATTTTAAAAAAATAAGAGCAACAGTAGAGATGATTTAAAATCACAAAGGATATAAATGCTTAAGCCTTGGACTTTTAGTTACTAAGCTAAGAAATTACTGTTCTGTCAAAGAAATTTATGTGTATGTTATTATGTAATTGACTTCTCAAATTTTACACCTTTTTGAAAGATACTAGGGAGAGAGAGGATACTAAACCACTGATCAATTCCCTGGTGTGGTAAAGTTGTTATTTCTCTTCTCATTCCTGTTAGAGAGTTATTGTGTCACAGTGAAAAAATACTGACTGCAGGATCTTGCCATATATAACACTGCAGGGGACCCTTGAAGCTGACTGGAGCCCTGTTCCTGCAATGCTCCAGTCAAGTTAATATCATGAACTGTGTGATTGATGTTCTCAGGGCTGCACTCCCTGCTGCTTTAAACAGGAAGCTCTTCCAGTGTTGCTTCAGCTCAGTGAACAAGGCCACTTCCTTAACAATACAATAACAGGAATTCGATCAGAAACTTCAAAATTCACTTCTCGAAGGCATGACAACAATCATTTTCATTCTTGCATTATCTGCAATATTTAGATATAAAAGTTATGGAATTTATTTGAAAAAAGAATACTTTCCTCATATTCTTTTCACAAGGAAGAATTTGGCTTTTTAATTATAATTAAAATATTGTTCCCATTTTGTCAGAGATTTATCATTCTTCTCTCTTTCCCTAGGCTAGATTTATGTTGCCAATATCACAATATGATTCTGCAGGAAAATGCCCTCAGTTACTTATAACAATTTTTCATCTTTCAAGGTCCATGTTCACCACTAAGAACAGTAGTTTTAAATAGATATTGTTCAGGTGCAGGATGCTCAAGAAGCATCCCTCAGTCATTGTCTGCGTTCATTTGCTACTTCTAATACAGATACAAAAATATTACAGCTAAATAAAACAGAATTATTCATACTACAGAACAAAATTACTTGACTTGGTTTTTACTGGTCAGATTTGCTTTCAGTTACCCTAGGCCATGGAGATCAGTGGAAAAGTCTGGAGCTCTGAAGACTTAACCTCAGTAGAGGAGGATTGAGTTAGGAAATGCTTAAACAAATAAAGCATACACAAGTCAGTAGGATTAGGTGGGATTCAACCATGCATGCAAGGCTGCTCTCAATTGTATCTGGAAGGTCATGGAAATCAGAGGAGGGTCCTGAGGCCTGTAAGAAAGCAAATGTCCATGCTGTATTCTGGAAGGACAAGAAGGAGAATGCAGGGAACTACAAGCCTGTGAACCTCACCTAAATCCCTGGGAGAGGGTAATACAGCAAATAGTCAAGAAAATTATTTTCAAATATATCATGGACAGGATGATTAGGAGTTGTCAACATGGATATAAATGGTGGAAACTTTGTCTGACCAATCTGGTGGCCTTCTGTGACGGAAGAGCTAGCTTTGTGAATGAGAGGAGAGTGGGACATGTTGTTTATTTTGGCTTTAGCAAGATTCTGTATCCTGTAACATCCATACAGACAAACTGACGAAGTGCAGACTAGATAAATGAACAGTGAGATGGACAGAAAACTGGATATACTGCTGGGCTCAAAGGGCTGTGCTGGGCATAAAGTCCAGCTGAGGGTCAGTCACTAATAAAGTACCAGGGGGATTGATACCAGGGTTTACACTGGGTGGTGCTGTCAGAGTGCACCCACAGCAAGTATCCAGACAATAGAAGGTTGAGAGGAGTGGTTGAGACCAGATGTATGTGCTGACATTCAGAGGGACATCAACAGGTTTGAGAAATGGGCCAACTCTTGTTCTTGAACCTCATAAAATTCAACAAAGAGAAATGCCAAGTCTTGTAGCAGCTGAGGATTAACCCTATGCACTAATTCACGTTGGAGCCTGGAAACAGCTTTACAGAAAAAGATCCAGGGCTCCTGCTGCGCAAAGTGTTGACTGTAAAGCAGCAATGTGCAGTTGCAGAAAAGGCAGCCAACAGGCATTCCCAGTAGATCAGGGGAAATAGTTCTTCCTCTCTAGTGAGGCACTGGTGAGACCACACCTTGAGACCTGTGTTCAGTTCTGGGCTCCCCAGCACAAGAAATACAAGCCTGTAGTAGAGGAAGTTCAGTGAAAGGTCGCAAAGATTGTTAGGAGAATGGAGGATGTGTCATACAAGGAGAGGCTGAGAGAGTTGGAATAGTTAACCTGAAGGAAAGAAGGCTCAGTAGATCTTATCAATATGTGTAAATACCAGAAGAGATTAAGGTAGTAAAAGACCACAGAACCAGTATCTTTTCACTGCTGCTCAGAAAGGTAAATTGGTCATAGGCACAGATTGAAAGACAGGAAATTCCACTTAAATATATGAAAAACTTCTTTAGTGAGGGTGGTCAGACATGGAAACAGGTATCCCAGAGGAGTTGTCAAGTCTTCAGCCTTGGAGACCCTTGAAATCCAACTGGATAAAGTCCTGCACAACCTGCTGTAGTTGACTAAAGTTTGAGCAGGATAGAGCCTGAACTCAACATTCTGGTGAGGTCCCTTCATGATTCAACTATTGTTCTTCTGTGATTCTATCAAATTAGGGTAGTCAGAAAGATCTGAGGTAAATTCTGCCATTTACAAATGGAGCATAAGAGCAAGGTAAAGCCTCAAGATAAATTGTTGGCTAGGAGTTTCTTTTCAAGAATACAGGATTTGTGTATATCAGGAGTGCAATACATATAAACACAAATGCTTGTAGAGCAGACCTAAACCATTCCTTTTGTCATTCCGTACTAATTTGCTAATGGATGTCATGCAGATTGAGATTTTTAATTGTAGAGGGACCTTTGAATGAAAAAGTAATTTAAAGTCCTTCTCAATTTCTGTTGAAATCTGTTAATTCAAGAAGCCTGCTGGGAAACCCTATTATTCAACCATGCAAATATTTGTATTTTTAATGTGTTTTTGAAGGACTCAATTCAACTTTCAAGTCCAAGAAGTTGCAAGTTGTGGCTTTTATGTATATGTGCAACAATGTCACTAAATAAAGGGGAAGCAGCATAAAAATGCTCTCCACCATTTAATTTAATCTTTGTTTAGTAGCTGCCATATACTTTATGGATCTTGGAGTTGTCTGGGCTGGTGGGAGGTTTGGGATAGTGTCAGGTGTGGCACTCAGGTAAATCACTCATTTTCCTGAAGGTTATCCTTAGCTGCAGTTTTACCTACTCTGGATTAAGTTCTCTTCCTTTTTTTTCTTTCCTGTTTATTCTTTTTTTTCCTTGTATTCTTTATTTCCCCTCCCATCTCCTTGTGGGGAATGACACGTCACATGCCCAGAGACACACCATGCTTAAGCTTCAGGTTCTCCCTTGGATAAGAGATTCTACAGCCATTCTTCAAAATTCAGATATTTCTCATGGATCTGCATTTTCAGCTGTGTGGACTTTAACAAAGATTCAGCAACTTCCCTTTCCTTTCATCATAGGTTCCAATAGCCTCTTTTTGGCCAAAAAGCAATTAGTCTGTCCAGAACAAATGCAAAGGCTTTCCCTCCTTGTTTTTCAGTAACAGATGGGTGTTACTCCTTGTGTGTTTGGGAAAGAAGACAAAGACTGGACATCTATTTCTCGGCCATCTGCTTCCTTGTCAGCCTCTTTCTTTAAACTGTATTATGGAAGAGGATTAGCAGGGTCTCCAGCATGATGGGTCTACGTAAATAAATAAAAAAGGCGTGGTTCCTGCTCAAAAAGTTTACAGTAAAAAGACAGAAATGCCAAGAAAATAATCACTGAGGCTTCATGCAGGTGTGTAAGTTACATCACGTACCATAAAAAATATTAATCAATTCAACATTTGAAGTAAATATCTCATGTATACAATTCCACCATACATCCTAAAAAAAGGGCAGAATTTAGTTTTTAAATTTTAGTGCACTCCAGAAGACTATGTATGTGTTTTATACCTGACATGAAAAAGCCTGTTGACAGATGTGCTTGTATTGAAGGCACTGAAAAGTTTATGCTGTTCAATTGCATTATCTTCCTCCTTGCTCATGTAGTTACTTGGGTTTGTCTTGCTAATTGGAAAGTCCAAGGCTTTTGTGGGGTTTTTTTTGTTATCCCTGTGCACTTTCTGAAACTTTTGTAAGGTTGTAATAGCCATGTTGTGGCTATTACATGCATGCTGTGCTGCTTGGAACTTTGGTCTGTATTTTACTGAGAGGAGCATTTCTGGTTTCCTACAGGACCCAATAAAACCTTCTCCCCTTGGGAAAGTGATTTATGCTTTTTTATTAGTCCAAATCTAGAGGCTATTTTAATCCTCCAAAGCTTGCACTTTACTGAACTAGATTCTGACTTTCCTCCTTACTAATGTGAATTAAAAACAGAACAAAACAAAAAGGCAATAAAAATATGGATCTTCTTTATTTCTGCAAGTCATGTTTTCTTTCTGGGGAACAATGCACAGACTTACTGCACAGAGGCAATACAGCACTGAGAAGGAGATAAAGCAGGAAGGAAGGTAGCAGTACAGGTGTTGAGGACTTGATACTTCGTGGGCTTTTCAGAGCACAAAAATCTGCCTGAAATCTCTAGTGTCTTAGTCAAGATATGGTAGAGATTGCCTACCCTGGACTGGCATTGTTAGGCTCCATTGACAAGCCATGTCGTCAGGAGCACACCTGAAATATTTTTTAGTTTTTAGAGTGCTCTAGATATAGGATACAAATAATCCCTTAATTCCACTATTTGAAAGAGCCAAGTTAACCTCAAATAGTGGTGTTCCTTCTCCTGCAGGATTAGGAGACTGTTGGGGAACATTCACAAGCACCCATTTGGATGAAGCCTCTGCTTCAACGTATTCTGAAACAAGTGAACCCACACGTCCTTGGACAGCAAAAACCTATGGCCACACATACACTTCTCTATGACAGTTTAGGGAGAACTGAGTCTGTCATCTTGTGATGTGGTCTGAAAGCAATCTGACACAATATGGGATGTGCAGAACATTTTGTTCTTAGTTGTTCATAGGTAACAAAGTTACACAGCCATAAAACAGTCACCTAAACAGTGTTGACCTAAGCCAAGAGGCATTAGTGAAATGAATGTTGAACTTGTTTAATTCCCTGCCCTTCACAGATACTTTAATTAGCAGTTGCCTGCAACCATGTTCAGTGTTAAATTGCAAAATACCTTGCAACATGTTGTCCTAATTTCTTTCATGCTGTGTGGTCTATATTTACTTAAGCCTCTACGTTTTGTGATTGTTCTTCTGCCCAGGGTATTTTGTCATAGATTAATTCACAAAATGTACAAGAAAATATTTAACTAGCCCCATCAGATTGCTAAGAAAAAGTAAATGTACTTTTAAAATGTGGTGTTATATGCAAACAAGCTAAAATTCCACCTGTAAAATGCTTGGACTGGGACAGGAGTTGTAATTTCTTCTGCAAAAGAAGAAAAAAAAAGAGGGTTTTCTTTTGCCACATATCTATTCTCATTTGGCATGGACTATGGCCACTATGTGAGGTCACACAACCATCTCATAAAATGCTCATCTTTGCCTTTTTTCATTCTCTGAAAAGCAATAGACCAAAGTTAAGAGGAGTTTGGGAAGCTTGCCTCTGAAACTGGAGGGGAACCTGTAGGATGGGGATCGTGTGTCCCTGTGTCTGTAGGAGACCTTTTTCTCTGAGCCTGGCAAAAGTGCCAGTGATGGCTTCATCACTGACCCAATGCTCAAAGTGTTTCTGGTCTCTGTCCACAAAAGAATTTATTTTTCAAGAACCCTGATAAGGTTTGCAATTCCTCCATGCCTGCAATATTTTTTGTGATTTTTTGCCTCTTAATGTGGGTAAGGGGTGCATTTTCTCCTGGCCTCACACTGTGGTGACCGTGTACTCATGCTCCTCTGTTTTCACAGTATTAGCAGTGCGAAAAAAACACTCTCTTCAATATTCTGTTTCAGATATCAAGACTGGATTTTCAATGTGAGAATTAATTAATTTTACATTACAGAATTACAGTTTGCAGATTTAATTTTATTTTGTCTTATTTCCCCTTTAAGCTCAGCAGACCTCAGCAGTTTCTGGGAAATTGTAACAGTGACAACAGATCATGTTGTGAGAAAGTGGCTTTTGTTATTTGCTGCTTTGTTTAAATCATCTTTTATAAGCTTACTAACTTCCTATGGAAGTGGTTTGCCTTTTGGTTTAATGTGTCTAAACAGATAATTAGCATCTTAGTCTTGGGCCTGTTTGACTTACTTAGAGCTTGGGCAAGCCACTGGTGATATTTATATCTTAGAGATCCCTGCATGGAGAAGAGGGGGAATGTCTAAGGCTAACATGGCCTGAGCATTCTCTTCAGGCTCTGCAAAGTTTTAGAAGAGCCTTCTGAACACATAATATGTAAGTAAAATGAGAAATTTTCTGAACTACAAAAGCTCAAACACAAATTGCACTGTTATTTGACCTAATCCACTGCCTGAAACGCTTTTTCTCTTCAATTTGTCAATTATTACTTTATATCTGGATCTGGAAGAGTGCTGATCTGAAGTAACTGCTTTTTGAGTTATACCTGCCAACCAGCATTGCCTCAAGAATGGCTTCTGTGCCACAGCAGAGGGGGCAGAAATGATTTGTATGTAGTTTATCACCAAGACCTCCCATGATAGAGGTCTGCCTCTGTGACTGTTCAAAGGACCCCTTGCCAAAAAGCATTGGCTGCTGCTCTGCCTGGGACAGCTTCCACCTAAAACAGTAGAACAGACCTCTGGTGACTTTTCATGTTAAGAGATGTCACTGACTAAATCAGCCTCTCAATTTAAAAGTTTATCAAAACTTAATTTTGCTTAAACATTTCCTTAGACTAATCCACAAGCAGTATCCTTACACAGACGATGATGACGATTATTAGTGAAGTACAGGTTGCAGAATTTACCACATGCCATAAACCATCTTTACTTAGGGGACAATCCTCTGTAAAAACAGATATCACTAGTATAAATTAATCTTGGAGAAAGAGGGTTAAGGAGATGGCTGACCTAACAGTTCTGCAGCCCTTACTGAGACAGTGTTGGGGAAGGTGCTGCACCATTTTCATGGGTTTCGAAACAGAACGTCCATCAGTGATGTCTCACTGTGAAGAAATTGGCCAAGTATATTTTTCTTTTTGGGGAAAAACTGTATGAGATGATTTTCTCTGCAGATCACTATCCCATACCTGCCTGAAGACAGCATTCAAACCAAGTAATGCAGCACAAGCTCTCAGCTGCTTCTGAAAGCTATTTCCCATGTGAGCTGACTGTACTTGTCTGCAAGTGCTGCAGCCATGACAAAACCAGAATTCTTGAAATTTTAATATTTGTACACATAATTGCATATTTAAAATATATTAACCTTTTCTGGTAATTGCTGAGACATGCTTTATTACATAATTTTAAAAACCCAACACTATGCAAATTCAAAATGATACAATTGCTCAGTTCATGTATATAAAACTTCCTCCTATTGGCAGTCATCCATGCAAGCAGCAGCCATTAACTTCTTACTTGGTTTCTTCCATTTCTAGCTGCAGGTTGTAACTGGCTGTCCAGAAATCTCCTCCCTGTTTACAGAGATGTTTCTCAAACCACAGCAAAGTCAGTGCTTAATATTTTGACAATGTCACTCAGAGCATGGAAGGATTTCTTCCAGTAGGTCCCCCAGTAATTCTTCCAGCATGTAAGGGAACTGTTTGTTAAGGAAGTTGTTTCAGACAAGGTGTTAGAATAAATGACCACATTTGTGTTGTAGTAACACTTACTGGAATACCTTTCTACTCTCCTGTTATTTTTGTCCTTTGAAAAAGTGACTTCTTCAAAAAAAAAAAAAGTATTTCAGAAAGCTCAGTACTGAAGGCAATATAAGCACTTTATTGGGCTTTAATTAGCAAAGACTGAAGGTCAGGGCATGTCCAGGCACAGTTCAGATCCATTGCCTTTCAGGAGGTTAGAGGCATATGCCTGATGCTCCCCTCCAATTGCTGTGTGCACTCTCGCTCAAAATGGCACTGCTGCAATGAGCTTAATATATCAGCTGAAGTCATGGGGCCCGTGTGGCCCTGCCGGGATCTGACCAGGATTTGTCTGTACTCTTCCTACTGATGGCTGCATGTCAGGAACGTGCATGACTTGGGCTGTCAGCCTGGAGCAGCCCCCAGCAATGAGAGGCTGTCGGCCAAACAGAGTTGTACAATACTGCCTCAATAAAGGAGCAAAATGGGAAAGTTTGTCCAAAGAGCAGGAGATTTGGGGATGATGAGTGAAGGATGTGCTGGCTTAACTCCCAGCAGCTTGTGGTTCTGCTGCAGCCATAGTGCAAATGCTCAGGATGAAGTGAGGCCGGCAGCTGAAGCAGGTGTAGGAGTGAAATCTGAGCCCCCGAGCCAGACTGCCCTTACAGCGCGAATAGAGGAGCACGGAGATGCTTCCCGGGTGCTCTGAGCAGAGGAGTGAGCAGGAGCTCATGCCCAGCCCAGCTGGGCATCTGTTCCTGGTGTGTGCTCAGGGACTGGATTATACCAAAACTGAATTCTCATCTTTCCTCATAAGGAATGTGGGTGGTTTGCCCATAAGCAAGATTTTAAACACAGCACAATTGGACTCAGGTTTTCTTTATTTGTATAGCTGTTGCATCATCCCAGGAAGGCAGGCAGTCTCCTGAGTTTGTGGAGCAGTCTGAGTCTATCCCAAGGAATGGCACAGAGGGCAGCTAGCAGGGGGGAACCAAGTGACCACATCATCCTGATTCATCCAGCACATGTTGTCATTATGTGACTACATCCGTGTTTCCCACCAACGATAAGCTTGAGATTTCTTCATTTAACATATTATCTAATGATGAACTTTTGATACTACCATAAAACTACTGTCCTTAGTATTATTTTTTTCTCTTCTTTCCAGTTCTCTGAAGTAGAACTCTAGATTGAGCACAAGACTACTCAGGATTTCAGACTTAATGAATTAATTCAGACTTAATTGCAAATTTTTGTTTAATGATAAACAGTAGTAATTACTACTAATTGTACATGTACCGTTCTTATTCTACAGCAAGTGCATAGCACTTTACAAATATTGATGGAGTTAGTCTGATAGTGCCTAGATAATGTAAAGTAAGCATAAATTTAGGCACTCAACGTGAAAAAACTCTGGTGATGTATGTGACTAATAAAAGTGTGTCATTCTTTATGCTGATTTACTAGGCCTGTTGACTCACTATGTAACCAAAATCCAGTTAAAGGAACTGAGGAGTGGCTGTGTAGGACAAGGGGCAAGGACTGTACAGGCAGGCAGGTTTTGATAGGGTGGGACACTGTAAAAACAAGGCAGAAAACTTTTTATTTCCTCATTTTATTTCTTTCTTTATGCTTGTCAGATTCCAGAAAGGGACGAGTTACACTGGTTGTGTCACTGAGAAGGCTAGGAACAACATATCTTCATATAAGAACTGTATCTGCTTTGAGATGGGATATTTGAAGAAGAAAGTGTAAGAGGAACACCAGAGTAGTGTCACCTCTGCATAGCCAGTCTCTGGCTTTATTTGACAACCACTCCACATATTTCCTTCTATAAATTAATCAAATCAATTTATAAGCTCTGTTTTATTATTTGTCCATGTAACTCCCATTGGAAAGTTTTTTCAGGAACTCAGTAGTTTATTTTAGTGTCAGTAAAAATCAGCTTGGGTACCTTGATACCTACTGTGTGCATTAATTTGAGGAGCACACCTCCTTTCATCTGCTTCTTTAACTCAAAATTTATTTTAAAGTCCTGTTTCCACTGCTGGCCCTGCCCTGGAAACTCCTCTTACAGGGCACCTGGCATTGTTGCTGTTTCCAGTATTTTAAGTCATCTGTGTGTTGTTTCTTTCAGTTGTTGCCAGTGCCCTAAAGTAATCAATGCAGGTCATTTGTCGTAAGTACAATAATTTAACTACAGTGAACTGCATTTGCTGTTGCTTTGCTACGTGTGTTTTAAAGGTTTCCTTAAAACTATTCCATTTGTACATTTCTGCATTATTTTGAATTAGCCACTCAGCATGCTGGATTGGATTGACAGCCCAGAATTCAGTGTTCACTTGTGCTGCCTGGCTTTACAAGATTTTTTTTTCCATTGGCAATGTTCATGGATCCTTAGCAGAAAGAATGGAGATCAAGTTAACAAAGCTGTACACTTCCTTTGCTGGCATTTAAATGCTGTACGTTTGGAGTCATTTCAGCTGTTCAACCCACTTTAAGTCATTTCCAAACCACTGTCAGACAGCCAGAGGAATCTACTGAGCTCTCCTACACTTAAGAAGAAAACCTTGCTTTTGCATTTAGGATAACTTATTAATTTTGCTTTCTATGTACAGCTAAATATCAGAAGTAAAATGTAATTGAAAAACAGGCCACGAGTTTCTAGTGCTACCTGACATAAATCACAACCTGTCTCCAAGAGATAGGTGAATCCTGAGCATACAGTCCAGTGCATGTCTCATGCAATTCAGATGGGATTTAAAATTTTCCACTATTAACATCTATGAACGTAACTCCAATAGCCATTTTTTATTCTAGGATTAAGCAAGAGTGGATGTTATTCCACAGAGTTGGTGGCCCCTTCTTAGGCTGTTGATATGGTTATGACAAATTGTTCTGAATGAAATGCACCACAACTCAATACTTAATCCAGTAGCAAAATGCTTCTTGCCTGCAGTCCTAAACATTGTTGTGGAGAAATAAGAAACGTTGATAGAAAGAATTGGCCAAAATATTCAAGAATTTGTACTTGACAAACACTGAAAATAAAGAACTATTTATCAACTGTGACTTTATCAAGACTTTTTTCACAAGTGCAGTCAGAGATGAATGATTTCAAGCAAAAAAGCTTTGTTATATCGAATAATATATTGTTTGCTATTGTACAACATTGGGGAGAGTAAATGTTTACTTCTTGGAGGAGGATAACAGTGAGATTCAACAACTAAAAAGGATGCAGGAAGCGTCTGAAGCAGTAAAGGAAACAAATCCTCCCATTTGCTGGAAAAAGAAAAGCATGGTTAAGGACTATGCTGTAAGCAAAGAAACACGTTTGTATCTGATTCTATTAAGGATGATTGCATGAACTATATTCTGATGTCCACAGGTATTCAAATGCATTTGAATAACATTGTCCAGAAAAAAAATAGTAGCAACAAGTTTAAATATGATAATGAATTTTTTATAGAAATCAAGTTATTATAAAAGGTTGTGATAAAAGACCAAAAATCACAAGGAATGGTCAAAATAAGGTTCTCCTGATACATTGATCCTTTAATTAGAAAGAAATTGTAGTTCAATTAGCAATGAGGGTTTTTATGCCTTATGAGGGTAGAAGATAGAAGGACAACAATTCAGTCATCTGGACCACCAGCTATGTTTGTTGTTTTGGCAGTTCACTTCCTCCCCAGTTTAGACCCAGCAGCACCTCTTTGCTTCACGTACTGTGGCTAAGATGAATTCTGCCTTCACAAACCTCTCTAGCTTTCAGAAATTTGTCAGGTTCTCTGAGAGTAGTGAAGTTCTTTCCATCATGACTTTAAGTGCTATGGAAAAGTAGAAACTGAGGTTTCAGAAGATAAAATAGCCAGGAATATATGAATTCATCAAGATCTCAGTGGCCTGATTAAACTGTTGAAGATTCAGCTCATGAAAGACTGAGTATACTAATAAAACTGTGAGTCATCATTCCTTTTTTATTGATTCTTGTTATCTTTCTGTATCTGAGGCAGAAATAAATATGATTTATATGCACTGCCTTTAATTTCCCGTGGTGTTCTAATCTCACAGTGGCGTAGGGGAAAAGTCAATGAAGATGGATGGTGAGCAGACTGCAAACTGGGAGGCAGGCAGCAAATTTGGCCAGAAATTGGGGTGGGAGGGGATCATGTTGCAAAGATAAGTAACTTTTTCACCTCTAGAGCTGATGCCATTTAGAATATATTAAAAGAAAAAGAATAATGTGATGGGTAAGGCAGGAAGATGGTTCTGTCTGTGCCCACAAAAAGTGCCCATTTAAATTTCCTTTGTGGATGAATTGGAGCATGATGCTTAACACTTATGAGCCTTTCTTCCCTCTACACACTGCTGAGCAGAGACAATTTCTGTGCAGATGTCTTCTGTGAGGTCCAAATAATCTAATTTATGTTGGTGGAACCTGCTACAGCAGTTCTCACTGAGCCACATGGACAGCATAACACACATGGCATCACAGGAACTTCCAGTGCCTTCATATACACTTTCTATATCATGTTTGATGGAGACCTGCCTAGAAATAGGCTGTAGGCTCCCTGGCAGGATCATTCACAAAAAATTAATTCAATTTTCTAAAATATAAGCAAACAAGAAGAAAATTTCTACAGGCAATTTTCTAGTTCCTTTCCTTTGGATGTACTGTTGGGGCATTTTGTTTTGAAACAACATTGATTTAGGCTGTGAAATCCTCCCCTTTCATTTATTGTCTCTGATAACATCCTCTTTACGACTGTATTCCAGTTACTGCTGAAATGGTGCCATTTCACTTATTGCTATTTATCTCTGCAAAAAGGATTGTTAAGCCTGCAGATTCTGGCAGAGCCATGACCTTCATGCCTCCACGAGGACCTCTGCATATGGTACAAAAGAGGCACCACTGGCTGCCTGTGAGAATCTGAATGAAGATGAGATGCCAGAGCACTTGGCTGAAATGGGAATCAGTGTTGAGAACAGCTACCAGGAAAGTGCTTAAGAGTGCAAGTGTAGATACTTACTGACTTCCTTCTAAAATTGCTTACTGTGGCTCAAGAAATCAAGAGCATTGGTGCACAAACAGGTCAGTCACGGGCACAGAAAATGTAGAAGTAAAGCAACCAGACTTCCCCAAATGCTGCATACCTCTGTAGAGAATGCCTCAGGGAGGAAAAAAAAAAGAAGCCTTTCCAAGGAGCAGCTTTTTGTAGGGCCGTTGCAGCAATTGTAGAGGGATATCCCTGGAAGCCCAGCTTTGTCTCCAGTTGCTGTTATTGGAATAAGAAAAAGGTCACATTCTAAGGCAACAATAGCTTAAGCCTTTATGAGCAGCTCCCTCTTTATGGTTCATTTTGTGGTCTCACCAATAAACCATTTTACAGTTTCTTCCAGAGAAAGGCAGCCCTACAATTAGAGAAAAGCCCTTTGGGTTCTGTTTCTCAGCTCTACTATCCCTCTCTTCTCCATTGAACACAGAAATCCTTAACCTACTTTTACGTTATTATGAGGCTCAGAGCCTGTGCTGCTCCCTTTGAGGACAACTGGAAAGCTGCCACTGACTTCAAAAAGAGCATGGGCAGGCTTCTTGTTAGTTAACATTCGTAGAGTGCTTGGAGGTACTTAGACAAGAGATGTTACATAAATGGGATTAATATTGAAACTTGGCTGTCAATACTGCAAGGCTGTGCTGCACCTTGGTCAGCAGGATCTCCATTCACACTCAGCACCACGTGGCTGAGCATTAGGGGTTAGTTAAATGAAGATAAATAATCTTCCCAAATTCAATGCAACTATTCATCTACTTAAATAGAGCTTCTATCTTTGTCTAAATAAGGAAATCTCTTGTTTGTGTGGAAACCCTTTAGAAGTATATATTAACACTAGCTCTTATTTCTGGTACAATGATAAAACATAGCTGCTTGTTGAGGTGTTGTACGTTTGAATCATCACAGATGCCCTGGGAATAGCAATATAACAATAGATACAGAAGGTGAATGCTATTTAATATTAACAATTCAACTGTTCATGTTCACTTTTGCCAGTTAATAGTCAAAATGAGCTTTATCTTCCAGTGACAGAGAGAAGTCCACTAACACTGATGAGTTGATTAGGTTACCAAAGTACTTTGGTGCCATTTGTTCCTTTCACATTCCATGAGAACAAAGTTATCTCTTTATCATTTTACAGAATTCACATCAATATTTCAAATTCTATGGGCATTTCTTAGTGGTTCCATACATTAACCTTTGAGTTAACTTTGGGCAGTATTGCTCGACTCTATCATCTTGAGACCACTACAGCCAGATGTTTGAAAAAGAAGTCAGAGGCTTGGAAAGAGAGTCCAATGAATGCAATGCCTAGAAATCACCTGCTGACATGGAATAGCAGCAAGTGCTGACAAGGAAAGGTGGAAATGCTCCCCTGGAAAGGATCCATGGCACAGGGCTGGTAGAAAGAGGCAGATTTTGGATGAGTCTTGGCTCCTCGCACCAGTCATGGCAAAGGGCTAAACGGTGAAATCCAACGGCTGAAAGGCAGTGACAAGCACAAACCCCTGTCCTGTGCAGACAACTCACAGTCATACACAGGCTTTATGTTGTATGAGCAGAGCCGTCATGCAGTATGAGAACTATAATAATATATGATGGATTTAATTATGTTCCATGAACCATTGCCTTTTTTCCTAAAAATTCAATCCATGACAAAATCTGACATCAAGCCTTTTTATAGGTTTTCTCATATGATGTAAACTTCCCCTTTTGTATCACACCCCTACAATTCTCCATCAGCATTCTGTACGCATTTTTGTTACTGAGAGTCTAAAATTAATATTTTAGAGTAGTTTCTTTTGTGTATTGTCAGCACTTTGTTGTCATGTGCTGTAAGTATTAATCAGTTTGGTTATTCTTAACAAAAACAATGGCATGTAAAGATTAACATGGCTGTGTATCTACCATTTCAGATTCTAGTTTACTTGTTTGAGATAATTACCAAAGAAATATGTAGGTCATCTGTAGATAATATACTGAAAGAACAAATCATTCTTGTAAAAGTTAATATTGTTC
Organism: Nicator chloris; assembly: GCA_013400495.1. Lineage (NCBI taxonomy): Eukaryota > Metazoa > Chordata > Aves > Passeriformes > Pycnonotidae > Nicator > Nicator chloris. The sequence goes on from WAAE01006019.1 coordinate 29,931, forward strand.
AATTACAAAACTAAAAATATAATGAGTCGAGAGTAAACCTACTGTGTATTTGAAAGGGAAACTATAATGCACTTTATCAAATCAAACAGTCAGCATTGGCATTTCCACATTTCTTTCATGTCCAGCACATAAAGAAAGCAATTCTTGATGTAAACATCTGGTTTAGTAGTCCTTAAGTGATGGAGAAGGTACATGAACAATTTAGGCAAATATTTGCAAGCAGTGCAACTGAGCTGTGATTTTCATTTCTTAGACATAGAATGTGAGATGCTTGGAGTGTGATGGGAAGAAGTATTTAGCCCATTATTCCAGTCACGGCCCAGCAATCATAATGCCAGTTCATGCATCATTGATATATTTGGTATTTGAATACTTCGAGACACAACCTTTCAGTACAGTAGTGGATGTTATTCACCATAATTGCTATTCACTCTAACTGCTGCTTTGCAGCCACTTTTAAGGTTAGTGTTTTCAGAGCTGCTGTTACCTTCTGTACAAATATGACTTTTCATTCTCTTACTTTATTTGTCAATATTAAAATGTGGAATACTTCTTTGCACTCTGTTCAGCAAGTGATGCCTATAAAAATTAGGTTTGCATTTTCAATTTCCGCTCCATCAGTCTTTGTGCTGCACAGGGATATTAAAGCCAGCTCAAGAGGAGCTCACTAGAGGCTTGTATTCCTCAATAAACCTAGCTGTTTCCAGGCTCCACCAGTTCCCTTCAGCCATGTACCAGCTTCAAAGCTCAAACAATTTCTCAGCCAGTTTGATGACTGATGAGTAGATTGGATAGAGATTTGGAATTTGTCTGCAATTTGCCAGTGATAACCCAGAAGAGGAACATTAATGCTGCTCTCTGTGTTAGTCAGATGGGGGAAGTTTCTTACAAAACTTCATTGCACTATGTGGACAAAAACTTTCTCTCTAATGCTTGAGAGCAGCTATTTTATGCAGTCTTCAGGGTGACTGATTAAAAAATTATTGTACAGCTGCTTAAATAATTTAAGTACTAAGTGTGTTAAATCATCAAATTGAGTAATAAGGATCGGTATTTTCTCTACCCTACTTCCATTCAAGTTTAGCCAACTCAGTATTTTATGCCTGAAAAATATTTACACTGACATTTGAAGAGAAATGTTGAATATATGTTCCTTGTTAAAAAATGTATTCATAGAATAACTAGAATATCCTGAGTTGGATGAGACTTGCAAGGATTATTAGTCCAGCTCCCGGCCCTGCACAGGACAAGCCCAAGTCACACCATGTGCCTGAAAACATTGTCCAAACACTTCTTGAACTCTGTCAGCCTTGGTGCTGTGACTGCTTCTATGGGAAGCCTGTTCCAGTGCCCAGCCACCCTCTGGGTGAAGAATCTTCACCTAATACTCAGCCTAGACCTCCCCTGAATGAGTCTTGATTAAGTGATATGGTCAGGGATTGGCAGTACCTGACTATAATGCATTGAACCTGAAGCTCATTCGAACTGGGATTCTGTTTTGCAGGGAGAAGACAAAAAACATTTTCCTCAGCTCTGAATATGTAAGGAGAGCTGGCTCTATTCTTCCTATTCACCTCCAGAATTCATCATTTGTAGATGTATGGAGTCTTTGCTCACAAGAGGGCTGGGGAGAGTCATGCTGTCATTGCAGTCTCACCTCCTGCATAAAGTGCCACAGGGTTGCTCAGTGTTGTTTGAACTAGAGCACAAATATGATGTCTTGATATTAAAATTGACAGAAATAAACAAGGAACCTGAAAAAGGTCTCAGTGTTACAATTGTTTCTTGTTTATAGTGAGACTATATCTAGCACCAGTGTCATTTGCATGAAAGGCAGAGGGTATTTCTCCTGGCCATTTACTAAGGCAGACCCAGTCCTGCCTAGAAGCCAGCAGTCAGTCATCCCTTGTGCAGCTCCTCTGAAACAGATGGAACTAGCCCCTGCTAAATGTAATCTACCCTTTAAAATAGTTATACAATCATGTCTGGATCTTACACCTAATGTATTTTTTCTTTGTAGTTTTTTAAAAAAGACATTTTCAGTTATGTAGCCCCTTTTCCTGTACAATGCTTCACAAGAGTGAACAACTCTTGACTTGGAAGTGATGTGCACTGTAGAAAACTGACTTTGTGCTTGAAAAACTACATGGACTTGTCATTTCCAGCAACTTGGTTTTTTCTTTCAATAATTATATTCATGAACTGAAGCAAAAGAAGTAGAATATAGACCAGCACAAAGGAAAAACCAGCAGCTGATTGCACAATATGGACAGCTGTTTTATGCTTTCACAGAACATACAGGAAATATTTTGTTATATTTGGTCCTCATACCCTCTTAATGCAAAGAGGCTCTAATTTATATCAACTAAATATTGTAGCAGTGAAAACCCTTGTGGCAAGTACAAGAAGTTTGTGGTAAAACAAGAGACACAAGAAGCTGCCCAAAACATCCTGTGTCAGCTATTTAACTTGTTAGAGCTGATTTATTATTGACAGTGGCTACCTATACAGACTGTTATCCATTTTAACTTTAATAAGGATCTTAAATATATGTAAAATCTGCCCAAATGCTGAATATTCTCTTTCTGATGCCAAAACCCCACTTGCTACTGAACAACAGCTCCAACTTGTTGGGAGAGTACCCTCTGCTATGACTACAATGGTCAGAGAAGCAGATGTGACCATCGTGGAAGACATTAAGTCCTGGGGTTTTTTCTGGATTTGGCCACCTCTCCCACAGGTGAATGGAACTATTAGTTTCAATACTCAGGTTTTGTCTCCTTGAGCACTTAAGAGTATATGAGCTGTATCATTCTTGTTGTAGTATCTAATCTAATGATGTGCCTACCAAGAATTTTTATGTGAAACTTTTTCATTCATTCTTTCCTCATTTCAAACTTAATATTTAGCAAATATTGCGATTTTGTGTGTGATATTGTGTGGATATCCATATTCCTTTCATGTCATGCCTGGTTTGGCAATCATACGGGTGCACTATTTGTAATTCACCAACATTCAGTTATACACCACATCATGAAGTTTTTTTGCTGAACAGTTTCCTATTTCTTAGTTTATTTCTCATCAGTTTACTGTTGTAGTTAAGAAAGGACATACATACATGGACACTGAGAGGAGACTGACTCTGGGCTGTAAAAAGGAGCCAATATTTTCAATTACATTGTCAGGTTATTATTTCTGCCCCCTAGCAGAAAGGTAGCCTCCAGACTTCAAAATAAGATGCTAAGATTTAATTACTAATGGCAGGCTGGCTATGGGTAATTGATATAAACTATTACACTTCTAATGACTTCACCACAATAATATAATTAAGCAATTGAACCTGACAGGCAGTGCATTGTAGAGGGATTATTGCATGCCTTTAATAAAACATAAAATAAAAAAACAAGGAATTTCAGCTACCAAGAAACCTCAGAACGCAAATATTCTGTCCACCTTGTTGTAAAAAAAAAAAAAAAAAAAAAAGAAACCAATGGAATTTTAGGAAAGCAGAAAAGAAATTAGGTCAGTCTTGCATTTAGCAGTCTAAGGATTTTTATCACCACACAGAAAAATCTGCTCAGAATACTGTATTTATTTCTCGTAACCCATTGCAGGATGACTTTTACTTTAGAACCAAGATTCAAACAATGGTTTCATGTTAAGATACTTTTCCATGTATTCTGACAAAAAGCAAGAATCATTAGGGAACTGACGTCCAGATGTTCTTTTGAGGAGTGAGCGGACATGGAAACAATCTCCTCTCATTAGGTTTGCCTCCTTTTCTGGAGACCCCTGAAAAGCCAATGCAAAGAAATAGCATTAGCAGCTAAGAGTTGGTGGGATAGAGCCCAGTTTACTTGAGCCAAGCCCTGTATTACTGTCAGAGCTTTGCCAGCTGACAATATGGTTTGCAGCAGACGAATTTTTATTGACTAAAGACTTGGTTCTAGAGCCAGTTGTGTTATACAGAAATGCCCAAATCATTTATTTCACTAAAACAGTGAGGAGAGCTGAAATTCTGCCATGCCAACAAAAACCCAGGTACTTATCACAACCACCCTCTTGACAGGGGCTACCGGCACAGGTGTGATGTAATGCTTTCCAAACATTTACCTTTCAGTATTTCATACCTTAATGTAGTCTGTCAGAAAAGGAATGATAAAATTAGGCCAGTCAAAGCCAAACCAGGAGTTACTCTCCTTTTCCAAGCTTCTGAGGTTAGTACCTGAAGGGCACTGATTATCCCTGCTGGATGCTTGATCAGTGTCAAGTGTAGACAATAGTCAGGTACCAACATACTCACTTAGCACAGACTCCTCACTGTATCAACGTTGTACTGCATTTCGAAGGCTATTATAAAAACAAACTAATGACTTCATCTTCTGCTCTCTTCCCACATCCCCCTTGGACTTAGCAAATATATCAAATATTCCCCTCCCATCTTATATCTGATGTGGGTGACAGGCTGTGTTCACAGGAGCACGTGCTGCCCGTTGAGGATCACAAGATGAAACAATGGAGTTGTTTGGCCTACACTGGAGTTAGCATGTAGTCAAAGAAAATGCTATTTCTGTTTAGTTTACTGGCACCTGAACAACCACTGGTACATGAGTCGATGCTGATGAAGGAGGAAGAGAGCTGTGGAGGTGCCTGATGAACTTCTTACGGCAGTCCTTATCTAAATGCCACAGAGGCATTTCTGCCACTTTGGCACCAGACCGAAGGCTGACATTCCTTTTGTTTCCCTTTCCAGTTATCTCTCTGATATGCTTTCTTCCTTGAGCTGAGGATAATCACATTAGGAACATACTGTGTTTCTATGTTTAGATCTCTAATTAGTTTATTCAATAGGGTAAGTATAATTATCCTCATTTTGAACCACCGTAAGAAGATGAAACAATTTGCTCAACATCTCACCTCAAATCATTTAGATATATGCTTTTATATCTATGAAAATTCCCCATTGTATTGCTTTTAGTAATAACTTCTCACACTTAGTTCCACACTCTGTGTTCCACATCTCACTTCCAAGCATTTATTTCCAAGTGAACTCCATACTGGACTTCTGCCCACATTACACTGCGATGTGGGTGAGAGGCACAGCCTCACACAGCAGCAGCAGTGAAGGAATCTGCCTCGCAGGGCACCTCATTCTCCCAAGGTAAGGAATGAAAGCTTTTAAAATTTTCCTGTTTATTTACTCTAAAAAAAAAGAACAGATGTATGTTGACATTTAGTTTCTCCTAGTGAGCTATTTGTAAGCACACCACATCTTAAAGGAAGTACAAAATTGTGTGTGTAGAGGCTCAGTAATTTAAAAAAAGACACTGTAGCTGATGAATCCTGCCACAGTTTTCTGTTCAGTTACCATTCTTTGCTATAACGGTTGAAAAGTTGCACTCATAAGCCAGAGTCATTCAGAAAGTTAATATTTTTTTTCAGCTGTATTTTATGGGATTTTTTAAGGAAAGGAAAATTTGAAGGAATTTTGAAAATGTTTTTGGCAATTGCATCAACGGCAGCACATGTATTCTGTTCAGCACAATCATGACACTGGGGCACACAAAACCCCAGTTTTCATTTGTTGAGACTGACTTTAAGAAGCTTTTTCCCCAGTGCATACAATTTGGTCTGTGTGTCCTCTTTTGTGGCCATTATTAACTCACAGTGTGGGCTATAAACCCAGCCTTCCTCATCTGGTGCCAACTGGCATCTGTCACCACTCTCTCCTTATCTGCCACCTCTGCCAGTTCCCAGTGTGAAATGAGGCCACGCCACGCTATCGTTGGGATTAGACCTAATGCACTGAGTTCTCCCTGCCCTGTTTATTTTTACCAACTTATTTAGATTTCCAGTCTGGGAGTCTGATGTCCAGAAATGCTGGTGTTTTAATAAGCACTAAATCCACACAGATGCAAAGCCTGACTATTTCCTCTTGCGTTATTTTGTGTGTCCTTAGAGGGAATGCAGGAGATGCAAAATCCTACAGCACAGAAAGCCCTGCAAAAGTTGCTTCCATACCACTGCCATGTGTGCCCAGGTGCTGGAAGGACCAGGGGACACGAGCAGGGACAATTCCTGACTGTGACAAGAAGCACCTGGAGCCAATTGAGGTAATGCTCTGCAGGTATTGACCAGATAATTGTTCTGCTACTATTTCCTAAATTAGCTGTATCTTTATTAGATATTGGGAGATAAAATGGACAAGCAATAAATGTATTTAAAACCTCTTCCTCTAATACATAATGGTGATTAGATAAAAAACATTATATGATCCTTTTATAACCCTGATCTGAAACTGATGGAACTAAACCCAAACTAGATCAGATGCCAAAGCACAAAAAGAGCAGGGACAGAAACATGAGATGTGGAGTTTGGTTCTTCTGTAGGGAAGAACATAAAGGAACTCCACAAAGAGAGAAAGCATCTAGTAGCTATTTAATGCCTCTGCAGAAGTGTCCTTATGCAGTCTTTCTTAAGGGTTCCAGTCCAGGCCATTTTTAGACACAGCCAATCTCTTACTAGATATTTCAGGTAGGAATACATTACATTACTGGACAGCATTTTTCTTCAAAAGCTAAATAGAATTCTCATTTTCTTCCCTTCATTTTTTTCTTATTACTACACAAAATTTTTCAGCATCATGGGTGCTTATACTTTTTTAATACTTATTTGCCTGTTAAGTCCCCCAGTACCTTCTCTACCTTCTTTAAATTAGCCACCAGACGTCATTAGTCAGAAAGTAATAAAAGCATGAGGCTTTCATCTAATAAAACAAGGTTAGCAAGGTTAAGACAAAAATGGAAATTAAGCAAGCCTCCAAAGCGAAAAGCTGCAGAACACTTCCAGAGGGTGTAATGGATTTCAAAATTTTATGCATGTTCATAAAGCAATTAGATTCATGGAAGACAAACACTTCAAGTGTGGTGAAAAGAAAGATGTCACCTCTCAGCAAGTCAGTTAGCAGCCACTTGCAGATCACTGAGGAATGGGTGGTGAGCTGGGGAAGAATCACCACACGCTTCCCAAGCACCTTGTGTCAGGCACTTTCAGGGAAGACGAATGATCTAGATGGGCCTCTGGCCTGGTTCAATACATCAGTCCTTACAGTTTCTTCTTATCCCTTCGGGGTGGGGGGATGGCTTATGTGATTGATGTAATTAATCCACTGTATCGCACAGAAACTCTGCCAAGAAAACAAATTGCTATATTCATCATAATGTTGCTGGGACAGAGGTCAACAGCACAGAGCAGCACTTCTGGGCTGATAAAGGTACAGCCTGACAGCCTGGGAAAGGGTTTCAGAGAGAGATGCGCAAGGTGTGTGTGTCTGGGGTGAAACAGACTGGGTAAATGCACAGCAGCACGAGTGCCACTCGGGTGTTGCTCCTCATTCCCGTCCCGTGGCAGCGGACAGATCGCTCTGGGCAGCTGCAGTGAGGAGCAGCTGAATGAGGAGATCCCGCAGCAGTGCCCCGGTGGGGCCCGGGGGCTGCGTGCGCCCTGGGAGGCGGCGCTGGCGGAGCTGCGCGCAGAGGCGGAGCTCGGCTCCAGCAGGGTCTGTGCTGGAAGGGTGCCCCGCTCAGCGGAGCCCAGGGCAGAGCTCCTGACGAGCAAAACATCAGCACCCTGCAGTGCAACAGCGCTTTAAGCTGCAGAAGAGTCATGTTTTCCCTGTGTGAAGTTCGTCAGGAGGGGCTCCAGGACATTGGCTGAGGCTTCACTAACTAAAACTTGCACTTTCAGGCCATTACAGCCTCAGGATTGCACTTTCTTATACACAGATTCCTCTTTCCTCACTTCACTTTCTGGCTCAATCAACAGCAATGGTTGGTTTCTAACATGTTCAGCAAAATGTAATTGAGGGCATGTGCCCAGAGCTTAGTGATGGTACTTGGATCAGAAGAAGGTGAAACGTTGATGGAGACTCATGGACACAAAGCAGGATGGGTTTCAGATCTCTGTTTCCATATCACTTCAAAGAAAAGTACGTTCATTTAGTCCAAGGAAATGAATGTAATACTGGCATTAATATTTTTTTAATTTTTCTCGGTAATTAAAGAAATCAGACTACTGACGTTTCACAAATAAATAACACTTGACTGTCCCTATAAGCTTAAATAAGCAGTGATTTATTTAGAAATACTAAGCCCAAACACTTGATATATAGCACTTGGTACTTCGAGAAGCATTGTCCAAACCAGTCAACTTTCAGCTTGATTCATTACTACCCAGCAAAACAGAGCTCTGCCATAAGCAAGGCATTGCAGCCTAGAGTCCTGCCAGTCAGCTGTACTCTCTGATTATATTTGTCCATAAGCAGACCTAATAATCATAGCCCAAATAATTATTGAATTATTGGAGTTTACTGGTTTCATTGTTTGAGTTAATTTTTATCTTAAATTAATTATAAATATTATTGTATTTATCTAGCTGTCTATCAACATAAAGAAAGGATTCATAGGCCAATTACTGTTTTCTTGATCATTTAAAGTATTCTGTGATTGCCTAACCTGAGCTCAGATGGTGACAAACATTTGTGTTTTTCCATTCAGTTCAGCATAGTTTTCTTATTTGTGGAAGTGAGAAAAACATTGTCTATCAGTTCAGTGCTCTATTCCTATCAGTTTCAGTGCTCTGATGCATTTCACTCATTTTTTTCTGTAATTCACTTCCCTTTCCAAGTTATAAAATATTTGGGCCAGGTACTCTGCTCTAATTGATTTAAACCTGCTGAGGACAGGTTTCAAGAGCTCATGAATAAAAAAGAATGTTGTTCATCTATTTTTTCATCTATTTTTCACCTTACTAAACCAAAGCTAGATTGTATTATGCATTCAATTACATTATAATCATCTTACTACATGTGTCTGCAGTAGTCAGCAACTCACAGGGATATGGTTATATGGATAGCTTTATGCCTGAGATACTTCCAGTGGTTTTGGGGGTTATTCCAGTATCAACATCCTCATGTATGTTTTTGTGTGCAGGATCAGGGTCACAGCTTTCAAGGTGGTAATTTCTAAACAGGAACATGACATGCTACATTTCACACTGTGACAGATCTTGTAGTAACACTCAAATCTCCAAGAAATATTCTCACAAGAGTATGACTCAAACCGGCCTCAACTGTCAGCACATGTAAGGGATCAAATGCTCAGAAAAAAAAAGTTTCAAAGCAAGAAGCCAAAGCAGCATAACTATTCATAGGTACTACAGGGCAAAACCCAGCTGCCAGCTGGCTGACCTAAACGTGGGGATTGCCAATTAAAAGGAAAAATGAAGATGATGAAGAATGTTAGACTGAGGGCTAGTAAGGTGTGGTCAGTAAGGAGTTTACATAACTTGTTTTTGGCTTTCACCAGCCTGATTTTGAGGTTTAGTGTTTCTACCCCAAGAGCACAGCTGTGATTTCTGGGGTGTTATCAGTATCAAATATTTTTCATGGTAAAAACTACTGACAAATAAATATTTTCACAAAGCAGGACTTTCTTAAAGCATTTAAAATTTTATAGTCAATATTTTTTATTTTCTACTTTCTGTCCCAAATTTAGAATTATTTACCAAACTTTACCTTTTGTATTTTTTTTTTTTTGTGAATGTAGCAGGTTTTCTACATTATGTTTACTCAATAACTTAATTTTTTTTCTCTCTGAAGTGTCATAGGCTGCCTTATGTGTTGATGTACTAGACAACTAGGAAATATTTTTAATTTAATCAGTGTAGCCATATGATGTCACAAGCTTCTTATGACTAAGCAATATGTTATCAATAAAGCCTTGTGCTTATGGCCTACGGATATGCATGGGATTTCACCTGATATTTATTGTGTCTGTCCTTCTGAATTTATCCTTTCATCACTCTCCTCATCCTCCTCTCACCAGATGAAACAACTTCTTTTACCTTTCCTTTTAGGTGTAGGCCCTTTACAATCCTGGCATCGTCCCCTCCATTTCCTCTGTGTCCATCCTAACTGGACCAAAAAGCCTCTCCTGAAAGATGTCTCAGATAGAGCCTCCCCAACAATGAGTAGAGAACAAGGCAATGGGACAGAGAATGTGAAGCCATGCAGTATAAACCTGACAGATCTGGACATTTTCACTTAGGAGTAGAGAGTCTTTAAAAATCTCTAACAAAAATGCAGCAGGGTAAGATCACCCTCACCCTGGAGAGGAGCACAGCATCAGGGCAGAGCCCTTTGGGGCACACATAGCAAAGGCTTAGTGCCTTCTCCATCATGTTCATTTCCTTCAATGTTTTTAGCTGATAAACTTCCACAAGTGCACCCTTAATGAGCTGGTATGAACACTGCACCAGCTGAGCACTGCTGCCACTCTGCAGTCAGGGCAGGTGATCCAGGCAAGGCTTCTCACCACTCACTCACTGGCTGACCCTGGTGGCAGGGCTGGGAAAGGGACCCTCAGTCAGGACCAGCAGTTATCCCAGATCCAAAGGACAAATAGAGTGATACAAACACCTTGCTGGTGGCAATAGTGAACAACTACCAGCTGGATTAAATTAACTCTTTGTCTAGTACAGCTAATGTTAAGTGTGATTTGATCAGCTCTTACCATCCCTGAGGGAGTTGGAGGCTCTTTGGTTCTGGTACTGCTCTTTGGTATAGAACAGTAGTTTCAGTGATGTTTATTGCCCCCCTTGAGGGTGTTTGGTAAGGATCATCTTTTCTGATGTTTTTTGACTGCCATCATGGCTAAGATGTTATGCAGAACTGTGGTTCTGCCCAGTCGGGGGCTTCATCACATCTGCCATGGACAGCCAACACTCCTTGGCATCCCCTCCCGCTTGTGATCTTCAAACTGCTGCAATTTATGCACTTGCTAGGCCAGTTCAGTACAAGTAACATTCTGGAAAAAATGTGGTTGTTTACCAGTGCTCATCCCAGGAGAATGATATCTCAAAACCACTAACATATTTATAACATATTTTCATTTAAATAGAAATAACCACACTCCAATAAGTTTAACTCCCTGAATTCAAAACATCCATTTCTGGTTTTCCAGGGATTTGCTTCTGGTTTGAACCATCTTTCAGTGACCACAGCTGTTCCTCCATGTCTTTGCGTGCTTCTTTGAGCTATGTGAAGAATTGCTAACGCTCAGTATGGTCCGTATCGCCAGACTGATAATTCAATACTGATTGCTTTCGTGATGAATGATTATAGACCTAATGATGGGTTCTCCAGATAATGGGGTACAGGTTCTGTGAACTCTGGTTTCAGCTCTTCCCACGACTGGAGGGATTGGGATGTTTTTTCCAGCTAAGAGTCTCTCTCGATTTAAAGTGAACTCGTCCTGCAGCTGGTTCTTCAGCCACAGTGTTTCTAGCTTCCTCCTCCACGCCCTGATCATCTTCTTTCATTAAACATTCAGGAATTCCGTATGGAATTGAGATAGCAGATGGGCATTCGGGTTCAGATGTGCAGGATCTCCCTCTGGAGGCCTCCAACAGCAACTGCTCCTCTCCCTTGGTTTCAGAGACCCGGGGAGAAGCGCTTTGGCGGAACTAAAATGATGCTGAAATTCAGATCTCTCCCCTCGGACAGGATGAACTTGCTTTCTCATTTGCCTTACGCCACCAATCATTCTGGCAGATGTGGCTGCAATTTGCCAGCAGCTTCGAAAGCTCTTGGAACGGCACCTGTCCCCACTTCACCCAAACGGGAAAGGGGGGAGAAGGGCTGAGGCGTTTCCATGCGCTGGCCGGGCAGCAGCGCCCGCAGCGCCGGGGCTCCCTCGGTGCTGCTCGGAACGACCCGACCCAGCTCATCGGAGAGGAGCACCCGCTGAAGCACTCTGATGGAAATGAGCGTCACCGAGATGAGAAGGAACCAGAGGGAACACTAAACCAGCACACAATGAAGCTTCTAATGCTAAGGTTTGAAAAGCATACAAAAAGGACAACATGAACCACTTGGGCCTTTAGGCGTGTTCAGGGGTTAGTCCCACATGTGGGGGACTTCAGTGTCATAGTCCCCCATCCGACCAGTTGAATCACTTTATCTGAAACATACTTGGCATAAAATGAAGTATTTCTGGGCGTAGGAAGGAAGATATGCAGGCTACCAGTTCTTCCCAATGAAATATTCTGGGTTTTATAAAAGGTTTACAATTGTGACTCTAAAAATAACAAAGGCACCCTTCTTTCATTAATTGAAGTAATTTGTATCAAGAACTTAGAATCAACTTTTATTGTAGAGACCATGTTGAATTAAGTGATTTTCACTTAGTACCATCCACTCTACCTGTACCTTTCTTCCTCACTTTCATGAGTCTTTTGAACTCATGTTGATCAGGTCTCCCAGTAAGAAGCTGCTCTCCACCACACTTGTAAAGGATGCTATCGGACTGAAACCCAACAAGAGGAAAAGGTTGTTTGAAAAGTTGTATTTCAATATCAATACCTGTGCATAAATAAAAGGCTTCCATTGACTTTCAGCCAGTTAAGCTGGTAAAAAAATTCCTGGCTAAAGAAGGATTCAGACTGCAATCTCTTTGGAAATTCTACTGGTTAGCAAATAAAATACCTTGTAATCAAAAAGCACCCTTAGTGGATTTAAAATAGGAATTTGTTTCGGTAACAGTTAGAAGATGTGTTTCAGATTTTAAAACTATAACTAAGCTAAAAAAAATAAAAGAGAGAAATGTCAACCCATGATCTGAAGGGGAGATTGTGGTCCGAATCCATGCCTATAAACACAACAAGAACTGTGTTTTGAATACTAACAATAACTTTCAGGTATACGTTGTTGGAAGTTAAAATGTTTGTCTGCTGTGTTAGTGACTTTGGAATCAGGAAAACGGAAAGGTACGCAAAAATATTCCTGCTCCCGTAGTAGCTAAATGCAGAATTAACTTCCATCACTAAGCGGCGCTGCTGCATCAGGCCCATGGGCGGCTCTTGCTCGTCACACGGTGAGGTGGAGCCAAGAGTAAATAAATACCTGGACACATAGATTTGAAAGGATTTTTTAATGCTGGAACGTGTATGTATTATCTAGCTAGCCAGCTAGCTAGCTAGCTAGCTATCATCTATCTATCCATCTCTGTGAATTAATATTCCTCTTTCAACTTAAAAAAATCTTTCAGCTTAAAAAATACTTTACTGAGTGGCTGCTCTATCTTCCATCAGAAATATCCTGTATTTTCATTAAGCTGTGAAAGATTTTGTGCTGCCTTGTGGTATTGGAAACCATTCTGAAAGTTATGATGATGCAGATAGCAAATTCTTGGTGCCTGAGGCTCTGTAAGTCCTCAAGCTGGTAACGTACATTAAAAGGAATTTTAGATCTATAGAGCCAACTCTCCTTTCATCAGAGGATCTGAGAATAGGCTTAAAGTGCTTCTTACTGTGATACACAGAGCATGTTAAGCAATATTTTACTCCTTCATTTGCAAAGATGGAGTTTCAGGAGGGAGCATAGCCAAGCCAGAAATCCACACAAATATTGTTAAAATTGTTCATGCAGCTAAGGTGGCTGCAACTGACTGGTAGAACTTGTTCTAGTCTGGAAAGGAGTTTTTTTCCAGCAGAGTTCAAAGCAAGCTGGATGTGGACTGGATGGAACAGGGTAGGAATCTCAGAAATTATTTGCAGTTAATGAGAGTGAATACACTTAAAAAACAAAACCTGTACAAGACTGCAATGATCACAGCTCCAGCATACAGCAGGCCTAGAAAGTACAGGTTGGACCTTGTAGGCTTGTCTTGGGTTTGTTCTTCACATCCTTGCTGTGGACACTGCAAATCCTAGAGATAAAAATAAAAGATTGCAGGATGATTAGTGGTCCATTTGACTCTTCCAAGATGGTTTTTAGAAAAAAGAAGAGAAACACAAACGGTACTGCACTCTTTGAAGAAATGAAAGGAAGAGTATCAGTACTGATTAAGAAAGAAACTATCACCTCAAAAGAGTGTTTGACATATAAAAATGTGACCATCTGAATTAAATTGATTTACGTTTCTCACAATTGCTCTGTGAACCATTCTCATCTTAAAAGCTAACTTAAGAGCTTTTATTCAAACGAAGACACAAATCATTAGAAAGAAAAGGGAATAAGACATTTGTAAAGGCTCTTGCAGCTATAGGCTCTCACATTTTTTGCATTAGGAAAAAAAAGCTAATTAACACAGAAAAAAGTAGGAGTTACAACCACAGTAATGTTTACTGCTTCCCACTCCTTGAAGATTATTTAACAATTAAATTAGAGGAGGAATGCTTTTCTATTGTGATTGGTGATGGAGGAACTATAAACCAAAATACTTTTCAAATAAATGAGTGTAAGGTTATAGTTTCAAACACAGCAAAGCTGCCAAAATGCAGCCTGTCCCCCCTTACCCACCCTTGGCTTTAGCCCTTGAGCTGGTACTTGCCTGATCAAATCACAGTCCAGTTAAAAAGTCTAAACTGACAGAAAACACACTACTCACTGAAAAAATACAAGTCAATGCATTTTTGCCAGTTCAGCTCCCTTAGCTCAGGCACCAGGTGGTCAGACAAGCTCTGTCAAGGGACAGCATGGGAGGAAGTGGCATGGGGATGGGATCAAGTGTCCGTTTGGGCAGCAGTTGCTGCCTCAGCTTACGTGGATCATCAAATTGAAACTTATCCCTTTTGGCCTTTTCTTTCCCATATGTGAAATCCTGTGTGATTTTTGGATAGCTTTCCTCTTGTGGCTGAAGCATCTTTTAAGTTTTGTCTCTATGATTTATCATAGAGTAGAATCATAGAATCATGAAATCATTAAGGCTGGAAAAGAACCTTGAGTCCAATCTTTAACCAAACACCACCATATCGATTAAAGGATAGCAATAAGTGCCATGTCCGGGCATTTCTTGCACACTTCCAGGAATGATGACTCAACCACTTCCCAGGGTAGCCTGCTCCAATGCTTAACCAGCCTTGCAGTGAAGAAATCCTTCCTGATGTCCAACCTGAACACACTGTCCTGGCACAGCTTCAGGCTATGCCCTCTTGTCCTGTCACTGCTGCCTGGGAGAATAGACCAACCCCCACCTTGCTACACCCTGCTTTCAGGCAGCTGTAGAGTGTGATAAGGACACCCCGAGCCTCCTCTTCTCCAGACTAAACACTCCAAGATCCTCTTCAGACATTAACTACTATGATATCTTTTTCTCTTCAGTCGGAAGACCAGTGTTGTTTCCAATGCAATTTCTGCTAGTTAACTTTTAGAAAAAAAATCAGTTCCAATCAAGGACTTAGAGAATTTATATATATTCTTCCTATTTCTTTTTTTACATCAACATACCAGAAATGGTCAAGGGACATTTTGGACTTCCAAGTTACTCTCTCCAACTGCTCCTCAGACCTGCAAAGCAGATTACAAAGATGTGCTGCCAAGAAGCTTGCTCCTTCTCCCACTGCCACTGCTGGCGATGGTGTTGCACGGAGAGGGGCCTGACCCAGCAGGCCATGCCCAGGTCCTCACCAAAGGCTCACTGTCCTCTGCCAAACTCTGCTTTCCAAAAGGACAAGTGATGAAGGAGGCAAAAGGGTATTATACCAGAGGTCAAGAAGACATAAATATGACTTTAACATGGTAGTGATACAGCAGTGTGTAATACCAAGGAGCTGAAAAGCACTTCAGCATGTTGCACTCTCTGTAGGTGTCAGGACAGGAAGATAACACGAAGGGTGGTTTGTATCCTCTTAGTATTCACATCCCATGGCTCCAATTATCCCTGTGAGAACAGAGATTTGTTTCTTTTTTAATTATGTTATTCTTTTGGCATCAGATGCCTGAAAGTTACTAACATTATTCAAGGTTGTGCAAGAGAAAAAAAGTCTTTTGTGGATTTAAGAGCAATTGTTCCACTGTGACAATTTGTAAGTAGGAGACAGTGGCAGACTCAGGATGCAAAATTTGGTTCATGCAGATGACAGCAAAACAGGAGAATGGGTCAGCCTCTTCAAGTAGAGGGGGATTTATAATTGTCAATTTACAGAGTAGGAACATAGTAAAAATATTCAGTGGAACTTAACCTTTTTAAAATTTCAACTGCACTTTAGTTATAAAAATACTAAGGGTGTGTGAAGGAAATTCTGCCTAATTTCCAATATATTTTTCTGTATATGTTTCTCACTGTAGAAAATCATCAAGACATCATCAAAGCAGACCAAATGTAAGAATTGTATTTCTGTCTTCAGCAATCATAATAAAGCTACATATCCCTTTAGAAGGGTAAGGGCATAATAGCAGGGATGGCATCAGAATTTCTGATTTGTCAGCATTAAGATTTTAATGTAAAATATTCTAAATAATAATTAATGGATTATGTGGTGATTGTATTGTGTGAGTACTTTGCTTTCCCGTGAGGTCTGTCTTTACCACATCCCAGTACAGCATTAGCAGTGTCTATCTTTTGCTTTATTGTTCAAGCTCAATCATTCTTTCCAGAGAAAGATTCTCATCTCCAGAGCCACCACAGAATTCATAATTGAACAGCTCCATGTAAAGGAAAAGTGCCTTCTTCCATAATTAAACACTCTCTCTGTGCTGCAAACATCATAATAAATCAATCAACATGCTGAAATTTTTCAAATTACTAAAATTCTTGTATCTCAAACTCTTATAATAGTTCTTTAATTTCAAAGCCCATAAACAAGGTTAAATAAGAAATCATCTAAAGGAATAGTAAAGGGAGGAAAGATATGATTTCTCTGATAATATAGTGACCATGTTTTATTCCATCCAAAACGTCCCACAACAGCAAGGCAGTGAATGTATGTCAACCACTGAGCAAACCCCACAGCATTTCTCCTTCACCTTCCCATGGTGTAAAATTTGGAATAATCACCTTGCTGCATGTTGCAACTTCTATTTAACTTCCATTGTTTTTTTAAATTCTGTAAGTATCTAAAACACATAAACTCTTCTGCTTGACCCTAGCTTTTAAAAAACTCATCAGTTATGAGTAGCACAGAAATACTGTGGAAACTCTAGGCTGATGTTCACTATGCTTATAACTTTTTCCTGTAGCAATTGTGATCAGAAACTAACCTTTAACTACAACATTATCTGTTTCCTTCTCTATCACTTCCAGAACTGGGAATGATGAAGATAAACAATGTTCCTAACTCTTGTGATAAAATTAGTAAAATTAGCTCAGCATGGAAACATAGCATATTAGGAATATCTTATGCATGAAGATGGAAAAATATTGTACAAGAGGTAAAAGTAAATCAACACACAGAATGGCAGTCACTTCAAGAATAAACAATTTTTGGGTCCTGGGAATTCTTGTCAGAATGGATTCATGCACACAACACATTATATCCAATTCTATTTTCCCAATTAAACAGAATGCAGTCTTATTATCTGATTGTTTTTCTGGCAAAGACACTGTGTTTTCCTCTTGTGCTTCTAAAATAGAGATGCAGATTCTAAACAGCTTGACATTCAACAGAAATGATCTCATTCTTTAAATCTGTAGCGTCAAAACAAGACAGAAATAACCTTTGAGTGCAATGAATATTTTCTACAAGATTAAGGCCCCACGCCGGAAATGGGACACTCAATTGTTCTTAAGATCTTTGATATGTGTCTGTCAGAAGAAATCTAAACTGACTTTTGGAAAGGAAGGATGAAGTGGATTGAGAACTTTCTTGTGGCTGTACCATAATTAAAGTTATTGTTGCCAGGCTAATTTATAATCACTGAAAGCCTCTGCTTTCCCCTTTGACTCCATGAGGAATTTGACTGCAGGATGGAGTAAGTTTTTCCAGTAGCCTGGGTAATCCCTGTTTTTCCCACCCATCACTAAAACCATTTTTTGCGTTTGTGTGGTTTTCAGCTGGACTTCAGATCTGAAAGCAGAACTCTTATCAGCTACTGAAAAAAATCCCAAATACTGTGATTAATGCTATTGACAGAGATATAAATCTTCATGCCAATAAAGGGTAAGGTCTAAAAAATATATCTTTGTATTCCTAAGACATCAAGATTTTAATATAAACCCGAAGTATCAGGGTTTTTCAGGGTTTGTTGTGGTTCCATGAGTGCCAGACTTCTCAGAAAGCAATGGCAGCAGAGAAAAGATAAGTGTGCAACTTCCAAAAATGTCCTCAGCTCCTGCTTCCCACACACCACTGCTTAGTGCCAAGGCACTAGGGGATTTTTGGAAGTGGAATTTTGGAAGTTTGCGTCCCTCAGGAGTTTTGTACGAGTGGGGTTTTGTTTTGGTTTGGTTTTGTGGTTTGGTTTTTTTATTGGGTCAAGAGTTTGATAAATTTTCTGGGTAAACTGGAACAGATTAAACCTCCAAGGTGAGAGATAGCTGTCAATGGAAGAAAAGTTTTTGCTCACAAAGGCCTGTCTTTCTCACATTTACTTGAAAAGTAGTTCTACTTCTACATATGTGCCTGTGTACTTAAGGATATAATTTATTGTAATAACAAACAGGATACTTTGGTCTCCGGGAACAGCTGCAAGGGGCTTTGGAGCAGTGGTGTGGAAAGAGCAACATCCTTCCTGCAGCAACCAGCAAGAACAGCAGCCAGCCCAGCACAGAGCTGGGCTACAGTCAGCAGTCCTGGTTCATCTCAATCTAAATCTCCCTGGAATCCCTGCAGCAAACAGTGCTTGACAAACTCCTCTGATGAATCTGCCACAAAGACCACTTATTACCTGAATTTCTGCCTGAAGCTCCATCTCTTCCCATCATCCTGGCAGTGACCCAGGCTGTGCAACGGGGACTAAGTGCACTTTTTCAGGGGAAGAGGGACTTGAGGAGGAGGCAGGAATTTCAAGCCCAGTAGCTGTGTGAAGGAGACCACTGCTGTGCGCAGGATCATGGGAAACCATAACCAGCAAACTTTTGATGTCCCATGATCTTGAGTGTCAGAACAGGGTGGTACAGATGGACTGCAACCCAGCTGTTCTGCAGTTCAGGGCCAGGCTGTCCCATGCACTGCTGTCACAGGCTCCAGACCACTTGGAATTTACAGACACCTCACTCATTTTGCAATTTCCTCAGAGATCTGACAAAATTGCTTGAAAATAAAGAAGCTTTGCCCACATGTAGGTGCAGAAAATGTCATAAATAATTAGAGCTGATCAAAAACAAAATCATTGAGACCTTTTAATATTTTGCTCTAAATCAGGACATTTCTAAAATCACAGGATCATAGAATCATAGAACAGCATGGGTTGGAAGTGGCTCTAAAGACCATGTAGTTCCAACTCCCTGGGACACCTCCCACTAGATCAGGGCTCAGAGCTCCCTCCAGCCTGGCTTTGAACACTTCCTGGGATGGGGCATCTACAACCTCCGTGGGCAACATGTTCCAGTGCCTCACCACCATCACAATGAAGAATTTCCTTCTAATATCTAATCTAAATCTACTTTCTTTTACTTTGAGTCCATTCCCCCTTGTCCTGTCACTACAAGTGCTTGTAAAATGAGAAATTCTCAAATATTTTAACTATAAATATAAGAATTATAAACAGGCATTTTACATAGATATGAAATGCTTCCTTCCTTAACATATTAACCTTTCAAAGAGGCAGAAAAAGACCACTATTCGCTTTTTTTTTTTTTTTAATTTTTCCACTCATAAATATTTTTTTTAATCTGACATTTTGCCATCTTAGAGAGGGTATTGAAACAAAGCAATCTGTTTCAAAGACCATCACTATGCAGCCACCAGGCTGGGGTCTGATCAGGCATCTTGTGTTCTAAACCTGCACAAATGGACATGTCCCAGGCTGAGTTTTCATGATGGGAAATCACATCCTTTTAGCCAATCAAGAATGGATCATGGAGGTATGAAACGGGCAGAGCTATGACCAAAAGCTGAAAGGGCCTTGCCAGAGTTCAGCAGCCTCATGCTTTCACACAAAGTGCTCTATGAGTGGAGATTCACCAAATCTTTTTTCATTGGAAAAGCTATGCAAATGATTTGCATATTCTGACTTTTTATGCTTCTCTATGAACCAATGCTTTGGAAAACAGACTGTTTTTCATACTACTTCTTCAGTCAAGAACTCTCTGAAGAAGGAAATCTAAATGTGAGAAACCCTCAAGTGTTGTAGGATGCTGCCTCAAGTCCAGTCAATTATTCCACCTTTTTTAAGTTTTCCAGAATTGTTCTTCGTCAGCATGGGACCCTGGGCCACTACTTCTTAACACAGTCCATGTGTCATGGGAAATGGTGACTGGTTTCATGAGCAGCTTCTCACTGACCCAGAAACCCTACAGGAACATCTCTGGTAAGCGGAAGGTATCACACAAAACTACCAAGACTCTACAGTCAGAGTACGCTTCTGCTGCAGCACAGTAAAGTGTTTATGGAAGCCAGCACTTGAACATATTCTTAGATTTTAGAGACTGAAAGACTCTATGTCTGCTTTTCTGACTACTCATCCATCACAAGACTTTAAATGGAAAGGCAAAGTTTACATATTTTGTGAGAGCCCATTTTGCTCAAGTTTGGGGAACTCAAGCCCCTCCTGCAAGCCATTCAGCCTGGTCCTTGTTCCAAACTCCCTTTTCACATTGAAAGATGGATATGAATACATTTGAAGTAACTCCCGACCACTGTCCTGGGCTTAGGAGAAGATGAAGAAGGAAGGAGAAAATTCTTGCCCAAGCAGTTATGAAAAGGGACATTTTGGCTGGTGTTCTCTTTTGTGTTTCCAAAGTAAATCTTCTCATCTCTTGACTCTCTGTTCATACATACCCTGGCAGTTCTACCTGACTGACACCATCTGTTATTCCCATGCTTGGGGAGAGAAATTAGTCTTTTCCATCTCTGCAAGAAACCATATAAAAACAAATGCTAAAAACGTAGTGGCTGTCTCTAATATACTGCAATGGCTTAAACCAGTTATATTTACATCTTGAGCCACATTAAATTTAGGCTGTGGGCAAACGACCAAATCTTTTTGCAAGATGTTGCAAATATTTGTTGATGATAAATATGTGACATGAGTATCCAGAATGTCTATGCGGAAGGGGTATTAAAACAACATAGAGGCAGATCACTGTTCAAAATAAAGCCTTGGAAACTTGCAGCTGAAGTATGCTTGCTACCTTAATGTAATTTGTAGATATATCTTAAAGCCTGAAATTTAGGGAAAAAGAAGTATTTGAAAAATTAAAAGCAAACAACAAACCAAGGTCTTCAACATTTAAGCAAAGAGAATAAGTATTGGTTGTGGAGAGGAGCTATGACTGAAAATTAACCACACCCCTCCTTACAGGATTCCTTCTCTACACTTCATCTTGTCATCTGGAATACATCAGTGAGGTATTGTGTTGTTTTGGGTCAAACAGATTTTTAACTAAACTGACAAAAAAGTGTAAATCCTTAAGGCGAACCCCCCAATATTAGTCAATTTTATCAGAATTAACTAGCTGGATTTCATGAAGAAACTGGCTGAGAAACCTCAAAGGGTTTTTTAAAAAATGGATACTGTAGTTACTGGGAGCTAAAAAATTAATGAGTGCTTAAAGCTTGAAATCTTAGATCTTATTCATAGAAAGTCTGGAGGGTGATAACCTACAAGAGCAGTTACTGATATTTCTACTTCCTCTGTTTAAGGAGAAATATCTCTGTCTGTGAAATAAGCAGCTTAGAAAACTCTTAAATTACATCCTGCGTGGCTTTATTGGCTGCTTCATTCAAACAAGAGTAGGCTGACACAGTCATAGTAATGTCAGATGTTGTTTGCTTAATAAAATGTCTCTCTGATTAGACTGTGGGCAGATATCTTGACATTAAAACTATTGGACTGTGGTGGATTTCACTTAATATAGGAATAAATTTCTCACAAGCATTTTATTTCTTCTTTCAGGCAGTAAAATCAGAATTAAACATATATTCATCTTTCTATAATCAAGGCATATTGTAAAGGATCTCCCACACAGCCCTTACTGTGACTCTGATTGCTTGCAGGAAACAATAACCTAATGCTTCTCGAGGAAACATCCCCTTAAAGAGACCTTGAACATTTTTCTGAGAAATCTGTTCCTATTTGGAGCTGTCAGATTAAATTTCTCTGTTTCAAGATAGTGATCTTCTGTTGGTGACTGGGTCTTTCCTTTTACTTTTTCCTACTAGTGGAGTAGTATCAACATCTTTCTGGAAGTTCTCTGGTAGTTTCCAAAATTCTAAATCACAATTAGACATGCAGTATCACACCCTATGGACTTTCTGCCACAAGGGAACATCAAGCCTTAAAGCCTTTCTGCCTGAAGATGTTTTGCACCTCTTCCTGATAATGTACTAACTTATATCCCAGAAATCGACTATAAAATATTAAATATCAGAGTTGTATCATATTTACCTTGATTTTATAGCAACATGTATTACCTAGCAAGGTGCAGGGCAAAGGGGATTCATGTCCCCTGTACCACACTGACATAGTATCAGTATGCTAAGTGATTACCGGATGTAACACCTAAGTGTAAACAATTTGAAGGTCATTATCATGGTCTGTTACAGTGGTGCCACACAGTCTTCAAAAACACAAAAGTTGTGAACAGACACTACGTTATCATTAGCGAGCAGTTTGGCTGAGAGATTTCTGTGAAAAATAAAAGTGGTAAGTACTATCCAGTCATAATTGACTCCAGTACTACGGACAGTAAAGGTCAAAACTGAAATATCTGGCACACTCAGAGACTGACAGCATGTTGCTGTGACATAATTCTGTCCATCTTACTACAGAGACCTCTTTATCAGCACTAATAAAATAATTGGGTTAGAAAGGGGAAAAATCTGATGGTTTCTACAATTTCTCTTGTATAAGAAGAGGGAAAATAACTTCTCTGAGCTTAATACCATCATCACAGTGAACTTGTATCACCATACAAATGCTATCCAGTGACAGCAAACCTAAATTAAGTATTTTACACTCAGTTAGATGCTTGTCTGCTTATGTGTACAGGAGATTTTGTGCCTTCAAAGTTGGTGGCATACATGTGCACACTTCAAATAATACCTTCTCACTAAGCAAAGCAGCACTGCCTCTAGACAAAACCTACTGCAAGCACTGGTCACTGGGCAAAAGCAGAGATGAAAGCTGGTTTATCTATGGAATTGAATTGGTCTTGAGCCTGCAGTTAAGCTTTCCTCAGAATACTGTAGAAGGAAAGACTGAGTGGCCTTTTCTCTTCTTTAGCTATTATTGACATTATTTCTATAGTTCCACTGCCATGCACCTTTTTCCTTGGCTTTCAGTTTATCAGTGAAAGTAATGTCTAAACAGAGAGTACACATGAGGCAGGGATTACCTGCCAGCTCCTTCCCTTTAGTGTCATTTACCTGCAGAAAGTAGGGAACTATGAAACAGTGAGGTAAAAGAACAACAGAGTATTTCAAAGAACAGCACTGAAGATGCTATCTCATAGCATTAAGATATAAAGGCCTATTGTGGGAGCAGGTGGGTTTGAAACCTCCACTAGTTACCAAAATGTGCAAGGAGCTACTGTTTTAAAAAATGTGTGTGCTCTCCTGCCATGGGGATGCCACATACATGCCCCACTTCCACAAAGGAAAGCATTAACAGCCTTGCTGGCTGCAAAACTATGGAGAACAGTCACCACTAATGAGGCTCTATTTCTTTTGCTTTTCTGTGAAAAAAAATCAGCAGATATTTTAATTCACAGGCATGAAAGAAAGGGATGAGGAAGATGCTGACTTCCAGACTCTGCAAATGCTCACAGAAATTGCAGACCAGTGACAGGCAATTTATTTATTGTCACTCTGTTGTGAAATCACCATATTAATTTCCCACCATTGTGGAAATATTAGCTACTATGTATTCAGGTGGCCTTAAAGGTAGAAATCAGCTGCCTTTAGAGGTCAAATAAACTGTCCCTGAAAATGCTTATCATCTTGGTATATGAGATTCCATTAATACAGTGAAGGTGGGATGCAGTTGGGAGGGATGAATTTCAGAAGACATTTAATTGAAAGTAACAGAAGTTAGGTACAAAATCTAATTGGACACCAATATGCTCAGAGTAGTTATTAGTGGACCCACTGTTTAAATTGAGGGATTGATCAAGAAGCCTATTTCTATCAAGCTTGGGGCTAGAGAAATCTGGCCCAGGTCCAGTTTCATTCAAAGTTTCATTTGTAACCTGGATGATGGACTAGGCAACATTTCTATTAAATTTACAGACAGCATGAAACTGCAGAAGACTGACAGGATATTGGCTGACAGGATCAGAATTCAAAATGGTTTGGACTCACAGGAAAAAAATTCACAAGAAGACATTAGAGGGAATTCAGAGCAAGTGATGGAAACCTAGATACTTAGGCCATGTTTCCACAATCATGTGAGATCTGTGCAATGCTCAGTCACCCACATTTACCACCACATTTTGTAGCAGATACAATAATTATCATCATAATTTGCAACCTATTACACCTATTACCTCATGAGCAACATGCCATGTTCACCTATACCTTTAGCAGCAGCAGTAGGCTGGATATCTACCTGGAAGTGATCAGAGAGCTGTGTGAAGAGGAATGGAACCATCACACACATCACAAAGGGACAGTGCAATTGTACGGCCATCAGTGGTACTAAATCTGGGCTGCTGTAGTTCTGCCATGTGCAGGACTTTCCAGCTACATTCCCATCCTCTTTTTTTTGCTGCCACTTCTAATTCAACCACATGCTGAGGCAGTTCAGGGGGCTGACAGATGGCTCTGCCAAGAAAGTGATCATTTCTTTGTCAGAGCAGCTCTGAGTGAGCTCACCTCATAATTCTATGAGCTTGTGCAATGTGAGGGATGGGAACATGACTGGGGCAGCAGGAACTCAGCAGTTCAGATGTGATCAGCTCCAGGTGCCATAGCACTGTAAACAGAGAGAGGCCCAACTAAGACTTTAGGAAGTCTCTGTAGGCATGTGAATAAAGGGACTCCCCCTCTGAAGTCATCCCACGAGAAAAGAGATGTCTCATAGCTGTGGGATGAGCATCCATAGGTGGCTGTAGAAAATTAAGGCCAGAGGAATATTCCTTAATGGGAAGAAAAATCTCAGACTAACTTGAAAAGGATTCTGCTTCTCTGCTGTCTCCTGAATGGCATTTGCAGGAGCAAAGGGGAGCAGATGGCACCAGACAGAGCGAGAAGCCCAAATGAAGCCCCGGTCACCACCTGTGCCTGCCACAGCTTGTTCACTCACCCGGGACAAATGGGAGGGGCAAATTGTGGAGAATGCCCTGACTGATTGTGCTGTGCACAATCCCTGACCACTGCTTGCTGTGCTGTGAAATTATGCATGTGCTGAAGTGAAAGCAGTAAACAACTGTGTTCTGGAAATCTTGCTCCTGGTCTTTTTTAAGGTGTTATTCCTGCACCCATCCTGGACCCCCAGCCTCTGCCAGAGCTGGCATAGGGCTGGCAAGGCCTGGATCCCCCAGGCTGCTGGTTCATTGATTATTCCCAACACCGTGTTAATAATCCTCCAAATTACTCTTGCAATTTTTCTGCTTGGCAAAAGTGCAGAAACGCCAAAGCTGTTAAAGTGTAACACAGTTTGTTAAAATGTAACAAAAGCTGAGCTAAACAAAGACGTATTGCACTAAATAGTTAGTTTATGGAATCCCCGACACAAAGACAATGACAGTACAGAAAGACAGAGGGACTGTGGAGAGCTGGAAAGGTTGGAATCCCATCATGTGTCCTTCTGTGTCCGTCCCGTCTAGTGACTCTTAAAACCCACTCTATCAGAAGGATTTTCCAGTGCTAGAAGGAATCTTGTTGTCCTGGGGAAACATAACCACTGCCACACACAGGGCACAAATGTCATGGTGTGGTGGTGGAGGGAGATGCAGGAAAGCAGAATGTGGCACAAAGTGCAGAGATCCCTTGGCCACTGGCACTACCACTCCATCACCTGCTCTCTCTCCAACAAAAGCACAGAAGATATGATTACCTGGACAGAAGCCATGAGGGAGCAATAAAACCAATTGGAGGTCTAGAAACACAAGGAAGGAATTGAAGAATAAAGGATATTTATCCTGTGGAGGAAAAACAAAGGGAAGCCTCATAATAGTCTTCAGAACTTTTTAGCAGAGAGGAGCAGAGCAATGGAATTGCTGCAATTACTATTTGCAGCGATTGCACTCACTAAGATTTTAGGATCAGGTCACACAAGGCCTGTGAGGAAGCTGGTGATGCAGTCTTGGGATGAATTGATGACCTGCGCTACCTCTGACTAAATTTTTATGATCTTATAATTAACACACATCATTGCGTTTACATCCTAGAGCAGACAAAGCAATAAAGAGATTCATTAGATATGAAAGAGGATTACAGGGATTTGGTTAAGAATATTGCTGTAATCAGAGTCCTGTCTTAGCACACTGAAAGGATTCTGCTCAGAAATCAGAGGCCCAGATAACTCTGCAGTCCATACTCCCAACACCATCCCTCTTCAGTCTTCAAGTTATTATTCAATTGCTCTTTTAATTACCTTTACTATAATTTGCTTGAATTAATTTAACTCAAATAAAAAATAATTACTCATATTTACCAAAATCAGAAGGATTTAATAAATTGTACTTTTGTATATATCACTTGTTGCCACCTATTTGAGCACTATTCTGTGGATTTAGGACTGCTAAATAACAGCAAGTTCTTTATCCAGTTCTCCTCGAGTCCTTCAGTGTGTTGCACTAACAAGTCCACTCTGGGAAAATCCTTCTGGAATCACCTCCTGTCTTTTAAGACAGCATGAGAATGGTTATAGTAACTATTTTGTCAACCAAACCCATTTTATTGAACTATCTGCATGATTTGATTTGAAAATAATGATAACAATGAAACAGAGGATCAGCACAGGAACTCTTTCAACAAATTTTACTTCTCAGTTAAATTCCTCTACGAAAATAGTAATTTTGGTGAGCCTTTCTACTTTTTACTGTCCTTTAGCAGCTATCTTGTCCTTTTACTGACGCATTTGTCTACCAGAATCTCATTCTTTGTGTCATTTCAGCTGCTTGGGTATGTTCATGCAGTGCTACAAGGAGAGGAAGCTTGGAAGCAGTGCCTGTATTTTTGAATCCCAAAGGACAGGCTTAAATGCCATTTAGTGCTCTGCTATTGCTTACACTCCAGTGCTGAATGACAACGTGGAATACAAGTTGTGATCATCTGATTCCAGATTTTCTGGTGGTAGAATGAATCCTGGAAGAACAGGCACCCTGGTACACTGCAGGCTTATTCTGGACCCTATTAATATTTCCTGTTCCCTGTTTCCAAACACACACTCTCATTGCCTTGTGATCCAAAAGGTTGACCAGTTTACTGGGTTCTAGGGGAGTTGTGCCAGAGAGAAGGGGGAACTGATTTGAGAGCTGTGATTCTTCCCTTTATTTCCAAACAGATTATATTTTTCTAACCATAAGAAAAATCAAAATTATAGTGTATAATTCTATAGCTCTCATCCTCAAGTCTTTCCCATTCAAAACCTAATTAAAAATCCCTTCTTCTTTCTCAGCCTTTTGTCAGATCACCAGTACCAGACTTATGTGGGTGTGCCCTATTCTATATTTATTTATTTATCTAAGTGATATTTCTGCCTCTTTTTGTAAAGAAAAACCAAAAAGAACAAAACAATACCCAACAAATTCCTCTGTATATATGTGTTTTCTTTTGGATGAAGCTAGCTGGTGCTTCAGCTGCTTTTTTTCCATGGAAGTGCATAGTAACTTCTTAATCTTAAATGAGGAATCCTATATATAACAATTTACTCATCATTGATGAAAGTCCTGATAAATCCTGATTCTTTACTGCAATATAGGAATTTGGTCCAAGTGGAGAAGAATATCATAATGCAATCCTGTTATTTTTCATGTGAATTTTGCAGAGGTTTCAAATACGCTTAAATTAGCTTTGTAGACTGTACTTCCCTTGGCCTTTGTCTTCTCTTCTCTTTATTTACGCTATTTTAGCCCCTCCAGCAATATTCAATAAATAATCATTTCCTTTCTGTTAAAAGCTGCCATTGTACAATTTTTGCTCCAATGCATGTTTCCTATAGTTTTAGCTGAAAATCACCATCACCACAGCCTGAAGAAGCTTAATTCAGTAAGTTGTTAGTGCAGGCTAGTGCTTAAGAATTTACCTCACATAGTAATTAATTTCAAATTAGGAAAATGAGAGCAAACACATCTACAGTTTGACTATGTTTCTACACAATCCTGCATGAAGTGAAAGTCAAAGGATTTATTGTTTCTATCACATGTTGCATATCAAAATACACTTGATGTGTTAGCAGTTTTGATAAGCATGTGACAGAAGGAGCCAACAGAGGTGTATTTCCCATTGACACTGAGTCTGTAAGCCTGATTCAGCTTCAGTCTGATTTCCAGTTTGCAGACTCAATAGACATTCAGTGCTCGTGGAAGAAAGGATAACTGCATGCTTTTCCAATAGAAAACTCCTCAGAAAGGAGAGACATCTCAGAATTTTTGAGATGGAAAAAATTAATATGTCCTGCCCATTCAAACAACAGAAGATTTTTATTAGTATTCACTAAGCAAAATTCTTCTTTTCTCAGACTGAAAATAAAAGTGCATTGAGAGATTTTATCCTAGAATGACTGTGTCATGCAATGTCTCAGCTAGCTGTGACAAGAGCAGCTTACAAGATGAGTTTCCAGACAGATATTTAGTCTTACTCTGGTACCTTTACTGTACTAATGCAGGCATCCCTCCATCACTGCAGTTTTACTGCTGCTTCCCCACAGTCATACCAGCAAGTTCATGTTCTTCCCTTGAAACAACACACTTTGCTGTATGTACTTATCTAATCTGAAAAGCTTTAAATCACCCTGGGACCTCCTTAACAAGAGAGATCCTAAAACATTATCTTTATTTAAAGCTTTGTTGGCAAGTTCCTTGTGAGACATACAGTAAATTCACTCAAATGAAAAACAGGTCACCCGACTGCACCTTGCCACTGAATCATTACATACCTCCCTTTCCTGTGCTTCAGATACAAGTACCGGGTTTTGTCACTCCATTACATTTTAGCTATATTCCTTTCACAAAGGAAGTCCAAAGCATCACCAAATCTAATCATTTTCCACTTGTTCTGTTGCTAAGTTTTATAAAATCTTGGCATAAATAAGAACTTTTTTATAAAATGAGGTCAATGCAGGACTGCTATACGAGGTAACTGAAGAGCTCATAGAGCATGTTACACAATGCCAGCAAGTCAAAGTGAGGTATCAGTAACAAACCATGACAACGACAACAGAAGTCATAATGATGTCTGTGAGGCAGTCATAGCTGCCTCACAGGTGTTGGAAGTTTTCCACAAACCCCAGCACTTGTCATGCATACAGGAAGTCAGAACCTGCTAACAATAGTGTATGAAAACAACACACTGTTTTGCAACAAACAGGCATTATGTTAATGCACAAAGCCTAAACACTCATTTGGACTAGATAATTATCCCCCTTGTACTTCTGGAAAGGCAGAATTGCACAAAGGAGAACTGCACTAGCTCAGACATGTGGTCAAATAATGGCCCAACTGAGACCTCAGTGCCTGTGGGTACGTTTTATTATTGCTGTAAAACAATGATAACTCGTGGTAGCTAGAGACAGAAGTTTTCTTCTGCAAACTCCTATAACACTGCTTTAATTAACTTTTCCAGAGTTTTCCAGACAGTGCTTGCAGTCTATAGCAGAGCTGAGCTAGCATCACACAGCACCAGGGAAAACGAGAGCATTAAAACACATAATGGACATAGGCTGTTGCAGGGAACTCTGAATGAGGATAGAGAGAGGTCAAGCACCAGCAAGAGGTCATTTTATGTAAACAGAAGTGGAGAGCACTAAATTTAGTCAGCTGATTATTTATCTCATATTACATTTTGCTTGAACATTTGGCTGTGGAATACTAATGCTAATGTGACTCCATGGATATTCTTGAGAGCATAATAAATTTGTAGAGTAGATAGATAATCTCATTGAAATAAATACTTTGGACCACGCTGAAAATAGCACTCAGGACAATACCACTTAGACATTAGAGATATTACAATAATTGGTTTCACGTAAAACAGATAGCTAAAGACATTGGATTTGTTCCCAGGAGTGTGCTAGACTACATCATTGAAGATGGCTTCTTTAATTGAATGCATATAGGAATAGATATAACAGCTTGAGCCATACACAGTATGTCACAAACCTTAACAATTATGGCTACATTTCATTTTGCACACCTTCTCATCCCCATAAAATAGCTTGTTTCAAATTTAAAGGTACAGAATCAAATATATTTGCTTAAGAGGCATTTTATATTCTTTGAGGAAGGAGATGCATCTTCCTGCTTTCTACTGAAAAGAATCAAGTACAGTCCTGGAGCAATATAAATAATAGATCTCTCTCTTACACATTTATAAAGACTCCATCAACATGATACATATTTAACATACAGGCACTTTATATTTCATTACATATGTATGTGAAAATTAACTCCACTTTCTAGTTTTCCATAAATTTTCCTGTATAACTGGTTTGAAAGTATCAGCTAGGTATTTTTATTTTCCGTTTTTTAGTTTTGTTTTCCTTTTTTTTGTTTTGTGTCCCTTTTTTTTAGTACATTTATAGAAGCTGAAAAACTATTTGCAGCTATGTTTATCCTTTTCCTACATCTTAATTTTTTTAAAGGAGCTGCCAATATCTAGACTGTTTTTTGTTTAAATGCAGGAAACTAAGAATTTTCATTGGTAGAGAGTACCTAAACTGTTCCAATTTTGCAGTTCCATATGTGAAAAAGTAGAAACAGAGCAACTCAAGCCATAAGGATCACAGATAAATCTGGGCAAATAATCAGACATCCTGCATTAGAGAACTTCCTCAATATTTTTTCCTTCACTTTTTTTTTTTTTTTCTTGGAAAGATAGGTATTGTAAGCCAAATCTCTACCTTCAGCCAAAACCAACTGTGCACTGTAATTGCTCTCTTATGAGCATTATCACAAGACAATAGCTTTAGAAACAGAGTGCTGTGTTGTCTTTAAGTGTAAAGATAATGAAAATATGTGAATGGAAATCATGTGATTTCCTTGGAATGGTTTATTAAACCTCTTGATTGACTCTCATAAATTGCTTTGCAATTACTGCATTAATTCTTTTCCCTGGTTAGAGATGAAACAATGTAGTATATACTCAACAAGTTTTCCAACATTTAAAAGTGCATCAGAAAAAGTCTGAGCTGCCTTCAAAATAGCATATGTGCTTTAAAGCATATACTGGAATTTTTAAAAAGTTTTGCAGAATCTATTATTCTCCTACACGACACAATTAGATTGTAAAACCATAAATATCAAATTAGGTTGCTTGCAGTTTACACCAGAGTAGCCTCATTTCAGAGGTGCTTAGAAACCACAGAACGGAGTGGATTGCATCAGCTCTCAGCCTGGTGATGACACTTTCCATAGCTCGCCATTCAAGCACACAGCAATTGTGAAGCAAATCCTCATCTCAGCTTACTTTGACCCATATGGACAGTCTAGTTCTGTGGAGCCAGATTTCCTTCATGAGCTGCTACTTGGGATGCTAATGCAGAGGAATTAAGGGGCTGCCTTAAGGCTCCTTACATGCATCACAGTAAGCAACTGTGCTGCATCCAAGCACTACTGCATTTGAATTCTTAACGGCACGTCAGTTATTGGTGTTTATGTTTTTGTTTCCTTCATACCATATTGTAAATGTTTATGTTAGCATGAATGAAAGATTAAAAAATTTATTTTTAATCATCTCCTACACACCAAGCAACACACTGGCATGTGATTTGTTTCACTTCACTGATAATATGCTCAGAGCCTTTTGTGCTGAGGCATGAAAAGTTAATTACTTGCAGCACAGGGTATTTATTAGATCTCCTTGGGTTCTAAGTGTTAGTATTTTCTAGATGGACTATTTAAATGATTTTTTGAGGTAGTAATACTTTTTTGTTTTGTTTTTTTAATGCACATCATGATTATGTACATTTTTCATCCTATCTGGACTTTAACAATGGATTGTTTTCTCTTTTTCCTCTGGGTATTGATGATGCATTCTTTCAGCCACTGAGAACTGTGTGCTCATTACTACTTTTCACTATCTTTTAGATATTAGATAGTGACACCAAAAGACAGATTGTCAGATATCTTAACAGAGTGAATGTAACTCAGTTCAAACACAAATAGAGCTGATGTAAAGGGACTGAGCTTTATAGCATCCAAAAGTCTGTACATTTCTACTGAAGTTCGTCACTGTCTGCCACTAATCCCACAAAGCTCAGTAGGGATCAGCTGCTGATAACACCAATGAAAGGGGGTCTTTGTTACAACACTCTGGGTTTTTGTACATATTGAAGACCTTGTGAGCCTCATTCAGATTGTCTGTTACTTAGCAAACATTAACAGTGTGTATAATGCAGTGCTTCAGACAAATCTGTATTTTCTCAGGGTTTTTTGTGTTATTTCCATTTATCACAAATGTTTTATATACAATTCATGCTTATGATTTAATTCTCTATCCAAAATAAATGCCTCATAAATAAACATTTGATTTTTTTGGTCTTCTCTTTAGTGGCAAAATAATGATTGCACAGATAAAGTTCAAAGCTAGAACGTTTTGCCTGTGGTGGATTTATTATTACCATTATAAAAGTTGTCTTCAAAGAGTTCAAGTTGCTTAGTTAGTTAGTTATCCCAATTCTCTCTGTTAAATGAAATTATTTTGTTTCCTTAAATTGCGTTTAATAAGTAATAAGGAAGACTGGAAAATTAATACACATCTTGCTGTATTGATTTAGGTTTAGTTCATTCTGTTTTCTCTCTGAAGTCTACAAGCCTTTAGGTTCTGGCTAATCTATTCATTTCTGACATGCACATCTTTCTACTGCCTAAGCGCCTGTGCCGTTCTTGAAACAGCCTCAGAGATTATTTAAATCCACATGCTTTGCTTTTTCACCTGTTCACCATTTCCCACATATTTCTGTTATGTACTTCAAAACATATAATTTTACTCTAAGAAACTCCATTGTCTATTAGGTCTAACTTAACATTGAACCACATTATCCAAGGATAGTCCCTACATCCAGTGTCCTGCAACTGCAGGAATACTGCTAGATCTCCCCTTGAGTTCTGAAAGTGCCTGGCAGCAATTCCATACTCAGGATTGCATTTTGAAATGGATAGCTAGTAGTGTTGGAGGGTAATGACTCAGGTTGTGCATATAGAGGTAAGATGCAAGCAAAGTTAAGACCGTGGTACTATGGTAAGTCTGATGAGAGCAGACTGCACAGTTATTTTTAGATGACAGTGCAGGAAATAAAATGATGTGCTTAAAACCCACAAAATGCTAAATGCAAACCTACAAAGTGCAGAGTCATTGTGACTGAAGCAGCTATAATTAGCAAAGTGAGGCACCAAGGCTGGTGAACAGGCTGGAAGGCATCTCCTGCATGGAGTGGCTGAGGACCCTGGCTTTGTCTAGTTTGGAGCAAAGGCAGCTGAAGGGTGAATCCATTTACCCTTTAAAGCTTCCTGAGGAATGGACATGGGGAGAGAGGGAGGTGATGAGCCGTTCTCCCTGGGAT
This sequence comes from Nicator chloris, assembly GCA_013400495.1. NCBI lineage: Eukaryota > Metazoa > Chordata > Aves > Passeriformes > Pycnonotidae > Nicator > Nicator chloris. The sequence goes on from WAAE01006019.1 coordinate 63,535, forward strand.
GCAGTGACAGGACATATGGGCATGGCTCCAAGCTGCACCAGGGGAGGTTCAGACAAGCATTTCTTTACTCTGACGGTGGTCAAACACTGGAACAGGCTTACTTGAGAGACAATCAATGCCCTGAGCCTGTGAGTGTTTAAGAGGCGTTTGGACATCATCCTTAACAACATTTAGTGTTGGTCAGCCCTGGCGGTCAGGTAGTTGGAGAGGTGGTCACTCTGGGTCCCTTCCAGCTGAAACACTCAGTTCCAGTCTATCCATATAGTCACAGTGCCATGCTGTACAAACTATGTCTTCTCTATATAACTTCTGCACTGAATCCTTCTGCCTGAGCCTCCTTAGGCAGTGGTCGGCCCAAGCTGTAGACTCCCCAGGATATTTCCCTACCACTCAGAGCAGCTATGAGCAGTTCCCTCAGGAGGATGCAGACCTTTTGTAAGCCTGGAATGCCAAATAGCCAATTACAAGTGTCAGTAGCTAAGAACACCTCCGGACTATGATCTTGTTCAGGCAAAATTTAAGAGCAGAACCACCACTCTAAATAAAGTTCCTTTCTGTACTGCCTAGGACCTGCCATGTTGCCTACCACCAAGAAGTTGTCCCACCAAGCAAACTAATTTCCCATCATTTTCCATGGATTCCAGATCATCAGATTCAGGCAAGCAAAAAATGTAGCAAAGGATAGCCCCCAAAAGGCATCCAAGGCAGCTAGTTCATATAATCACCGAATAGGTTTGGGCTGGAGAAGACCTTTAAGATCACCCAGTTCCAATGCCCCTGACAAGGGTAGGGACACCTTCCACCAGAGCATGTTGCTTAAAGTTCATCAGTCAGATATTCCCGTTCAAGGCAGTTGATCTTGCATATGTTTGAATCAGTGAGGACTTTACCATACGAGGATAGAAGATACCAGGCTAGTAGACTTATTTTTGTTTCTAAATGTATTCTCCACTTAAAAGGTCATCATATTTTATTTAGCAGACATTCATGAAGTGCTTGATCTCATATGCTACACTCTTGATTGTAAGCCTGACTCTGGGAAACAAAATAGATTTATGCTCTTTTGTTTAAATTCTACTTTGTTTTAAGCCATGCCTTATTACAATGGGGAAACTTTGAATTTCTATGCTTGTTTTCCATGTTAAAGCCAGGTGAGCTTCAGTCTTAGTTCTACTTTTTAGACAGTCTTTGTCTACTGAATTTCATTTCTCAGGGTTTTGTAGTATTCTAAGTAGCTTTTTGAGGACAGACCAATTTCAAGTTTCTAAATTCCAGTGAGGTAACAGAGCACTGCTGTCTTCTGAACTGAGTTTCAGGAATCAGTCCTTTGCAGCAAATTTATGAGAGGAATAAAGGTGCTTTGTTTTTGATGACAATACAGGCTTTTTTTTTCCTTTCTAAAAATTCTTGAATCTGCAAACATTCCTCGTCTTTTCATTTTGTGCTCATGGGAACTAATGTCTCTTCATTCCTAAACACCATCCGGTTGTCTTCCATGTAAGTGCTGTCACCTGGAACTTGGCTGGTTCTGGCACTGAATTGTATTTCTTTAATTTCTCAGAAGAGAAATCGCCTTATCTCAAGCTATACATCAGGGATCTGACACAACAGTGTATTGAATATGGTCTGGTGAGTGCAAAAGTGGCCCACAGACTGCTGACCTTGCCTATTTTCCTTGGTGATCTGGAGCTGTAGGATCAAAACAAGATCAAAAATCCATGTCTATGTAAGGGTACCTCCATTGTGTAGTTTTTAGACACAGCTGAGCTGCCGACAGGAAGGATGTGGTTCAGCATGGCCTGAGGCTTGAGAAGTGACCCTTCAGGATGTGCTTGTTCTTGAGATCATTGCGACTGCAGAGATATTTACAACTGTCTGGGTACTAGAAAGACTGAGTTTCCCTCTGCAGATATTACTCTCCTCCCTTTGTGTCAGCAGGCTGGTTTATGGCCCAGTGCAGGGACTGAACGGCTGTGGTGGTTTGGGATGGTGACACAGGGTGAGGAGCAGCCCAGCCAGGGGAAACATAAGCTCTGCAGATGAAGGTTAGAAGAATCTTTCTGGGACTGTGGCAAGGTAACTTTAGCAGTCGGTATCCCTGAGGGCTTGCCATTTGATGTGCGTTCCTGAGACAGGCCCAGGGGCCTGAGGCTTGATCCACACAACACAACACAGCCCGAGGCTCCGTGAGAGAGGTGGTGCCCCGGGCATCGTGAAAGATAACACACAGCAGTGCACATGTTCATCCAGGGCATACCTTACAAATACTGTGACCCTAGGATATTAATATTGAATTTTACTTAAAACATATGGTGTAGCTCTGCCAAATCTCAGTAAGCAAAATTCTGATTACACTGAAAGATGTTACAGACTCAGTCCTGTCCAGTTTCACCCTTGGAGTAGCATGCTCCCTCATTGCTGGTTTAAATAATATCTTTGGGGAGTTTTGAGGGAAACAGAAAAAATGTCAACACTCTTCTCCATGTTTCCCTTCTTGCTTTTGTCTACACATTACTATTTCAGTTACAGGTGATGCTGTTACTACTAATACTAGGCAAAATAAATAAACTGAAATTCTTGACAAAAGTCTGAGAGCAATGCAAAGGTACATGATGTAACATGTAGTAAGGGTCGGAAAAGCATACAATCACATATGCTTGAAACAGAGGTTTTCAAATAGGCACTTCCAAATGCAAAAGAACTTGACAAAATATACCTTTCTGAACTAACTTCTTTAATTTGCAGAATTTGCACTTATTTGTAGAAATAAATCTCTGGAAATAGACCTATGAGGCCAAATAAATTTTCAAATAGGAATTATTTTCAAGTTAATTCTAAAAGAGCAGACACATTTGCTATTCTAAAGCTGCTACATGATGGAATTAGTATCATTAAAACATTAGATAAATCTCCAAAATCATAGAAAATACTTAAAAATAACCAGATATCTGCTCTTTTGGGGATTAATACATTTAGAAATCATGAGAGGCCCTTCTCCAAAACTGTGGTAACAAATTTTCAAAAGCGGAAGCTGTTTTGAAAGTGTTTGTCTGAACAATCAACACCAGGGATTGATACTTCATGGAAAGAATGTAAGAATTGGGATGAAACGACAGAATTCACTAATAAGGCTCACCACAAAGTGTTTTACTTATCTGCTATGAATTATATGTACTATAGAAATTTCCTGAGTTTAACATCCACCTGCCTGAAAATTGTCACCCACTAATTAGCAGCTGCCAGACTGCATTTATTTGCATGCTTATTTTTAAAGTTCAAAGATAAGTGATGACGCTAATGAGATTTTCTACGAACTATCTTCTAGTTGTGTTCCCTCAAAACACCCTTAATAGAATTAATAAATACACCTCAGAATCACTGTAAGTACTGAGTACACACAAAGAAGGCCAAGAAAAAAATATTTCCTCAAACTATCCAAAGCTACCAAAGAAAGAAATTCTGTGAAAAACCATTGACACCAAATAAAGATAGAGCGAATAGAAACAATCTATCATGGAGCTGATCAGTGGAGGGCAATAATGACATGACTGCTGCGGGTTAAAAAAACCAACCTTACACGTTTTGGGTCCTATCCTAGGCAGCTGCTTGAGGGATCATCATATTCTAATCAGATCATCATGTTCTTTCCCTGCTATTCTCACAAGTCCTTTACCATGTCCTCTCATTAAACAGATATTAATTTTGCCTCTGATCCATGACGTTTACCTCAACTCTGACGTTAAATTTCAAGGACACAAAGTCTTTTATGCTTTCTCTCATGCTGACCCTTATCCTTGCAATAATTCCCCCTTACACACGCTAATCTATCACATAATCCTTCTTGAAAATCCTACTTAAAATGTCTAAAGAAACATTTGGGCAGCAGTGTGTGAAGATCATAGACTGTAATAGACCAATAATGGTCCAGTATTTCCTTATATTCACTCAATTACCTTTCATTAGCTAATTTTAGATATCAGGATCTCCAGAGGCTGCCTTATTGTTCTGTTTCTATAGCACCTGGTCCTCGGTTTGAATTGTCACTTACTAGCTGTGATGCAACTAAAGATTTTGACATACAAATAAGATTTCTAAAGGCTCAAAACCAACCACACAAATAAACAACAACAAAAAAGAAAAGCATTTATTTTTAAATCTGTCTTACTATTTTGAAGATCTGACATGTTTTTAACAACACCAACTGATGTAACCACTAATGCTGTTTTAAAGACAGTGTTGGAAGAAATGTTTGTACAAATCAAGTATTCTGATTAATGAAGCTGTAATCTCTGTGTATCCAGGAGATGAGAAGCTTTTCAGCAATGTGCAGAGCATGAATATTTGGAAAATATTTTTGTTATTTATTTTTCTTTACTGGAAGACCTCTAACTCAGTGACTGGGTCAGAGAAGGCAGTGAGGAAGGAAGGAAGGAAGGAAGGAAGGCAGTGAGGAAGGAAGGAAGGCAGTGAGGAAGGAAGGCAGGAGGGAAGGAAGGAAGGAAGGAAGGAAGGAAGGAAGGAAGG
>WAAE01006019.1:68156-83494 GCA_013400495.1 Nicator chloris
AAGGAAGGAAGGAAGGAAGGAAGGAAGGAAGGAAGGAAGGAAGGAAGGAAGGAAGGGTCCAAAACCAGAACAGGAGGAGCCATGGTGAGGAAGCAAGCAGGAAAAACCTAGAGACAAAATAGTAGTACCTCATTCTGCACAAGCAAGCTTTGTTCACAACTGTCTTATTATCAAGTCATTCCACTTCAACACTTATTCAGAGGTTCAAAGAATGAGGTGTTGAAATTAAGTATCACTCATAAATACCTAATGGCCTGAGTGTAGGGGTAGATAAGCCTGAGTACGATATTGGGACCAGAAAGTTTAATAATACCCTTGAATATAACAATGAAGGAGTAGAGAACCAGGAGAATAATTTATTGAGGTGTTAGAACTATAAAAATGAAGGAAGGGCTGATGAAACAGCCTTTCAGTGAGAGACACAAGACTCACACACACTAATAGAAGTGTTACTGCAAAGTAATGAGGTGCCATGTGTCAGCTGACTCACAGTCACCACCTGGATACTCAGTCTGGGTTTGTGGCCAATGCGAAGCAGTTCAAATTAACTCTGCCCTTTTTAGAAGAGGAGAGTTGTTCAGTTTGGTTTATCAAGAAATAAGCTAGGAAATTCTTTCATGCCTGTGTATAAGAATGCTTACAAGGAGAAAAGCCTGAGTACCAAATAGTTCCTTAACTACTGAAAAATGGGAATAATAATAGCTGTAGATGCAATTAGCTGATGTCCTAAAACACAACAGAAGCACAGAATTCTCCAAACTGTTGAGTATTGGTATCAAGTCTAAATAACCTCTAGAAAGTTTACCCACGCACAAGTCTTTAGCTTCATAAAGAGATGAGCTGAGGCAAATGCAGTCTGTAATGGAAAAAGGCCTTGCAGTTTCATTGGGATGGCAAATTTCTGAATCTATTTAGGTTAAAGATAGAAGAAGATCAGATACCGGTGCAATCATCTAACCTAACCTGCTGTGCAAAATAGAATCTGCACAATTCAAACACTCATTGCATGATGGTACTGTCTGTCCTGTTTTCAGCTGGGATAATCTCCTTCTTCACAGCTGGCACAGGCTTGTGTTTGGAATTTAGTATGAGAATAATGTTGATACCATACCAATTTAGTTGTTGCTAAGTAGTGCTTACTCTAAATCAAGGACTTTCCATTTTCCTATGCTCTGTCTGAAGCAGGTGCACAAGAAGCCGGGAGGGTGCATAACTGGGACAGCTGATCTGACCAGGCCAAATGGATATCCTGGACCAGTGAATGTTACATTCAGCATACGAACTGGGGTTGGCTGGGTGCATCAACCACTGCTCGATGATGGGACAGGCATTGGTCAACGGCTCGTGAGCATTATCCTGTGTATTCCTTGTTTATCTTCAGTTTTAGTCCTTTCTCGCTCTCCTTCTCAATAAAATTACTATTATAATCATTATAATTATTATTATCATATTTTATGTTGTTTCCATTATCAAAGTTGTTTCTTTATTTTTTGATTCTCCTCCCCACTGGGCAGAGCAGCAGTGACAAGTGTCTGTGTGGTACTTTGTTGCTTTGTACTGGGCTGGAGTTAAACCATGACGCCATCGTGGTTGTATATACTCCAATATCAAACTGTGGATGCAACCACTAGAGGCTGCATTATTATGTTGCAGATTTGCACTATATCTGATAGAAGAGCTGATGCAGAAAGTCAAAGCCTAGTAGCACTTGGCTTTCAGATCCCAAGTTTTTCATCCCCTTCAAAATACCAAAATAAATATGCCACACTGGAAGATATGGCAGTTTAAGAATGCTAGTGTTTACTAAGTTTGGGTAATAGTGTGCCAAGTGTTCCTTTAAAGGTATCACCCTCAGCTGATGCAAAAATGAAGATGTAAGATCACACACCTTCAGCAAGAATGATATACTTAGCTATACTTATTTATTATGTGATGTACAAATACAGACAAGAAGTTTAATGCATTAGCAGCAGAACAATGTATACCTTTACATGTTGTAGTAACTGATGATGCATAAGTATTAACAGGGAGAGTGGCAAACAAGTTAAAAGCAAAACAAGTGGTGACTTTCATTGGAGAAAATAAGGAATGATTAGGATGGAAAAACTATTGAGAGTTCAAAAATGGAAAGAACATGTAGATAGTCCCTGTTCATTCACCTGATTTACTACAACCAGGAAAATAAATATGGTTTACAAGCTTTATTATTTATGCTAAAGGATCTAGCAAGGATTGCAAAGGGCAGTAACATCTGGGCAGGCCTACAATTATTTACTTGGACATTTTACAAATGGCAGCAAAAGAGTACCTGCTTACTCATCTGAATTCCCTGAAGAGTTTTAAAACAGAGTAATAAAGAATCACTTATAAAAAGCTAACAACTGTATCACCAGAGGAGAGTGAAAGAGCCACAGGGGAGTTTTTGCGCCAAAATACAGACTTCTGAAGCTTTCTGCAGAAATCAGCTAGAAGTCCTAAGGATTTTTAGGCTAAGTAGTGGCAAAAGAAACCGCTGCCATGGATCACATCGCCATATTCCCAATGCAAGCAGCACCATGCTAGTTCAGTGACACCTCGCCAGTGTCCCTTTTGCTGCATCAGTCACAAACACCACAGCTCGGGCTGAGTTTCAGCCTTTTTGCCATGAGTAATCCTTGTGGCTTTATATTGAAGAACAAAGCACCTCCTCTGATAGCTCTTATTCCTTGAGTACAGAAAAAGCTTTCTAAGAATTTAGATTTAAACGTTGCTTAGCCTCAAAGTATTTTTGCACGGACCTCTTGGGAACGACAGCATTTCTCTTTAGCTCCCTCGAAACGAGACAGTGAACTCGTAAAACAGATGAAACTGTTGAAACATAAATTTACGAGCTGTGAGAGAAGAGACTGTCCCTGCACCTGCGGGCAGTCCCGGAGGGGACAGTGCGGAGACCTGTTCTGTGGGCTTCAACCTGTTCCCCCTCGCACCATGCAAGCACTGCGCCTCACCTTCCCCTGTCCTTGGGTTTTTGTTGTTAAACACTATCGGAACCACACTGCTGAATTCGACCTGCCTGTCTCTGGGATTACCCAGCCGGCGCCTGCCACCTCCTCTCCCCTCGGGGCTCGGGGAGGACGGCCTGAGGGAGGGAAAGAGGGAGGGGGCCGCCATCTTCTCAGGGCGGCCGCCGGTGGCGAGTGCGCGGCACCAGGTCCGCTCCAGGGGCTGCAGGGGGGTCGCGCGGCCGCGCCCCCGCCCCGCGAGCGTGTGAGGGAGGAGGAAAGCGAGAGGGAGAAAGCGAACGGGAGGGCGGGGTGTGGAGGCAGCTCCCGGGGCTGGGCGTGTGCCCGGCCCCCGGTGCTGCGTGACCGCGCGGGAGGAGCAGGAGGAGGAGTGTGGGTGCGGGGAATTTCCTTGTGTGGCGGCGGAGGAACAACACCGCTCCAGACGGCGGGGCTGCGAGGAGGGCGCTGCCGCCGCCGCCGCCGGTTGCCGAGCGATGTGAGGGGGAGCCCCCCTTGCGCCCTCCCCTCCCTGCCCCTGGAGCCGCCTGCTTTCCCCCTCCCTCCCCTCGCTCATCCCCGCCCCGCCATGCCGGACCAGATCTCCGTGTCGGAATTCGTGTCCGAGACCAATGAGGATTACAAGTCACCCACCGCCTCCAACTTCACCACCCGGATGGCCCAGTGCAGGAACACGGTGGCGGCCATCGAGGAGGTGAGCACGGGCGGGGGGCGCGGGGCGCGCAGCTCTCTCTGGCCTGGCTGCAGAGAACAAGGCGCTACCGGCGCTGGCTCCTGCCGCTCCCTCTCTCGCCCGGTCCCGAGCAGCGCCCTCGGCTGCCGCTCGGAGGAAATGGGGCTCGCTCGAGTGGAGAGGGGAAAGAAAAGGAGCGGGGGAAGGGCCGGGGCGCCGCTCCCCCGGCCCGCGGGGCTCACGCTCCGCCCGCCCCTCAGCGCACGGCGGGGCAGGGTAGCCCGCCGCCCACAGCTGAGGGAGCTCGAGCCGTCGCTTCTCGCTCCTCCTGACGCCCGAGGAGCCCCGATCCGGGCGGTTCCGCCCGCTTTCCTCGTAACTGGGAGGTGGAACTTGAACTCTGCAGTCTCCTCCGTCAGCCCTTTCCTTCACAGCGACACCTGAACCGCCTTGGCCTCGCCAGCTGCCGTGTGCGGCTTCGGCTTTCCTTGTTTGTCCTTTCCTTGAGTGTGTCTGCCTGCCTCCGGGCACAGGTGGGATTTAATCCGCTTTCCAGTTCCCGCACACATAAATTTAAACGCACTTCCCCCGGCCATACGGTTTAAGGCAGCCTTCTCTGGGGATCCTCTCCCTCAGGGCCGTGGCCGCCCTTCGGTGTGCGGGATCCCGAGCTCCCTCTTCCCTGCCTTCTCTGGGACAGCCAGGCTGCGGGTGCCTGCGTGAGCCGCTTTTGTCTCGCCAAGAGCCGGGTGTTTCTCTGTCTTTAAAGACACTCGGAACGTGCCGTTGAACCTGATGGTGAGAGCCCACCCTCCCTCCCATAGGGGATATCTGCCAGCACTAGAGAGAGGGAGGCTCTTTTCTCTCCTGTTTCAAATCAGAGGGAAATCTGGGACAGGTCTGAACACAGTGAGAGCACATTCCATATCCCAGTCATATACGCACAATGAAATGAGAAGCGTCTGTGTGTCTTAACTCCTCTAGCAGCTTCTCTGAAGTAACTTGTAGGAGGGGGGAGTCTTACTTGTGCTGCGGATTAATTTGCTCCATCTACCTGTTACATCTGTTCTTACAGTATGTGTTTAGTTGATTTGTTTTGCAGTAAGCATATATTTTAAAAAGAGCCTCTTCAGCAAAAAGAATCTTGTCAGTTGCTGATGTCCCATCATACAAAAGAACTGCCACTAGCCATGGATTATTAACGTGTCTTAAGTGAGCAAAACCCAGGTTAGGTGTTTAAACACCCTTTTCAGGATTTTCCTGTTTTGCCAGTTCCCAAAACCACTAAAGCAAGGAGTTGAATTCAAAATAATCTTGTTCCTGAGGTAATTTTCTGCCCTGCAAGCTTGCACTTAAGTGCCTGGATTTAATTATGCTTTATTAACCCGATAGTGTTAAGATCAACAATTCGGTAACTAAGACAACCTCTTCCTGAATATTTATAGTAATGAATAATTTTAATTGCAAGGAAGAACTGCTTAATAATTGATGAATACAAGATCGAAGTTGGTATAAGCATTTGGGTCAAAAGCAGTTTTGTGAGATTTAGAGGTTTTTACTACAGTTCTGAAAAAAAATTGTTTTTTCTCTAAGTTGAATTTAGTGGATTGGTGTTTGGTTTTTAATGAAACTCAATCAGAACATTAAATCTTTCTTTGTATCTGTATTTTTCTGGTATTAGATGGTGTCTGCTAGCTTTGTACAGAATTATCTTTAGTAATAATGATGATACAGAATGAGCCTAGTAAAGTTTGCAAGGCAGGAGGTGAGAGATTGCAGAGACTGGCAGTAGTTGTTAATAGTATTGATCTATCTGGCACTTCTGGCAAAATATTAGCAGTTCCTGCCTGTTTGTGCTCTGTCTGAAAGCATGTGTGGAAATGACTACTGAATCTTTTTCGCTGTGATTTGTCTAGAACAACAAACATATTTTCATAGTTTCAAAATGGTGAAATTCTTTTTCAGCCTTTGACTTCTTTGGTTTGGAAATACTCAGGTCCTTTAGCATGATGTGCCTAGTTTTTCAGGTTAAATGTGATTCTTGGATAAAAAGCTGTCTATAAATTGCGTAATAGAGAAGTCAGGGCTCAGCACCTTTTTTCTGGGAGGCTGGCCAAGAAGTAGTTCATCAGCTTGTTACAAACTAAAGCTTATTAAAGAATGCATCTAAAAATGCTCAGGGAATTCAAAGAACCTGTGTGTTTCCAGTGGCAGTGGTAGTGTGAAGCATTGGTTTCCAGAGCACACTGCTCTCTTGCAGCAGGCAGTGTAGTTCTGGGAACTGGGAAGTCTGGCTTCCTATGATTGAGGGAATGTGTTACTTTAAAGCAGTTAATAGGTAAGTTGAAACTGGCTGACTGCTGACTTTGTGTAGGCATTGGTTTGAACAAATGACTGTAAGAGCTGGTTTATTAACTGAAGACACATTTTTGCTTCCCAGGATACATTTATTAAATCAACAAATTAAGTGGTTAATACTGATACTTAGAGGTTGTCTCTTTACTGCTACTCCCAGAAAATCTGATTCTGGAATGGAGTATTCAACTGCCTTCATGAAGCCAGCTCTAGCCTCCCAAGTCTGGTGTTCCCTTGGGAGCTGGGGAGGCAGTGCAGAAGCACAGGAGGGGGAGGCTGCTGTGACTTGTTAGCCTGAGCTCAACTGTCTGCAAACACAGACGTGTTTTCACATCCCACTGAGATGTCTTTTGCACTTAACATTGCTGGCTACTAGTTTTGTAATTCGGTCTTTGTTAATTAGGAAGTATCTAATAGTGTCTTAAGTTTAGTTAATGAAGCTTTCTGTGGTGCAGTGGAAGTGGCTTGTTAAGTGAGGAAATCAATAAGATGTTGGACAATTAAAAGTGTATAATTTATCTGTATATCTTTGTGGGCAGTGGTATTGCCTTAAATCTGAACTTGGATTAACTGACCTCTGTCAGCTTCACAATATGGTTGATTCTTAGTATCAGTTGAAAATACTTTCAGTTTTACTGTTTTATGTGATTATATACACTGATTACAGACCACGGAGCAAGGCTTTTGAGATCACCAGAAACACCTGCATTGCAGTTTGGGAGCTGGTGCCTGTTCAAACACTTGCAGAAAGAGTATCTGATTCTTTGCTGAATCTGTTTCTTTGCTCTCAGTAGTGGAAAAGGGATTAGGAAAGGCATGCTTGTGGAACACAAAGTGATTTCAAAGGACAAGGAATCATATAGTTTCTGCATTGTTCTCAGATTAGGATGTTGCTTAGCAAAATGTTGGGAATATTTATCTTCTTCTGAAACAAAATTATTAGTGAGGAATGTGTCACAGGCCCTTACAGGTTACTGTTTAATCTTTACATGTGTGATAGTGACTAAGATTAAATAAGTTTAATTGATAGAATGCAGAGCATGGTCACATGATTGGGGGAGGGGTTGCTTGAAATCAGTAATCTGGTCTGACAACTGCAGACTTTTTAATTGTCTGTTTCTGTTAAAGGTCACAGGATCTAAAAATTTGTGGTGACCATTCTTAAACTATGAATGCTTAAAAACAGGTTTCAGTACTGCTGTTACTTACAAAACACGCTTCTCTCTTTATATGCTGTAAGCAAAATAAAAAAGTCCTTAAATTGTAATGAAATCTGCAAAGTGGTTCTAGTAGCTGTGATCATTTTAAAGATTTTTAGAAATTAGTTTAAAGAGTAATTGAATGACTGAAATCTAATTGTGCCACTTTTTTTGAAGAATGATTTAAGTTTTACAATAAAGAGTGGAAGTTCTGTGTTCTGACTGTTTATTGAGGTCCAGTGCTGGATCAAGTAAGCAGGATAGGGAGCAGTTTTGTGGGCTAATATGTAAATAGAGAGTAGCAGACAGGCCCTGTGCTGCAGGCATTTCCATCTAAGTCAGCACTGAGGTACAAAATTTACCCACCTACCTAAACTTCACTGCATGCACAGATTTCCCTATGAAGGGAGGAGAATGGAAACATTGAGAGAAGTTTAATAGGTTACTGGAACACCGCCACAGCATAGTGGCACTTGCCACTGGAATAAATGTGTTCTAAAAAGTAGAGAGGACAAACATGTGGTGGAAAAATGTAAAGTGTACAACCAAAAGAAACAGTATAGTGGTACCAAAGATGGTTTTAGTACTCTAGATAGAAATAGATTTCAATTGCTTACAGTCTATTTAAAATCCAGTCTCAAGAAATTTTTGTAAAAGCTGAGGAATCAATGTTAAAGGATAACTTGTAATTTCAGGTCTTTACTTGTCTTTGTTTTGTAGGTCCCATTCCATGATGGTTATACCTCAATAATTCTGTTATTTTACACTTTAAAATATATTTTTTTAATTATCACTCTTACAAATGCAGCATGTCATTTCTGTATCAAATGCTTTTCTTCCTCACTGTCATTTATAATGCAATTTTCTATCAGAAATGGCAAGATCTTCTTGCAACCTAAGGTAATCCACAGTTTTCAGCTGCCTTGGAGTGATGTAAGGGACGTTTTTGAATTTTATTCCCTCTTGTATGGTACAATTCTGTAATATTCTCTTCTGCATTTTGGTTCTGCAAAGCTAACAAGGGGGAGGTGTATTAACAGCTTGGTAGGGCAGGGGAATGTGAGTCTGAATACATGGATACACCTCTATATTTACTTTTTGCTCGCTACATTTCTAGGCCTGGATTCTGTTCTCCTATAGTTGATGATTGTGCCTTGCATTTTGAAGTTACATCAAGAGGGTGTTTCTGTCTAGTTTGAGAAGCAGTAGGAAGTGTCATATACTGTAGTGCATTTTGAGATGTTTTTACTATGGTTTCCTGTATATTTCTTTTTAATAAAATATATCTTTATACCTACTATAGCATGCTCTTTAGTAGAACGTATTTGCACACTTACCTCATTACTAAATACAATTCCATAAATACACATTGTTTAAAACTTTTTTTGTGTTCCACTTCTGCTTCCTTTCTGGGATCATGATTCTCTGTCATCAGCATCCAAAGAAGTTTCTGGAAAAGTCATTATAACACAAAAGGCATGATGATTTCAAAAGGAGTGTGGGAATTGTTTTCTTTTTGAGAGGAATGTAGAGGATGAAAATTGCAGAAATACAGGAGCTAAACTGTACATCTTCAGTTAGAGCTTTGTGCATATTTTCAAATAGACAGTTTAAACCTTAAACCTTTAACATCAATATGCAGTCAGTTAAAACAATGTCAAACCACCAAAAAAAAAATTTCTGTGCACCTTACCTTAGTGCATTTGGTGATGAATCTGCTTCACATTACCAAATGCTCCCATTCCTCCTAGGAGGATGAATGAAAAATATAGATTTAGAAAGAAAGAGATATATCTTTCTGAAGTACTTTGCTAATTGGGACTTTTGTGTTTTGAGTTTTCCACAATGTTGCTGTATTTTTCAGAACTATCTTGTCTGAATCTAGTGTACTTCATGCTGATGCTAGAAGAGAGTAATGTAGAAAGGTGCTACTTCTGCTTAGGTTTAATCCACTTTCACTTCCTCTTCTTATCTTCATGTTGTTCTCTCTATACCATAATATACAGCAATGTTAGGTAAAGGTGAAGTCTTTATTCTGAAAGGCATTGCAAAGTCACAGGACAAAAGCCTAATTCCTGCTGCAGAGTTCTTACATGACAGTCCACATGTCAAGTGGATTTGGTTGATGAATAGAGGTGGAGAAATGCAAGAAAACTTGGTGCACCTGACTAGTCTAGTGTATTAGTAGCTGAACCACTGTGAAGTGCTTTCTTTTTATTCATATGCATTGGAGTAGTGGTTATTAAACACTTAGCTCAACTCTTAAATCTATTATCTTTTTATAATTTCCACCTTCCATATGTGTGAGTATGTATATGTATTACATACAGCCATTCCCTGTGTAAGTTCCAGCACTGCACCTTCTGAGCCTCACTCTTGACAGCCCACACAATCTGTCTGCCCCAGTTTCCCAGAAACAACCTTTCCACTTAAAACTCCAAAACGTTGGGTCTAGCCTTGTTTAGGCTGACTCTTCCCTCTCTTGTCTTGGGTATCAAGCTTCTCTATACTGTCAAAATGTTTACAGTCTCCTTATCTTTCTTAATTTCATGAAACTCCTTTGCTACAGCTGTTATTGGTGCTTTATCCTACCGCTGTGGAGGTCCCTGCCTTGGCCCAGCCCTGTCCAAGGTACTGGAGCAATGGCTGGAGCTCAGGTGGGCTTCATGCTAAGATGAAATGCCTCTCATGGATGGGCCAGTGTCAAGAGCCTTCACTTGTTCTCAGCCCTTGCTGTCCCCAAATAAATCTTATATTCTTCGTGAAGTTGCTGGAGAGGGAAGAAGTCATGTTATAGTCAGGCATCTGTCATGGCAAGCCAAGATGCTGTCTTTTATATAGAAGCTGGAGGGGCTAATGTGAGAATCGCTGGTTTAAAGGAAGGAATCAAGTTGTGGAAATAAGTGAAGTGTTTGTTGAATAGTGGGGACTGAATTAATTGTATACTAAATAGGCAACAACGGACAGAACAAGACGACACAGTCTCAAGCTGCGTCAAGGGAGATATAGGCTGGATATTAGGAAAAAATTTTTCACAGTAAGAGTGATAAAGTACTGGAATGGTCTGCCCAGGGAGCTGGTGGAGTCACCATCCCTGGATGTGTTTAAAAAAGACTGGATGTGGCACTTGGTGCCATGATCTAGTTGAGGTGTAAGAACTTGGTTGGACTCGATGATCTTGAAGGTCTCTTCCAACCTAGAAATTCTGTGATTCTGTAAAAGCAAAACATATCTATCTGTATATCTATCTATTTGTCTGTCTGTCTGTCTAGGGGAAAAAGTCATTAAACTGAGAGCTGGTGAGGTCGATAGAACCAAAGAGTTCATTAAATATCCCAGGAAAGGGGAAAATTATCAGAAAATCTACAGACTTGAAACACCCCAGGAAGAATGTCACAAATTATCTGAGCCTGTCAGATATGTGAAGAAAAAGCCAGGTATTCAGAGGAAAGTTTTGTACTAAAGAGTATGTGTAAAGATAAAAGACAAATTTGCAAAGGTCAAGTTTCTTTAGGAGTGACAGGAAGCAGTAAAGAAAGCAAAAATACTCTTAAGCACATAGAATTGCAAGGAGAAAAAGAAAACATAATATGCAGTTAGAACGTAGTAATACTAAAGATAATGTAGTTATTGCCAAATCTAAACAAGTGCTCAGCTGCCGTTTTTGAACTCAAAGTGTGGGTCAAGGTAGAATGGATGGCAGGAATAGAGATGCAAGTAAACAAGGCGATAAACGAAATTGTGAGCTTAAAGCACTCAGTTTGTTGGGGCTGGTTAACTTATTTCCCAGGATCCTGAAACAACTAAGATGGTAACTACCAAATATTTCTGACAAATCCTCTGAAGACTAGGATGATATCTGATGTAGCACAGAGAGCTAAAAAGGCAGGGATGGAAAGAAGAGGAGAAATATTTATATCTAAAAAATATATATATTGCAATGAATACAGAAATACAGACCATGACTGTTAAATTGAGGAGAGGTGTTCTCACTCAAAGATTGCAAGTATTCCTGGATGAGTGGCAAGCAAGTACTAGTTCCCCTCCTGCTTCCAGAAATGCTTGAAAAACACTTTAAACATGCATTTACAGCAATTACCACTTCTATTCAAGATGACAGTGCTTTCACATTTGTAACATAGTCAAATGTGCAAGAGGTTCACATTAGGAGAAATTGTGTCTCCTTGTTTACTCTTTCAGCAGTGCTGGAAGCTGCATATGGGAAAACAGAATTGCTGGGAATCATACTTGTAAAGCTGTACAAGGTGGTTATACCCAGGTTCCATATAGCACTAAAATCTCTCCTTTGGTCCATTTTAACTGAGACAGATTTTTTTTTTTCTTTAACCCAGCTGAAAAATGTAGTTCTGGTTATGGAACAAGCAGAAGTTTGAAGTTTGTAACTATTATCTTTATTGCAAATTAAGGGCAGGACTTTTTCTTTTTTTCTATGGCAGCCTTTTCCCCACACAGTCTCACATTTGTTAGCATGAAGCTTAAGCTGTTCTGTATGGAAAATGCTTACCGTATAGCTGCTCTTGGTGGGGACAGAGACATCAGCTCAAAGAGTTTTAGTATTAGAGATAAGATTTCCTGTGATTAAGGTGACCACAAGCTTCTTTTGTTTGGAGTAAATCTAGACTTCTTTTCTGAAGTTTACATCAATCTAGGGATTAAGTAGTCAAGTAAATTTGGCTGGGAAGCAATGAAAAATGCTAACACAAGAAAGAGGAGACTGACAAAGTAATGGGCACCTGAAATGTTTAAGAGGTAACATGGAGATCAGTCAAATGTGAATAACAAGAAAAGAAAATTTGGATTGAAAACAAATTGAGACATTGAGAGAGTTGTCCAGAAGCAGAAGTACTGTGATGGCATATGAGGAATTGAAGGGTCAGGAATTGCCACTTGGGGAGAAGCATTAAGATGGGGATATGGAAATGCATAAAAGGTCTGAGGAAGTTCTCAGGAATTGGAATTGACAGGAACTGCAAAGGAAGAGGGAGTGTGGCAGTCTTCACACAGGAAGTAGGATGAAAACACAGGCCTGAGAACGTGGGGGCAGGGCTAATGTGAAAAGGATCGGTGTAGCAAGGAGGCGGGCAGGAATATAGGGTAGTATAGGTATAATATAGGTAGTAGTGGAGGATAGGGAATAATGGTGATCTCTTAGCTGTATCCTACTGTGTAGTTTAGGATTGGAAGAAGAGTTTTGTATGTTCCCCAGAAAATGGGTTGTAATACTAAGAATTATGCAGACTTTGAGATATTATATAGATTTTGTTTGGAAAGAGAAAATAATTTACCTTACGGGGAGAATTTATTGATGGAGGAACCGCGATACAATATTGTAACTGAACAGGTTTTTTCTTATGGTGCTTTGCAGGAAATTAGCTTGGGTGGTGTGATTCAGTACTTTTCATCTGAAGTAGTAGGCTTTGTTTTCAAGTGAGTAGGTGTTGGACAGAATTTGAAAAATTTGCTTCTTTGTGTGTGTGAACTCTGCTTCACAAAAATATTTACTATGTAAGTGACATACTGTGCAGTGAAGTGTATTTCTTTGGAGTATATTCTTTAAGAGATGGCTGTAAAAGTTAACATAAAAGAAGCTATAGTATAAATTCTAGCATCTGACTCGTTAAACCAAGAAGAAATAGAGAACTGAGAGAGAAGGCTGAAACTCTGCTCCTCATTGTCTTGGAGCAGTGTGGTGTTCAGAACCATCTGCTGTTGGTGGACCCCTCAGTTAGCCCTGATTAAAGATCAGATTATCAATGTAGTTCTAGCCTGAAATCTATAATTCTGTCTAGGCATTATGCTAAGTGTGCGTGTAGATACATCAAAACAGCTGAAGTGATTAGAGCTGAACAAATTACTTTCACATTCCTAAAGCGTTGTACTACATTTAAAAAGCATATAGGAAGGGAAAATGGTAGTGAAGGGATATGGATGTTCTTATGGATTATTTGCTCATGTTTATGATTTCTGTTCATTGTTAGGGAAAGAATATTTCCTAGAATATGCAATTTCAAGGAAACTTAGGCTGTATTCTACAGAAGTCAACTCAGAAACAAATGCATTTAGTAATCGTTTTAAGCCCCTTCAATCAAACAGGATTACTGTTTGGCTATTGCAATAGGAGGAGAATTTTCCTTAGCATTTGCAAACACAGAACCCCTGCTCCATAGTCACATGCAAAACATGCAGTATGGAGTTTTGCAAAGCACTTGTTTTTAATAATTTCTGGATTTTTCAGCACTGTAGGTATATGTTACACAACAATAGAAAAAATGCCAGTAGAGTCCTCCTACACTGAGCTCCAAGTAGACGAGGTGCTAATTGTGCTGATGAGAATAGAATTGAAGTAGTAAATCTTTTGTAAGCTGCTTTTTGTTTGGTTTCATTCATTCTTCTGCTTAGTTCACTCTCTTATGTTGCTTAAATGGTCTGGATGTAGATGACAAGCTTTTCAAATAAGTATTTCCAGCCCAGTCTGTTGTAGGGATGGAGTGGTCATGTCTGCCACTGCCTTCCCTGTCCCCCAGGCCATACGGATGTGGCACTGGTGCAAGGACACAAAGTGCTTAGTTACATATAGATTCAGGTGCTTGTCTCTTCTGCTTCAATCAGTTGATTCAGTAACTCTTTCCTATTTCATTTAAGAACAACAGAAGTTCTGATAAGCCTGGACATGCTGTTCTAAATTGCTTCAATTTTAAATGCAGATTTTCTTTGTCCTAGGTTGTGTTTTGTCTTAGGTAACAGTTGTATATGAATTTACCTTCCTAATGCTTCATTGATGATACAGGGAAGTACCATCTGTTCCGTTTTATAGATGAACTTCCATGACATGAACTGTCTCATTATTTTGGCAAAGTCCACTCTAGGGATAAAGCTTTTATTTTTGAATCAATATTATGTAAATGAGTATTGTGTATCTACTGTTTGGTACACTAATAATTGTGTCATTTAAGATTCACTTACACTTTGAGGCAGCTGTCTCTAGTGACAGGAATGTCTGAACTGTTAATTTTAGTCATACTTAGAGCTGCTGAAATTCCAGTAGAATTTAAGATCATTGCTTTCAAGACTGTACTAGTGTCCTGTGGTTTCTGTGTTGAGCACCTAAAATAAATGGCAGTTCAGATGCATTCTTTTGTTTAAATGTATTGATACTGAGACCATGCAGAGGTTTTCAAAGGTATAGTGAATTACAGAGAAGTTGGAGTGAAAAATCCCAGGCCAAAGTCTGGAAGCCACTATAGAACAGAAATAATTTTATAATGTTTCAAGAGAAAATAAGTTTTCTCATTTGACACTGGGTTTTATGTGTAATAATATACCATTACTATTATAGGTAGATGCTGTTAATAATTTTCTACCCTGATAATAGAGAGATGATGTCCAATGTGCTGCTTTACCTCTGATGAACCTTATTTTGACAGCTGGTTCTGTATGTCCTTAGGAATAGTTGGTTCATTTGAGGTGATTTGTCTTACTCTCCTGAAGTCTCCTCTAGATACCTCTGCCGTTCTTTGTCGTGGGAATATGGTGTCCTGAGTTTCAGGTATATCATAAACTAGATAGTTTGTGTGCCTTCTATTCCCTTTCAGAATGGAGACCTTGCATGTGTCTGCAGAGATCTTTGTGACACTGATTATTTATTTCTGTTAAGAAGCTCTCAGAGGCCTGTTAAGACTGAAGTTTGATTTTGCGATGTTGCTGTAGACTCTTCTCTTATCTAGGCTAGTTTCTTGTCCCTAGAATTATTGGGTACCTAAGGAAGAAAAAGTCAAAGGAGTGTTGGAGGGGGTGGGATAGATCAGTTTACAGCGTCCAGCTGATCTGTGCACACATTGCACAGGTTCTCATTTTTAGCATAGAGTAAGTGGATCATACATAGGGAGAAACAAAACTTTAGATTTTCATTGTTTTGTAGAGATTTTAACAGGAGTGTCTGCCTGGTTCAAGTAGAGGTTTTGAAGACTACAAATACCAAATTAGACCACTAATATGGGAACTTTTGAGTATCTGAAAGTGTTTTGATTTGTTAATTGCTCTCATAAATAACTAAAAATTCTCTTTTCAGAAAGCTTATCACATGCAGAA
>WAAE01006020.1:0-19963 GCA_013400495.1 Nicator chloris
TTTTATTTATTTTAATATTTTATATTTATTGTGATAGGAACCTAAATATCCTGAAATATTTGAGTGGCATACACAAATAAATGACACCTCCAGGAATGGTTTCTTGCACCAACACAGATACATATACATATACTCAAAAAACACTAAAGAAACTGTATTTTTATTCAACCAATAAAAGGTAGCAAAGAATAAAGGAGACACAATGTTATTCACCCAGTTTGAATTTGGCCTGAATACAGAAATGGCCTTACTTTTTAGGAAAAATTCCCAAAGATTACTTTTTTTGTTTCAAGTTATATCTATTCCAGCAACTTCTTTTGCAAAAGGCAGTCAACCCACAGACTATCCCAGTAAAGAGCTATTGGCAGCTAGATGAAGTTGACACAAAGGGCTGGTTTTGATTTTTTAGAATCTATTTTTGAAAAGGCATTTTCATGAACAGCAACCCGGCGTTTTTAGTAACTTAAATGTGAAATAGAATTTCACATTCGGGTATATTTATATTCACATATATATTTAGGGTATGTTTGCCCAAGTTATATTTTCTAAGTGCAAGCATTGTCCATAATAAGTATGGTAGAGACACCTAAGGAAGCTCTTCATGCAAAAGAAAATCTAAAAAATATGCTATACACATGCTGACAAATAGCATATTATCATAGAGATATACTCTTCCTCTTTCATATAAACATATATCTTTCAAATTAGTAGTAGCTATTAGAATTTTGGGGTCTTGATTGGTGTTATTTCACTTTGTATTTGCAAAGAAATCATTTTACTTTTTGGTGTGCTGTATGATGCATTTATATTATTAGCTGGTCAGCACTGAAGCCAAATATATGGATTTAAAGGCTAAGTTTTAGGCCTTTTTTTATATTCAGGGAGTTTTTAATGAAAAATCCCTCATTTAAGAAAATATTTGTTAAGGAAGGCAACACTTGCACTGCCACTGTGATACGTGCTATACTTCTATTAACCTTGCAGAAGAAAGTTAAGTACTTAAAGCTGAGTATAAAGTACTTTCTTACTCACATTGTAGTTACGTGTCCCTGCCAAAGGGAACTGAAATGAAGATATGTTGGCTCCAGAGTGCAGTTGGGTGAACATCAGATTTCACAGCAGTTTTTCTGAGAAGCAAATCCATTGAAATCTCATTTCCTATGGTGCTATGCTGAACACCAATTTCTGACCATCCTTGTGTCATTCTCAAGAAGGAAAATGACTGGATGACCAAGCAGACACTCTGCTCTTCTGCCTCTGTCACTCCATGTGGGTGAGTCACATTGTCGAGGTTACCCAGATGCCTCTGTTTTCTCTTTTCCACTACCATACATCCACTGCAGTTGAAAAGAACCACCTACTACAAAGGTACAATTATCTGACTGTGAACAAATAATAAGGGCAGGCACTAAGAGATTTGGACCTATTAATTTTCCAGACAGAAGGAAAGACAAGCAGGGCTTGACCTTTTTCAAGGTTCTTAATATCTTTTCTTCCAAAATTTATTGCAAAAAAAAAAATACAATGCAAAAAAGTTAGGCAAAATTCTTTCTGGTGTCTGACTAGATTCACACTCACATTTCCCTGGAGGAATAGATGTGTCTACCTAGAGTCAAATCTGGTATTTCTGCTGGAGAAAGACTTGACCACATTTTATGTATTTGCTAAAATATCAGGTTTATATTCAGAACAGCAATTGTTTCAATACTCCGATGTTTACCCTTGTAGACAACTTCAGTCTTGAACAAAATTTTTGGGGCATCTCCTATATTTTTTTTTCAGAAGTCGGTTTGTTTTATTCCACAGTAACATATTGTACTTACATACTAACAGGACAAAAATAGATTAAAGGAAAAATAGAGCAGCCGTTGTTTAAACTCACTAGAATGATGCAGTGAACATTTTTAGTGTGATCTCTGTTGACCCAAATCCATAAAATCTCCATCTTATTTATACTAAAAATAATTTATGCATGGTGTTCCTCATAGCATGCCTATTTTCATCTCATACCACCAAGGACTAACTAAGCTAGTGGGGTTTGAAAACTTATTTGTTTGTAAAAAGTGATTTTGATATCTGAATGCTGACCAGTGCTGATACATGTGAAACAAGCCTTGTGTTTGTAGCAAATGGCAGTACCAATGACAGCCCCCTGTCCCACCAACAACCTCAAGTCCTACAAGAAACAGGGAAGCTTATTGGACATGAGATATCAAAACGATAATTCTCTTTCAGGATTTCCCCAAAACAGAGAGTATTCTGCACTACCTAGATTTCACTGAGCATCTCAGGAAACTGTTATTTGAAGAAACCTTAGATTGTTAGGTCGTTAGACACTGCTTCTTATATAGCTGATTTTCCCTGGTTTTGGAAAAGCATTCTACTGTGAAAGATTGTAGGAGGAGAAAATGAGACCATAGTTAAATTAAGAGCTATAGTCCCTACTATCAGGAAGTATTCATATCTTCAAAAAGTGATGATGGTTAAAGAAAGATGTGGAAAATGTGGGAAATTAGTAATTAATCATAAAATCATATAGTCTTAGAAAGATTTGGTTTGGAAGGGACCTCAAAGATCATCCAGATCTAACCCCCCTGACACAGGTTGGGACACCTTACACTGAAACAGGTCACTCAGAGCCACATCCAACCTGGTCCTGAACACCTCAGGGGCTGGAATCTACAATCTCTCTGGGAGCAAACTCTTTCAGTGCCTCACCATCCTCACAGTAAAATATTTCTTCTATGATCTTATCTAAATATATTCTCATTCAGCTTAAAGCCTTCTCCTCATGTCTTATCACGACATGCCCTTGCGAAAAGTGCTTTTCCAGCCAACAAGAAATGAAGGCATTCTTCAGGTACTGGAATGTGCTATAAGGTTTCATCAGCACCTTCTCTTCCCCAGTCTGAACAGCTCCAACTCTCTCAGCTTGTCTTCATAGAAAAAGAATGAAGAACTAAGATCTTAAGAAGGCATTTCACTGTTCGGAATATTGAAGGAATGGTAAATTCAGCTTTACCTGCCAAGCACTTTTTCATTGACTTGGAATATTTCCTGAAACAAATTTCAATATTGCAAACCTTTTTTTTTCTGGAAGTTACATAGTAATTTGTGGAAAATTATTTTGTGGTATAAACTGCAAATATCATCTCTCTAATTTTCATTTGTCTACACCATTTAATTTATCATCTTCTGATACTTTATAGGTATGCATAAGTATCTGCATCTCTCTTGGTTTAGGGCAAATTTGGGAGCAAACCTCCAAATGGGTTTCCTCTGGGAAGCAAACCCAAACAGCCCCTCCCCCTCAGCTGGTCCAGGAATAAACTTCCTTTGAGAAAAGTGGAAAAAACTATTTATTTAACAAACAAAGTCCCCACAAGCATAAACAATTGAATAATATGAAACAATAAAATGTCTCTGTTTTAATAAAAAATCTCAATAAATTGTTCTGAGGTGAGATGGTAAACTCAGAAAGTTCTTGCCATGAGTTGTAGCTCAGCTTGCTCTTATCAGTGCCTCCAGTGTTGTAAAATGTTGGGGTCTAGGCCCTGGTGGGCCACAGGTGTGAGCTCCTGGTGCTGCTCTGGGTTTTCAGTCCAGGACAGGTTTAACCAGTCCCAAGATAAAAAACAAAACAAAACAAAACAAAAAACTGTCCAGGGAGCTTTTCTGCTTCAGCTAGCCAAAAACTAATTAAAAAAAGAAAAAAAAGGAGAGATCTCTGTCTGTCTGTCCATAGACAGCACAGTCCAGGAGAATAAATGTGGAGGAGTCAGAGCTGTTTCTCAAAACAAACTGTATGCTGCTTCTTCCCTCTTGAAACAATCTGTCTTAGGTTTAACTGTTTCCTGGGCAGCACACAAATTGTTGTGGTTTGAATTTTGTTCATCTGTGAGATAATGATCTGGAGGGAATAAAAGCAAAAGCAGGCCTAAACTTATGAGTTACAAAGATAGTTCATTCACACACACATAAGAAGAGAAAGAAAAAAAAAAAAGTCAGAACACCTCCCCTCCTCCCCACAATCCACTCATTTTCCCACAAAACAAAAATCCATACATCACTTTGGGAGAGGAGTCTCTCTTCTTTGACCCATAGAGACCCACCACCAGAAAAACCCAGTCCTCCTAGTGGCTTTCATGTCACAATCTGCAACTGCCTGCAAATGCTGCAGATTGCTCAACTCTCAGCTTGTTTGGGATACCATTTTAAGAATGCTTCCTCTAGTAATCCACAAAGACTCTCAGTCCACATGTTGACCAGAATTAGCATTCCCCAAAACTACCAATAAATAGCCCATTCTCTCCATGAAGTCTTCAAGAGAAAGTCCAACCAAAATTGGCCACTCCTCCACCCCTCCTTTCAACAGCTCTCCAGATTTTCATGCTGTCTCTCTCTTCATGGTGTCCACCAGGGAGGAAGGAAGGGGTTAAAATCTTGTTCTGGCTTTCTTGCAGCTTTGCAGCCCATGGTGTCACATTTCAAANGAGGCCTGGCCTGGCCTGCCCCAGGCCACCCCATGGCCCGGCTGCAGGAGTGGCCCCTGGCTGTTACCTGCTTGCCAGCAGGAAGGCAAAAAGACTGACTTCCTGAAAACTCTGATATTTAACCCTTCCTTACGTTCATGCAGACGCATTCAGAACTTCCTGGAAAAACTTCCTGGTGAAACCACTACACCATGCTTAAAGTTACAGGACATAATATCCAACACAAACAGAGCAGACAATTGGGGATACAAGCAAAGCATCATAAAGTCACCCTAGGACAGCATCTCACAAGTCTTTTTGAATACCTATTCATGTTTTCTTTTCTTTTTGGCTTCAGATTTGTAGTCTGTTGTCATAAGCCATATAATATCACCTACAGTTGAAGTATTAAAAAAAGTAGTAAAAGAGCAAGAGGCTTATATTTAAATTTCATTTTTGTTTCTAAACACAGTGCAGTCATTAGGAAAAATGATAAAGAAATGAAAAAAAAACACAGACAAGAAAGTCAGGGAAAAAGAAAATTTTTTGATTAAGAAAAATGCTGAATTCATGTCTGGTCTTTTTTATTCAATCAGAAGTCTTCTAATCTGCAGTGTAGGTACTAAAATGGTCCTAACTTTCCCATTATTTCTCTGTACAGTAGTAACTGTGGTTTGTTGACTGGAGGTCACAGAAAGGCATTCATTAGCTGAACTAAGTAATCACTTTTTTTAAAACTCCAAAAAGCCTAGAACAATTCACTTCTATTTAATTACCATGCATAGTTCTTTTAGAATTTGCTAATAATGAATACCTTTTCTCACTGAAGTGGCATTGATCACAAATTTACACTGCTGCCTAACTGATTCAACATGACAAATGTCACAGACCAGACTTTCAGAGCCACTGCTTTTGCAAACTTATAGCGAAATCAATTTAAAAGGCAATCCATACTACACGTGTAGAAAAGTAGTTATTAACACAGTATTATAAAGAAGTCAATCCTTCCAAGAAGATTTACGTCTGAGTAGAGGTATGCAATTTATTTCATTAACTTAAACGAGGTGCACTGACTTCTTTCCCTTTTTACTCCCATATTACCTCTTTCATAATCTTGGTTCACAATAATCGCAGTGAATGTCACGAAAGCCAATCGATCCATTTCAGTTTAGGAAAAAATGCTCCCAACTGATGTTTTAGCTGTCTTTTTAACAATGTTAAATGGCTGGAAACTGTTGAAGTGAAAGACTTTTACTGCTTGCTGCAAGTGAATAGTGTAAACAGTATTGATCTGCTATGAGGGCTTTACAGTAGAGAAACATTCAGTACATTATTTAAAGGATAAATATCTATTTGATTTATTCCTAGCTTTTATCTAGACATTAATAAGGTAGCTTTTCCTTCCTTTGCAAAGCTTTCTTTAAAAACAAAAATGGCATTCAGGCCTCTGTTTTAGATGGACTTGCTTCTGTTAGCATCAATAAAAGCTGAAATCCTCTCAGGAAGAAAAGCAGCAGTGGGAGACTTGATGCTCCTGTAAGTGATGAAAGTGAGAACTGAGCATCAAGAAGAGGAATTGAGAAATTATTCAGATCTTCCAAGCTAGAGCCAGATGCCAGAAGGCAAAGCTAGAGATACTAGAATGCACAATCTGGAATCTTCAAATCTGCTACAGGTTTGCTTTTTATAATATTAATCAAATACTCTGAAAGTGACAACCCAGAGATCACAAACTCGAGATAATGAGAGCTAAAGGAACCCCAGAGACTACAACAGTGACATGGGAAAAAAAAGCCTGATTTTTCACATATGAAGTACATTTTTTCATGATTATTCAATGCTTTCCAGAGAAAGGAGGGTAATTACATTGCATTTAATTCCTTTGTTAATAAATCTAGACAAACAGAAGGGCAGAAACTGCCGTTAGTGATTGTATGGTTAGTTTATAGTATTTTATGCTTTTATTTGTGTTGCATTGCTATATACTCTTTCACTGCCCTCATTCATAGAAGTCAGTCCATCAGATATCCTTTTCTTAGCAGTTTGCATTGGTGAACTGCAGAACAAAGTGCTTTGAACTTCACAGAGACACTCAATGATCAGATCTAACTTTAGCTGGTGTGACAGAAAAAAAGACAAAGGCTTTTTCTCTTCTCAGAATAAGCCAAAGTACACCTTAACTCACCTACTGCAGAAGACCAGATCTGTACAAGATTTCAGTGTAAACTGATAGTAGAAGAGATGAATTAGCATAACTGACTGTTTCATTGCAGACATTAGATAGCCTTTTACTGCAGATGTTTACCAAGGAAAATGCTCCCTAGTGGAAGACTATAAACAGTTAAGATGGATTTGATGAGAATTTTAATTGCTGTTATGCAATCGGTAAGGGAAAGGTTTTATTAAACACCATGCCAAAACCAATCAACGTTTTTGAGAAAAAAAATATCTTGGTAGCTCAGTGTTTGGATATATTAGTATTTCAGGCAGAAAGGATGTACCTTCTTAATTTTTGCTCCCATTTCTTCTATCGGACTTTTAAGAACAATTTCCTTAAGATGGCTTAGTCACATTTCAATGACAAAAGAACAACTGCCTAAAAGGTAAAACACCTGACCCCCACCATCTTTTTTTTCTAAATGCAGCTGAAAAATTGCAGTGTGGACCCTTGCCTTTCTCCCTCTTCAGAAGCAACTAAGTAGTTTGAGTAGTCCTTTCAGGAAGAATTCAAATAGATTAATTTTTTCACATGATGGTAATTTGATTTGCGCAGGAAACACCTAAGAGCAATGCTGTAGGATGTCATAGGGTTTTTTTCAAACTTTCCACTAGAAAGTGTTCCATTTTGCATGAAACTATTAAATATTCACCACCTCCCTCACCAGAAAGAGAGAGGGTGAGGACATGGCTGCATAATATAATGGCTAGCTCTGAGACCTGGCTTTCTTGCTCCAGTGGATACTTGAATTCCCTGCTCCAGTTGGTTTGTGAGCTAGGACCCATGTCTTCTTCCCAAGTGAATGCAGGAAAAGACTATCACATCACGTTTAGCTTATCCTCTAGAGTAATTATTTACTGGGCCTTGCAACATGCAACAACATTTGGTTAGTAGAGCACTCACAGCAGAAACACGTATTCAGCGCTTCTTTCTTGCCTGCTTGTTTCTCTGAAGCCAAATAAAGAATCTTGCTGTCCTACTTGCCCAAAGAGAAAAGGACAGCACCCCCTTCACCACACCTAGAATGCCTTCGTCTGAATGCAGTAATGTACACTCCACATATTTAAGTAACATGTATGAATACATGGGTGTAATTTCTGTTTAAAAGAGGGCTGTAAATGCTCAGCACTGTCAGTAGGTACGAATGTCCCACGGTCACTGGGGCACTTGAGGGGTGTAAAACATACTGGGGTGCAGCTGCATCTGAGTAGGGCCTTTAACTGAAAGAAAACTCCACAAGAGGTAGCACACATTAGATAAACTTTGTCAACAAATTTTGGGATAGACACTATGTTTACTGAGATTACATCATGATGGCTATTTTGGGGGAGAAAAAAAATCACAATTTTAAATATGAAAACATATTGGAACCAAAGAAACAATTCAGTGGTGCTTCTAAGGTGGACACTTTCTTGGTAGGCAGCACTAATTGCTGCAATAGCTTTTAGGTGTTCTAATGCACTCAAGTGAATTATGCACCACACTGCTTCTGAATGACACAGCCATTTCTGACTCCATTAATATGGAAGATTTCAGCCAAATGCTTTTAAACGATAGCTTCTCTTTATTTGTAATTTCAGACTCTATTGATTTCCTTCTGTTCCCTTCATTATGATTTCAATTGATTACCTTGGCAACTGCAATAACAATGATTGCACTTGACACTGTCTGAGACTCTTGAGATGGTATTTGAATAGGAATGGTATAATTTGGGGGAAAATGGCTACAAGAACCTGCCATTAATGTTACACTTACACTTTACTTTTATTGACTTCCCTCTCTTTCTAACAGGCCCTTGTCAGGGACTCTCTTGCAAATATTGGTTAGGATTTCAGTGACTCCTTGAAGTAAAAGATTCCTATTAACAAAGAGAACACTTTTTGTGCTAGGTGTTTTTCTCAGCTTTGTGACAGTTCAGGGAAATGTCCCACCCTAGATGAGATTTTTGTTTCCTTGTCAGAAAAGCTACCGGATTTATAAAAAATGTTCCTGGCCAAGGGCTCTCTTTTACTAACTGTATTATGTCATTGCACATAGAAGAATTTCAAGTACAAAGGCATTGCATTAGATTAAAAGTTAATATGGATTTATTCAGTTTCATTGCATCTTATGCTATATAGATGAGAAATTCCATATACATTTCTCAGGGGAAAGGTGTCTGTTTATATCATGTATCATTTCAGTTCTTCAGTTTGCAGTTTCACCTTATTCAAGAACTATCCACAATGCAGTACCAGTATCCTACCTTTGGAAATAATACTATATTGGAGGTCTCTTTTCTTGTTCAACGTATGTCAGAACAGTATTTATGACAGAGGAAATATTGCAGATAAGATGTTAAACTAAAAGAGGGAGATCCTCCTCTGAACATTACAAAGGTAATTCACATTAATGAATGCAATTTTAGAAAGAAAAAACTTCAGTTTCCTGTTTGTCACATGTCCATGACCTTTCATTTTGATTTTATGCCACAACACCAACAATATCTTCTGATTAAAGCTACCTTCTACAAATGTTAGTCATTTAGTACTTTATATAATAATAGTATTTCCACCTCTAAAGCTACCATTTCAATTTCAAACAGAAAGAAATATACACCAAAAAAATGGATCCTTTTCCTTAAAACCTAGGGAATTGGATATGATATATAACAAAGGAGTAATTTTAGCAATCTGCTTTTCTGTTATCAGTTGTTCAGTTGCAAGGAAGAGCATTGCTCTACTTCCCCAGCCACTCTATTATAGGTAAGCTGAATAATTACAATTAGTGATTATTGATAGTTGAAGTCATAGATTAGGAGAGGAGCACTGGGAGTTGGACATGATAATTTTCTTTAACATGATAGCACCCTTCCACAACTTGACCAACAGACTCAAGTAGTATGACAGTCAAGAAAAGGTAATTGTAGAGTAATGAATATTGCATGCTGTCACTATACTTTCTACTGATAATATTTATCCATAATTATCCATATCAAAACTGGAAGTGAACTTTTCCTTTTATCACTTGCCCTGATATGCTTGGTGAAGTAAGAAAACTCTTGGGTAGCCCAAGTCAGTCTTTGATCAGATTTTACAGACATGAAATTCAACTATGCAGAAATTTTTAAAAGTGATTCAGCCTGTTACTTTATCTCTGGTGTCATTCAGGGCAATGTAAATTTTGCCCTAACTCACATGGAAACAGCTTTAGAAACTATGCTAAAGGAGTTCCTGAAAATTTCTGATTAAATCTCATGAGACAGGTCCCAGTAGAAAATCAGCTGTGTCATTGTATTGGTCTATATAGTTGTTTTACATGAATCATGAGGAAATGTAAGAAGTTTAATTTCATAAAATGCCATCTTGTCTTCCAACAAGTAGCTAGATGTTACAGCCAAGTCAGAAAGAACTGGCAACATCAGTAACTGGAAAGGCAAACTTCAAAATAAGTTTTTTGGGGGACAATAAGAGAGTATAGTTCAATAGAATATTGTACAAAGTGATATGGTCACCCAATAGGGAAAACCCAAATAATTTGAGAAATTATTCCTAATCATTACCCATATGTCATACATTACCCAGATGTCCTATTTCTGTAATTCCTTTACTTAGGAATCCTACAGGAGTTCTTAGCCACACAGCATGAGATCTGGTATAGGATTGATCAGAATAATAAATATTTTCTAAATGAAAGAGGGGGATATCTAGCTGAAAAGCTGTAAGATCCTTTGGAGGAGAAAGAGCCATAGATTAAGAAGGAGAGAGAGAGAGAGAGAGAGAGAATTTTATGGTAACTCTGTGCACATATAGATGTGTCATCTCACTGCTGAGTAAACAATGGAAAGGAAACCACTGTATTTAGGTGCTATAATGAAATGGTGTTAGTGTAGGCCAAAAGCAATTAAACTGTAGTAATGACTATTGGGATTAATTCAAGCTTTAACTGTATAAAAATATTAAATATTGATTAATTTATTTGGCTGTATTCAAGTTTCTTAAAGTTCACATAGTCATACTTGTTTTGAATGGTTCTCATTGTTATGTTACCAGAGAACGTTTAATTTTCACTTCACCATTGACCCAAGAAACACTAAGACAGCTGAACTTGAACCACCTCATCGAATGTAGGCAATGCTGACTTAACAGTTTATCAGAAGCCATTGCAGCAATTTGTTTATGTTATGTTTTTTAGATATTGTTGTGGTGTGCAGGAGACTGTTGGCTCCTTTAAGGCCATCTGGCCCAAGACCCCTTTTCTATGGAAAAAGTGGGTAATAAGGAAAGGAGGAAACTTTAAACTAGACATTTCAGAGACACAAACCTGATTAACATAGGAAACAGTGAAAGACATCAAGTCTGCCCATTCACAGTAACTGATGAGGACATGTAGGAGTACAAGAATGTTTGTTCCAACACAGTTTTCTGATCATGGATGTGGTTAGGTGAGAAAAGTGGAAAAAGGAAGCCAGAAATAAAATATATAGACATGCATGTCTAACAAAGCAAAAATGGAGACCATGACAAGAGACAATTTCACTAATCACAGCAGTTGATGGGGTAGCAGGAAACTGCAGATGCCCTTTGAAGGAAGATCAGCCTGGATCTTTGCACCTGGTATTATTTCAAACCAGGAGAGATCCTGGAGCTTGGTCTGCAAGAGGTATACAAACCCATGAAGGAATGTGCAAAGGAAGGAGAACCACAAGGACAAACAGTAGGAAGCAGGCAGAAGAGAGTTTTAAAAGGGGCTGGACACTCTTTGAAAACAGGACAAGTCTGTACTCATTTCTGGATGAGCCCTGCACCTGATCACAAATGTGTTCTACCTTGTGTTTTCTTGCTAAATCTTAAGTATCTCCGCAAAATCTCATGCTTCCATCTCTGCATATGTGTGCTACAAGGACTGCAGGCAAGACCTCTGTGTGTCAGTAAATTTTGGGACCAATCGCAGAGGTCAGGGTGAAGTTGTAGGAACTCTGACCTGTTGGGCCAGCCACTGGAGCGAGTGCTGTCATAATACCAGGGACTGGAGTGAGTTGGAATCTTTAAGCTCCATTCACTGGAGCAGGAGTGGTATGCACCCCAAAAACCACCTGTGGAGAAACTGACAAGACGCTTGAGATGCTCAGTGCCAGCAGCTGAAGTAGACTGCTGGTCACAGCCCACGGGTCTTGTGCCAGCTGGTGAGTGTCAAGTGGCAGTATCTTCCCTAAACCCAGTAAACATTTGCAAGGTGTTGTATTGTGTTTGGTGGTTTGCCCTGTTTCTCCCCCTGAATTGTTGGTTTGTTCCCCAGTTGCACACACCCCATTTCTGCCAATCCTCCTGTTACCCCTCCTTTATTCCCGCACCTTCCCTGTCAGTCCCATCCCTCCTCCCCTCAGTGCTGTGCCAGTCACCCCGGCCCTCCTCCCTTCATCTGGAAGGTTCTTGGAGGGGCGTTGAGTGATTGGCCAGCCTGGGGCAATCCCTCCCCAGTTCCCAGCTGGTTGGTGGTTGTTCAGATCCCTCACTCCCATCACTACACCCTAACTCTTTCCCATTGGATCGGGACCTGACCCTCCCCTGCTCTCCACCCCCAGTTAAAACCCCTTGCATCCCTTTGTTCGGGGCTCTCTGAGTCTCTCCCCTTTCGAGAGTGGTGGTCTACCTGGGCTGTCACAATAAACTCGGAATACAAAGAGACCAGTGGGTCGCCTCCTTTCTTCACTGACAGCGCAGCGAGAGCCTTTGTCTTATTGAGAGCGAGGGCAGCTAGCCTGACCTCTCAAGCTGCAATCTCAGCTGACCGTGCCCAGCTGGGCAGGTGGTGGAGACTGCACCCCCTGCCGTGGCAGTGCCTGAAAGGCTAGCCGAGGAGATCCACAGCAGAGCAGGGGCTCTGAGGCGAGGCACAGTGCAGCGAGGGATGTGGGTGTGTGGGTGTATTCACTACCAAACATCAGGCTGCACTAGCTAGCCAGGGGGACTTGTGAGTGTGGGGGTTCTGTGGAACAAAGATGTGAATGCCATGGGTTTCTTAGAGAGCACTGAGCTGAACCAGCCAAAGGGCAAGGGGCCCATAAAGTGGGTCCAGGATACAGGCAGAGTCAATGGATGAACAAAGGGGATGTGATGACAGTTGAAGGACCTGCAAATGTGTATGTGCTTGTAAACTTCGACAATATCTTGTGTGCACTGCGCTAGTGACATCCTACCTCTTCCAGCCCAAGAAAAGGAGAAGACTCACCTGTCTGATTGTGTTTTATGTAATTCCTTTCTTGGGGTGATGTTGAAGGCATTGTCTTGCCTGCGGCAGCCGTTTCAGTATTCTGTGTTTGCCTACTCTACACATGTCCACGTTCATGTCTATGTGTGTCCCTAGGAAATGTGCTCAGCTTCACCTCTGGCTGAACCTGCAAATGGGACAGCAGCAGATGTGTCCCTGGGGCTGGACAGAGACCCCATGTTCCTGGGCACACCTGTCTGGGCTTCATCAGTCTAGCAGGAGGAAGTCTTTGGCAAGAGCTGCTAGATGAGATGGACACTTTCTTAACAACGCTTAAAAGATAGTACAAGACTTACAGACTGTTTCAAAATTCTCCAGCTCTGTTCAGTAACATACAGGAATCTTGGTGCCTATCCAAGGGCACTGGGTTTGCCATGTGGTTGCTAAACACTTTAAAAATGTCTGTATCCTATTTCATGTGCTGTAACCATTGCCTTTTTCCACTCCCCAAACGTTGTATGTGTCATGTCAATATTTGGCATTGATCAATCTCCAGCCAAGCAAGGACTAATCCATCCAGCTGCCCAGGTAGCATCTATACAATTTCCCAATACATACGTGGTCAGAAGAAACCCAGAAACAGTGGCATCACAGAGCACAAGGTAGGATTACAGAAGACACTGTAGTCCTATGGCTTCGTAACAATGTTGTGATTGACAGTAACAAACCACCAGCCTTGCGTGGAGTTTGCAATGGTTGAGTTTGCAGGGACTTCTTGTATCCAAGTTTTTTCTACTGTCTGATCACAGGCTGGTGTAACTGAAAGCTTGTAATTCTTTTGTGTGTTTATACCCCTTTTAAGAATGTTACTGCTTGTCTATACAGACCTGCACAGATGTGTGACACACAGTACTCACATCATGATACAAAAAATTTATCCACCACATACACACACATTTTTATCACAAATGGAAGCCACTTCTTTTTCTTCTAAATTCTAGCCTGCTTTGCATCACTGAGGAAGCAACATTCTGGCGTATATGTCTGACTGGTGCAAGTATGAGATTTAAATCTGTATTGAATAAGTATATGCAATGTCTATAAAGGTCAGGTAGAAACAGATGTAATTCTATGTAGAAAATGCACCTTTAAACAAGTATTGACTTTTGTGGGAATATTTGAAGGAAACATACCTTTCAATAATAATGTATCAAAAATTACATCTTGAGATATTGCATCAGTACCATTACTTTCTTAAATGCAATTCTTACTTGACAGTTTAGTCATAATGTATAATTGTCACACACCTGTATGATCAAAAAGATACATGGAATACTATAGGTAATACAGGTTTGAGGATTTTTTAGCAGAAAAGTTTTCAAACTCCCCTAAAAAATGAGCTAACTCAGACAAAGATTTTTTGGTTCAGCCTCATTTCTACTTTATTGTTCTTATTTCTTATTCCCTTTCCAAAGAAGGAAAAATTATTGAATTTTGTTCTGATTTGTCAAGTTGCTGACTACAGTGGAGAATATCACATCTCTGAATAGCAGTCTAACATTTAAAAACAGCCTACAGGTGCACTTTGTCTACCATTTGGTGTGATGGAGCAAGCACAGTATATTATTACATTGACTTCTGTACCTTACCAAAAATTGAACATCAAGATACCTCTTTCCTTTTCACATAAGTTTTTTTACCTTTTTTTTTTTTTTTTTTTCTGTTAATATCTGCAAATATTCTTGAGTAAACTAAGTGCTATTTGGTTTTTGGTGTAAGATATTCCAATAATAGAAAAAAAATCAACTAACTTCCATCATGGCAAAAATAATGAATATTTCTTTTCTTCATAGAATGGAAAGGTTGCTCTGAAAATGATAACTCCATAAAAGGGCAGTACTTGCTCTTAGCTTGTAAGTACTCTAGCTTAAAATGTATTAAAGAAGCTAACGGAATTAGCTGACTATAATTAGGGCTGATAGAAATGGTAGATTGAAGTTGGCATAGTAAAGTGTCTCATTCAGTTGGACAGTTTTTTAATACCTCCTTCTGTGGCCAGGAGTTGTCTAATCAGGTATCTTCATGGGCTATGCTTCATGTAATGGATGTCATGAACTTTCTTGTAGTGGTTCCCTCTATGAAACATGTTCAATTATGTGAAAAGCCAGAAATCAAAGAAATTAATCCTAAAATATCAATTTAAGGAGCTTTAAGTGCTGAAGAATTATACTTCCCTTTGGTTGCTTTCTTTGGAAAAGTGAAAGTGTTGAAAAACTGTAACTGTCACCAACTCCTCAGTTTCTTCTTTTCCAAGATAACCTCAGCACTTCATAGTAGTTCTTCCTAAGATCCATCAGCTATTTCTTCCCCTTTTAAATCCTCACACCTTGCAGCAAAAAAAGTGCAAAATATCCTGCCCTGCAACACTCCCTCACCCCTAACCCAAACACAAGAATGGGAAATATGTTTAGCATTCTGCTTTTCTTTAGTTTTGCTTTGACTTATGTCATACCTTTCCTAGTTCTAAGTTGAACCTTTCGCTACATCTCATTCAGCCACTCCTGCCACTTTGGTTCATGTTGTTTCCACTCAGCCCTTCCACTGCAGGAGTTTTGCTAGAGCTTCTGAACAGGTACAACATCCTGCCTTGTCACATACTCTGAAGGAAATAAGTTGGAGAAGACCTCTAATTCCAAACAGTTTTCCTGCAACTGGTCTCAATCCTGTGTCTGAAGCTGTCAGAGTGAAGATACTTGGCTTCCTATTTGTCCTTGATCACCTGCCACAGATTGCAGTCCAGGAGAGGATACCACCCAGTAAAGTTTTTACTTCCATGACTACTCTACTGTCTGAAGCAAGTAATTATATTCTATGTCTTGGGCTTCCAGCTGCAAGTCAGAAAGGAGATGTACAGTATGTGAACAGACAAAACACGAGATAATATGCAGTGCCAAAATGCATTTCAGAATCATAAGGGCATGATAATTTTGCTAACTTTCATTAAAGGAATATGTTAAGGAACAGAGTTGACATACACATATATAATGTTTTATGTAATAAGAGTGCAATTGGAGTAAAATATATTGCATGTCTGTAAAGGAAATGGCAACCTGGACTTTTTAATTTGTGTCAAGATAAGGTAGAAGCATATGAGACATCTTATGTTACAGCCCCAGGATAATAATAAACATGAAAGTAGTTAGCAAATCCCACAAGAGCCCTTAGACAACTATATATATATTAAGAACTATTAACAAGTAACAAAATTCACTTGCATTTGCTTCACTTAGGACTATGTTCTTCCCATATTGCCAAAAGTTCAGAACAGTTCCTGACATCCCAGGTCATTTCTGGATATAAAAGAATTTAAAGTAGAATTAAGTCTTGACATTTGTACAGCTATAAGTGTTTTCAGAAAAAAAAAATCTCTCTACAATATTGACTTCAGTAGATAAAACGAGACTATTTAAAGTTTTCTATTTGCAAGCTGGATTATTCAGTGTGAATAAAACTGCCTCAAATTTCTCAGCTTAAGCTCTTAGCAGAAGCGCAGATTCATATAGAACAAATAATCTGAAAACTCCTTTCAGCTTTGCCAAATTTTCCTGAAAGTCCAAAATACCTAATTAACACACAATCCCCTTGAAATATATTTTCTGTTCATCTTTCTGGTTACCGGGTTCATGTTATGAGCAGTAACTGAATTGAAAAATCTCTAAAAAGAACCCTAGTAAGTACTGTACACCTAATAAAGTAGAACACAGCATAGCTTCTCAGTCTATACTCATGTGGATCAGTCCTTAGAAGTGATCTGAAGCAGTATGTGTCTGAAAGGTTTTGTTTTCACTATTTAGAGCAGCTATATGGTGTAAAGAAAAGTATTCTCACTGCTATAGGTCTTGACTTGGAGACTTAATACTCCTGTGTAGGAACCTCTTTCTCACTGATGGCTTAACACACATATGAAAGGGCTCCATCAATGAATTACACAGAAAAAGAACTTATTTATTGTTAACCCAGTCTGGAACCGTATCAGCAGTGAGCTCTGTGTTCTGAAGAGGTCACTTGCTCCAGATGAGGAACTAGTCATCTGCACATCATTAAGGATAAACTATTGCAAGGCCAAACCCCAGGGTACTCAAAAGGCAATTTTTTTTCTGTTATCTGATTGGCATTTAGAATTCAGTAAGAACTGAAACATTTTATGCAATGGAAAGAAACAACTTTTTATATTAAAAAGCATTCTTTAACGTTTTACTTACAAGCCAAGTATATTTGGTATTTTCCATCTGCCTAAAGTGAATCAGTTAAGCCAAAAGTTGTCAAAGTGGTTGTGAGTGAGGAAAAACAGATGCTGAATTCTTTTCAGAGTAATAAATGCATGTTTTCCTGGTAAGCTCGTATACACGGTTAAAAAAAATTGCAAGTAATAAGACATTTGGATTACTAAAAGCTTCTCCCACACAAAACTGAGATGCCTGTCAGCCACTGCTCTATCTATCTATCTATTTGCTCCTCACTGAAGAGAGAGTTTGCAACCCTTTACTGGGACAGGAGCAGCAGGTTAGCAGGACTCAGGCATATGCCTGTCTTTCCCATCCTTGACATACCTAAGAAATTTGGAGTTTAAGCAATTGTTAAGATTCAGACAAGAAATTAACATGATCCTTTAACAAAGTCACCAAGCTGAGAATGTCTCCATATCATAAGGTAATCAAGGATATGGTGCAAGACTTTAGAATGACTACATCCCCGTTGGAAGGGAGTGACATTGGACTAAATATTGTTTGCAGGGGTTACTGCATTTTACAGAGTGAGGCAAATTCAAGCTTGCCAGCAGAAAAGCGGCAGCTGAGGGAAATAGCCCCCAAAGACACTTCTTGCAACTGGCAGAGCAATTTGTTGTGTTAGGCAAAGCAGGGTTGATCCTCGGAGAGTCTTTGAGTATGGTGGAGGAAAGAAATCGGAGCTAGCCAATCGGTCAAAGTCCAGGATTTATTGAGATGATAGCAAGGACATCTGAACACCGTGACCCCCAAGCTAGCATCCTTTGCCATGCGGCTGGAAGCTCCCTTTATTGGGGGCAGGAGATGGGGGTAGGGGCAAGAGATCCACCAACTGGGGCAAGGGGGGAGTGAATCAGGGACAGAGGGACACCTGAATGATCCAACACCTAGCAGGTAAAGGGGGGACTTCCTTTGCCTAATCCAATCATTTGATGCCTCTTTGAGGAATTCCTTAGGGGCAGAAGAGGAGACCCTGAGTATGGGGGGCAGGGGGACCAGTGATTGGAAGGTGTAGGGGAAAGGGGGAATTAACATAAACCTGGGAGGGGGAACCCATCGATGGGGTTACAGGAAAGATGCATGGGTAAATGCACCACAACAATTGTTTGCTAAGTTACTGCTGTCATCAGTAATCTGGTAGTCCAGATGGCAAGCACCATGGTGTAGGGAGGTGGCATGAATGAG
Source organism: Nicator chloris (assembly GCA_013400495.1). NCBI lineage: Eukaryota > Metazoa > Chordata > Aves > Passeriformes > Pycnonotidae > Nicator > Nicator chloris. The sequence goes on from WAAE01006020.1 coordinate 18,351, forward strand.
CCTGAGAGCTCAGAGCATCATCCCAAAACTGATTGTGAGCATGCAGAGACATTGAACAATGCACAGAAAGTCAGCCCTGTACTTTCTAACACAGGGAATAGGCAGATACAGTAAGAGTCTGTTTCCTTAGTCCGTTCTGCATCATTCTCATTACTCAAATCAGTTTAAAAGAATTCCATATGGAATTCTTCCAGCTAAAATATTTTGAATGGATGCAAAATGAAGTAGTTTTTTTTGTCTTCGTTTCTAGGGTGGCTTATTTAGTTTTTCTTCAATGTACTTTAAAATTTAAATATATACAACTTTTATTCTTCCCTTTTCTTTTGCCCTTTCTCTTCCACTTCTTCTTTTCTTCATTATGTTACCTCTAATAAAAATCTTTCTGGCTTTATTTCGTCATTTTCTGAGAAGTTAGTTAAATCTGCAGTGAGCTAAAATCCTTCTGACTGAACTTTATGAACATTATGTTCAATAGGAAAACTGCCTATCAAAACCCCGTATTTTTATTGTCACTGTAGCACAGACCGCTTTGATGACGTTTCAGTCATATTCCCTATTAACTATGTGTGTATACACATTTCCTCCTCTTTCAACTGTCAACAAGATTTTCAAGTGGAACACACTGCATACTTGGAATACTTACACCAGCTTTATACTTACAACTTTTCTGCAAGAGTTGGAAAAGGACTTTGTTGAGGAAACCTGTAAAATTAATGATGCTTAGAAACAGTTGTACAAGATGCATGCTATAAGACTTTGAGGCTTACTTTTCTGACTTTTTAGGCATAATGCCCATTGGATAAACTACAGTTTCATAATTTAACCATAAACTTGCTTTCCTTTTCTTCTTTTTTTTTTCTTTTTTTTGGTAAGAATTTATGCGCTCTTTGGCAGAAGCAGCAAACAGTTTCCAGGTATTAGCCTGCCAAGGCAAATAATAAATTAAGCTTAAAGGAAAACCCATTACTGAACTTCAATCATTTATTGCATAATGAATGTATATTTCAGATACAGGGAAACATTTATAAGGTTACTGAAAGGATAGCAATTAATAAAGCATAGGTGAAGGCAAATAGCAATGCATTTGGTATTTATGAGTTTGCTGGTGATATATTGTATAGGCTATTAAATATAGTTTAAATATACTACCTTGTCCCTTCCTCTTCCCCCTCAAAGCCCCAGACTGTTATTACATCATTGCTGGAAGTAACTAAATGCATTTATGATGAATCATTCATTAACAAAACACTTAATTTACCACAAGAAAAACAAAAAAAAGAAAAGAAAAAAAGAAAAAGCTGTCTTCTTCTGATTAAGATAATAACAAAAATTTATCTGGCACATCATAAAGGTTAGATTACACATATCAAGTGGCCTTTTTTGGTTGCAGTTATGATCACATTCTTCCTCCAAGCTGAGAAATGTCTGTTCATATTTCATATGCATTCACTGAATGGAAGTAGCCAGATCTGCTCTGCTATAATTTTCAAGTTCTGAAATTAGGTAAGACTGGAAATTATCCCATCCTCCATTTCTTTTTCTAGTAATTCACATGTTTTGGGCTCATGAATGTGGTTTATGATTCTGTAGGAGAACATCTATTTATTGTTCTT
>WAAE01006022.1:0-32202 GCA_013400495.1 Nicator chloris
TTTTATATTCTTATTTTTATTTCTTAATATATTTCTTATTTATTTTTATTTTCTTGTTCTTCTGAATTGATGTGCCCTATTCTGATTAATGCACTTTTGATTTCATGCACACTCTGTAAATTAAAACAGATCTTATTATACCTGTGTAACCGTTCTCTTGCCATTGTTTTTAAGGATTCCATTTGTAATCCCATTTGCTACCTAAGAACTTTTAGAGGTGCTGGTGCATGAACTGGAAAAAACACAGCAGACCTATTGAATTCTGAGATGAGTTTGAGGGGAGAGCTGATAAAATCCTTTTTTATTTGTGCACAAAGAAAGTAAGATATGGAAATTGGTAAAACCTTGAAGGTGGAAAGCTACTATCTCATTTATCAGAGCCCAATTTTACAGCAGAAATGTAATTCCACTGCTGCAATTGTGGAAGCAAAAGTGTCCTTGATAATGATTCCAGTATAATCACCAAGATATATATAATTCCAGATAATTTTATCTACATGACCTTGTACTTACAAGGCACAGCATCAGAGATGTGAGGTGAGGTTCCTGACACTTACCTAGAGTCACTGCATTCAAGGTAGGAATGGAGGCACTCACAGAAGAGGATATGCAGGTAGATATGTGCAATGGATAAGTAAATTGCTCTCTAGAAATACTTAGGGGTGACCAAATAGCTCATATGTGTGTACATAGGCTACGAATGACAGCAGATAATGGGACAAGTGCCATCTCTAAAACCATGATCCTGACTTGAATTTTATTGCACAAGCAATTCAGGTTGTGTGAGAAGAGGCAGTAGAATTGACTATTTATCTTTTGACCTTAACACAGTGTTAGGGAAGAGTGTTTTGTAAGCATATGTTAAGTTTATTTAAAACAAAGATTGTTTCTTCAGGTTTGTTTAGGTTTTTGTTTCTTTTTTTTTTTAAAGGATCTTTTGTCAATTTATGATTTTGGGTTTCATAGGTAACTCAAAAGTTCAGTTTGAAATAAATCATTACTGGGCCTGGAGAAAAAAAAAAATAAAGTCTCATGCGTGAAGAAGCTCCAAAATAGGAAAACATGCTGTTCATTCTAAATGACTTTTGGTCTGATTCTGAGACAGGTTTGTGTCCTGCCAGAAACCAACTTTACCAGGTCATCTGGTACAGGCATGAAATGAGAAACTAAGGAAGCAAGTACTTCCCTCTCCCAAACAGTAAGATGTATTTGAAAGAAAAGCAGCCCTTTTCCACATGCAATGAGACTGATTAATGAATTGCTGCATCTGACAAAGCAAGGTGGCTATAGGAGGGAAAAAGGGCTAAACACTTCTAAGGCATAGATAAATACTGAGAAAGCTCAGAGCAGGAGGATCAGGAAAATGAGTGATCAAACTCTAAAGGCTATTTAATTATGAATAAGAAGAGACCAAGTTCAAGGTACAGATGATGATGATGATGACCATGCGTTTACATCATCTCTAGTGCTTACATCAATTTATATCCACTGTTGTGTCTCCCAGAACAAGCAACCTCCAAACCAGCCTAGACTGAGAGACACAGAAAGGATTCTTGCCAAGCCGCTGGTCTATTTGAGAGGTGTGGGTATATGACTTTGGGAGAAACCCAAGACAAACAAAGCCTTACCAGAAGTCTTTGCAAGCACAGCAAGCCAAAGTTAAAGTTTAGAGGTATGCATCATCTGAGCGGAGCTTGAAGACCCATATGGAACTTAAAAGGCCCATAGAGTTACAAAGAGAGTTTGTTCTCCTTTGTGATACCCAGAGACATTTCAACAACAAATAAAGAAGTGCGTGTGGAAGAGACAGAAAACACACTTGATAAATATTGCCTTACATAAAGACTTCCTGCAGGTTTCCACAGGTATAGAAAGGAATAAACACACAGAGAATGGAATAAAATATATGCTGACAGCTGATGGTTCACTTTAACAGAGACCTGCATAGAGTCATCAAAAATAAATATATCTAATGACAAGTCACACTCTGAAGAACATACATTACTCCAGGAAATGGCTGCTGGAGTAACCTGCTGCAAAAAATTTTTTACTTTGTCAGTGCTCCGTACTGGTCTCTGCAGAGAGTGAAGACACCAGAGGAATGAGGGCTGTGGTAGAGCCCTTTGCTGATGCAGAAGAATAGCTCCCTGTTGGCCACCCTTCCAGACTGAAAAGTGCACAGCAAAGCACAAAAGGCAGAAGCAGTAAACAAAGAAACAAAACCCCAACACTCTTCTCTTCTCCATACAACCCCCTGCTAAGCACTTTCTCAAAACATGCATACACTGTTTTATTTAGTACTATATTACTGGTTCAGAAAGCTTCATTTCTTCATTGGGTCAATACCCAACTGCTTTGTGCCTGGCAAGGCAAGCTATTTATTAATTAGAGCTGCCCTGCAGTCTGTCACTCCTGTTCCAGTACACTTTGTTTGTGCCATTCTCCATCTGGTACAGCCATGACATCACATACTTTCAAAGATGATTTTAAAATGTGAGGAGAAAATGTGAAAAACAACTGAGTTAATCATGTTTTAAGCAAACTTCTGAACCATTTCCCAGTGTTACATCTCCTGCAAGAAAGGGACAGCTCTGTACATGTCTCTTGGCAGGGATTTTTCTATTTAAAAGTTGCAAACTCTAAATTTCATTGTTCAAAATGTTGTAATGCAGTTCACATTTGGCTTTAATCTGCTGGTGTGAAAACACTTTGCAAAAGAAGTCTGCACCACTACCTTCGTTTCTATATTTCTGTTTCCCCTCGATCACTTTTTCACAAGATGCTCAGTAGATGTGTGGATAGGAGTGGCAGCATTTTACAATTCTCTGCCTCAGTGATTGTTTCAGCCCTTGTATTTGATCACTCAAGGGAAGTAACCTAGTGCCTACAGCACACCACACAGCCCCATCTGCCTTCACTGGCAGGGAATCAGATGTGTGAGGTCGTCCCGTGGCACTGTCATCTTTCAGCAGAACTGCTCTGTGCAGTCTGCTTTCTGAAGAGTTTTCATTTCACTATCTCCCAAGCTACTGATAGCATCTTGTGACTGAAATCTGTCATTCATGTGAATGGTATATCTCATTGAAGCCTCATCTTACCAGACCTCTGATACAGTCTGTAATACATGTGAAAGGAGCATTTTCAAGACATCCCAAAACTGAGATCACAATGAGTAGGCTAAGGCCATTGATGGGCCTGTACTGTATTTTTTACTAGAAGGAAGTTTAAAGGATATATTTTTTCTCTTTTTCCATTTCTATTGTTGTCACTATCTGTGTAGTGCTCTCTCAAAGAAGAAAACCTTAATGACATGGCAGAAGATGCTGAGGAGAGTAGAGGCCCTTCCCTGTGTTCCTGTCATCTTTTACCAAACCCTGCACTCTTAGACCCAAATTAAAAAATAAAATAAATTAAAATAAAAAGTCAGCCCTTGTCCTGTGTATAGAGACACAGATCTTCCTCTTTCATAGATTTCCATAGATTTTACTTTCCTCTTTTACAGCTTTCCTCTTGGACAAGAAAGTGCATGAGTGCATAGGGAATGGAGATCTACGGTTACAACTTAGGGTTACAAGTACAGACTTAAAATGTCAGGCAGTTTTCTGATACTTGGACCCACATTTCACCCCACAGAACAGAGCCAGAGTGTCTCTGCAACATGGGCCAGGCTTGTGGTGGCCAACCAGCAGGAGACAGTAGACATGCTCATAGTAAGAGAGTTGAAACGGTCTGATGTCTCTGTTTGTCAAAACAGGACCTAGAGGAAATCCTTCTTAAATCTATTTCTCTCTTTGGCAAATCAATGGGCAGACAACCCGTATGGGGTTTGTGTGGCCTGGTTTTGGTAGTGGGAGGGACTCCAGGGGTGGCTTCTGTGAGAATCTGCCAGAAGCTTCCCCCACATCCAGCAGAGCCAATGCCAGCTGGCTCCGTGATGGACCTGCTTCTGGCCAAGGCCTATCCCATCAGGAATGACAGTAATGCCTCTGTGATAGCATATTCTAGAAGAACAAAAAGTAATTGATAAGATGTGATTGCTCTCAGAGGAGAGAGGAGTGAGAATATGTGAGAGGAACAGCTCTGCAGACACAAAGGTCAGTGGAGAAAGAAGGGCGGGAGGTGCTCCAGGCACCAGAGGTGAGATGCCCCCTTAGCCCCTGGTGCAGCCCATGGTGGAGCAGCTGAGCAGCTGTGCCTCTGCAGCCCATGGAGGTGCACAGGGGTGCAGAGGTCACCTGCAGGTCATGGAGGAGACCCACACCAGAGCAGGTGGATTCTGAAAGACGGCTGTGAGCCCATGGGAAACCTGTGCTGGAGAAGACTCCTGGCAGTGATCTGTGGACTCATGGAGAGAGGAGCCCATGCTGGAGCAGGTTTCCTCGTAGGACTTGTGACCCTATGAGGTATCCACTCTGGAGTGGGCTGTTCCTGAAGGACAACACCCCCTGAAGAAGTGACCCATGTTGCAGCAGTTCATGAAGGGCTGTTGCCCGTGGGGTGGACTCATGTTACAGAGGCCCACAGAGGCCTGTCTACCATGGAAAGGACCCACCGGTGGAGCAGGGGAAGGACTCCTTTCAGTGTCTGCAGATATCCCCTGCACTATTTAAACTGCTAATTCATGCTTTCTCTGCATGTCCTCTCTGTCACATTGGTATTTTACCTGCTTACTGTATTGCATAATAATTTATAGCATTTGTGTGAAAACATTATTTCTCTGAGGAGGAACACTCTTTCCCACCTCTATGAAGGGACTGGCACTACTCTGAACTTGCAAAATTTCTCTTTTCTAAAAACTATGACATTAGCACCCAGTGAGCAGACTGCGTGCCATCAGATTTAAAACAAATGAAGTGAAAAGAGAAACCAAGGTGGAAATGCGAGGTGGTCAGTTGTCACAGCTAGAGCCTAGCTGCATACAGCTCCAGTCTGATTTTTGTGAATGTTTCTGGAAATAGAGAGTGAATGACAAAGATCAGGACAAGCAGTGTCCTTCAGTTATGTCAAAATTTTGAGAAACTAATGGGAGCTGCAGTGGCAAGAAGTAACTCTATTCTTACACAGTGCTCCTGTAAAGATGATCACTTTTAGAGTGCTTTCTCTTCAAGTTTGCTGAAAAAAAAAGTAATTTCAGAGATCTGTGCCATCAGTTATTACAGTGTAAAGTCAGCTATGAGAAGTTATTCCTTGGCACTAACAGCTCTGGGCACACTTGCTCAATGACCTGTTTTCCTGATGGGTAAATTCATTATGTGATTGTCTCTGCTTCAAATTAACAGAGCTCTCTCCACCCTTCTCCACATGAAGAGATCAAACAGTCTCATGTGACTTGCAAATTAGTCCTCTAAATGAAGGTCCCCACACAAACAATTAGGTTGCTTTAGTGTGAGATAAGAGAAAGTTCTCTTCCATTCCTCTTTTTTAAGCTGAGCTCTCATTAAGTTTAATGCCAGAAAGTATTTCTGACACTACAGGCTTATCAAAATAACATAATGAAGTAGAAGGCTTCCTTTCAGTGTCAACTATAAATCTTAAAAATCCAGTGGTTTGAATGTTGAATGTTGTTTGTGAATCTCACGGATGTGTAAAGAACTCACATACCCTGAGTGGGTATGCAGGTGTCTGTGTGGATGCTATCTCCAGCCTGGGGTGACCAGCAGGGCCAGAGCCTCTGCCTTGATGACCCCAGCTCATGCTTTACCTGGATAATCCTGCCTGGTTCATTGTGGGAATACCCTGCATTTGCAGGGAAAAAGTCAGAAGGAACCAGTGCAGCATTGCTTTAGCTTGTTCCTCTGAAAGGGAGAAAGGAATCCACCAAGGGACGAGGCTAATAGGAAACGGAAAGCTCAAGCAGAAAGGACAGCCCAAGGCAGTCTGGTTATATAAAACTCAAATATATGGACAGAAATCAATCAGAACATTAACATTAAAACATAACCTCTGTTACTGTTACGCCTTCTTCAGTTGTTTTGCTTCTTTGTTTATCTAGTTCCCATTCTGTGAATTGAATTGGTAGCATGAAGTGACATCTTATGTAAAAACTGTGTTTTTTACTAGATATATGCATTACTGGTCTCAGCTGTAAAGAATCTGACCCAGACATGTGATCATTCCTTCACTTTCATGGGTTACATTTTGGTGAAGAAATGTTATTTAAACATTAATTGAGTAGGCAATAGTAAAATAATAATTATTCCAATTAATCAGATTGTTCCCTCCCACAAGATTGTGAGGAATGGAAAAAAAAATCTTAGGTTGTCTGCAGATTCCTGATTTTTTTCAGTTATGGTCTTCAACCCACAGATCCATGAAACCAAGGATGTCTCAAAAGGCTGTGGCACTCTCTGCAACCTCACTCATGTCTGGCTGTCACTACCACACTTTTTCCTTTCAGAAGAAAAGTCTCTGTAAAAGAGACTTTAAAAAAAAGCAAAAGCAGAAACAGTAAGGGAGAAGTAGGCCAAAAAGGCAAACCAGGCCTTCTCCTTCAGATTTTAACCTCAAGTATAAGGCATTAAAAGAAAACTCAGATGATCACTCTCTGCAGTTAGAATAATGAAGCAGAATCTTTTCAGGTCAAAATTACCATAAACCCATTGAAACCTTTGTGATTATGACAGCAAACAAAACTGAACTTCTGTTTCAGTTAATGTAAATGATTTAGGCATTGTTCCCTTGCATAAAATCCAATGCATTCACACTTCTTATATTTTCTGAATGACAGGTACAACACTCACTTCTACAGTACCTATTTTGTTTTAAACAGCATAGTCCAGAACATTTTGTAAAGAAGGAAATCTAGAGAAGACTAACCCTCCTAATGATATTCTGCAAATCAATACATTTTTTCTAGTTAATAGCTACATTACAGGGAATCACATTTTTTGTTCTTGTAACCTGTAATTATCTTCTGATTTTGTCTTTCAGACCTTGAAATATCTAACAGTGACTGAATATTTAGCTACTTGATGTTCATTTACTTGCAGGAATGAACATTCCTATGTAGATCTGAAGACAAAATATGGGAGAGAATGTTATATTTCCTGCACACACACAAAAAAATTAGTATTAAGCAGATAAAGAGCACAAACTCTAGGCCTTTACAATAATAACGCTCACTGAAATGGTGTAAATACCCTTTTAGAAATAAATATTATTGGTGTAGCATTTTGGTTTTTATGAAAATCAGTCAGTGTTGAAGCCTGTTAAGCAACATGAAAGAAACAAAGAATTTTCCACCTATTCTTTTGGATTCAGTAAGGAGATGGTAGTGTCTGCTTAGGGAATAAATGCAGACAAACGTTTCTTCTCCCCTGAGTAGATTTCCACTTTATAACTGTGTAGATCCATGGAGTGAGCTTCTCTCAAAGAATGGAAAATAACTTATCATACTTAAAGAAAGGTTTGCACAAGTTCCAAAGACTTAGCATAAATTTTCTCTAAGTTGATAAGGCATCCTGACCCTGTGATCATCCCAGTGGCTGCCCTGGTGCCAACATAAGACTGCCTGTGGGACCACCAGTGGAGCCAGACAGCGGCACTGGGAGAGGGACCATGCCTGGGGAGACAGACCCTCAGAAAACCAGCTGTGCCTGGGTTTTGTCCTAGGAACACTTGCTGGCACTGCTGCCTAGAGCGGAAAGGCAGGGAAAAGCATGATGTTATTGTTTCCTGGGTCCAGATTGAGATTTTTATATGCAGACAGAGTGCTGAAGCCATGGGTGGCCAATCTGAAAAACAGCAGGAAGCCCTAAGGTTGTGCTGTACTCCTTTTGGCCCTATCTTAATGGAGTAGTGCACTGAGCCAAACGGACACAGTACCAGGCAGAAGTCTCTATATGTTTGTAAAAACACATCTGAGTAAGATTTTCAATCATATCTGGCTCTCTCTAAGCCATCTCAAATTTGAGAAAGTGTCTGTGGGGAATCAGTGTGCTATCATACAATGGACCCTTTTTCTACCCAGATGTTTTAACCTGAAGAACTGAACAAGGGTGTTCATAAATAATTCATATTTTATCCAGGCAAGACCTGACAGTCAGATAAGGAAATGGCAGAGTTCATTGCCATGGATTGCCTGTGTCATAACATTGCTCCACAACATGCTGCTCTGACCCAGGCAAGAGGCTGCCTGGAGGGCAGCTACATGGACATCTCTGAGAGCTCCTGCTCTGAGGTTGCAGAGACAACTTTAATCTCAACATCTTCACCATCTTCACCCTCCTGCATGTTCCCTTGGTTTGCTTTCGTGTACTTTGGGCACTATTTTCTTCAGTCAAATACAGTTGTAACACTGTATTTAAGAGTATTGAAAAACATTGCAATGAACTCACCTGTTCAGTAAATGCAGCAGAACAAGATTTGTCTTGTGCCCGTGCAGCTGCACTTAGTTACAAGAGTGTGGTACTCTGTTCATGGACTGTGCAAGGGATCAGGCTCATTTTTAAACAGGAGGATAGTTTTTGTACAACTGTCCCTGAGAAAAAAAAATCTTTCTCCCCACAATGGAGAGAGATATGTTGGTTTGACTGCCTATAACAAGACAAACTGCCTTGACTAAAACAGAGGTACAATGGAAAACGGAGAGCAATGTTAGCAATCCTGGGTAACTGCCAAAACAAAATTGTAAATATGTCAATACTTCAGTACATGAGCAGTTAGAAAGACTGTCTTCCTGTCCCAACACTGGTAATTACTGCCTATCTTCCAAGCCTGGTACTGAATGCATTTTGAAGCCTTCACTAGGATACTGAATACTCAGAGCTTGACTGGGTTCTGTGCTGCACTGAGCAGCATTTAGAGGCAGTGCCATCTGAGCAGCAAGGGTGCATTTACACAGAACAAATTTGGCTCTGCCTGGCCAAATGCCTGTACGAACCTAAGCACAGCACCATTCGCTTATGGCTGGACTGGAGGAGCCCTGTTTTTCATCAGCTTGGGCCAGAGTAGAGGGAAAGTTGTTTCCGTCCTCCATGTAGATACACCCGTGGCAGCTGATAAATTTTGGGCCTGATCCGTGATTGCTTTCATGCTGAGAGCAGCATTACAGCTGTGTATACCCAGGTGTGTGCTCTGCACGTGGCAGACACCAGGCATGGTAACTCCTGGCTCCCCTCCTGCCTATTGCTTATTTACAGTGATTTTTGTGCTATTCTAAGGTATGAACTAATCTTTACTATCAGCTCAGGCAGGTGATTTCTTATCTCAGCACTACAGCGGTTTATGTTGTTCTGTGTTGGTCCTTCACAACATCTGGGGGTGAACAAGCAGCTTAAAATTCCCTTGCAAGCCTTTGAATCACCAAAGCCACATATGGGTCAGTGGCAATGGCTGCAATTGGAATAATGTTTGCTATAAAGAGGCTCTAATGTTAATAAGTGGGTGCTTATAAGTAGCAAAACTGGCCTGACTGAGGAAGACAAACAGAAATGGCTTTCTCTCCTTTTTGCACTGGAATATTCTCTACTTCTGTAGAAGGTCTTAGGAAGAATAATCTTGTCATGTCATCTTATAGCAACAAGAAAACTGCAGGAGCAGCAAAAGCAGTAGATCTAAACTATGTTTTGGCTGGCCAAGACACAGCCGTAATGAAGACTGCTGAGAAGGCAGTTTTCCTTAGATGTGTACATCTTATCTCTTGTCTCCCAGGCAACTTCCTAACATCTTTCTGAAATTACTAAAGACCAACTAATGTATTCTAATACTGTGACAAGCCTTATCAAGCCAGTACAATGCCACGTCATTTTCTACTTTGAGTCATAGACAATAAACCAAACCCAGTAACTAAATACTGATGGCTGTATGTATTCATTCCCATATCACCATGTTAATAAAGCTACATTGTTTCCACATTTGGCATGAAAAATAGGTTGAATCTGTATGCTAAATTTCTGCACAAGACATATATATAATTCTATTGTATACAATATGAAATTCCATGGAAATTATTTTCCCAATGTTCCTTGTACTTTAGAAAGCATAATTGTATTAAATGAACAAACTTTTATTTATCAGTATCAAAATCCAGCTTTGTATTTTGCAACATTCAGAACAATCAATATTTTAAAACCTATAATCACCAACATCAAAAATACAGAAATATTTTTCTCTATCTGAAAGTATTTGAAAAATATACTAACTAATTTTGTAATTAATACATGCAGTAAGTCTTGATGCAGTTGCTCGTGGATATCATAAGACATAAAGGCTGAGTTGGGATGTAGACTGTCATATCCCATGGCATAACTTGACACAGTAGGGTGCACTTTTCAAACATTATTAAAGATTTAAAATTATCTTATTCTCTTCTTAGAGCTGATGCAGATATAGAGAATAAGATAGCTTATAATTTTTAATTTGAGTCAGAAATATTTCTCTAACACGTACTCCTATGCATAAATAAAAACATTCTGTATCTACAGGGGAAAATATTAAAAAAAACCAACCAAGCAAGGTACAGTTAAAAACTCAAGAGATACATGAACATGGAAAGAAATCACTGTTTTGAGAAATACTACTGCTTCAAATAATAAATTACACAAAAAATCCCAGTACTAAAAATAACAAAAGTAACACCACTTTTTAAAGAACAGTAGTCTTGCTCACTAAGCAGTCAGAAGACAGGAATTCCCATTTTTAAGACTGATATGTTCTGTGTACATGATAATGACTGCCACTGGCATAAGAGATAAACTCAGTATTAAGAGAGAAAGAATTCAATCCTTTTAAAATCCTATTCCAGATTGCTGAAACACGAATGCATCTCTTTTCTGCAATCTCGTTATCAAATTTGCTGTCCCTACTTCGCGGTGAGGAGAATACTTTTGGATCAGTGGTTTCTTTTCGTTTTACTACAACCTGCATCTTACAAAGCAATCATAAACAAGATTTGCTGAAACAGAATTGTACAAGTTTTATATTTTTGAAAAATCATGCTAATACTTAATTTGAAAAATATTGCAACACACTTTACTACATGTAGAAAGTTAGAAAGGAAAATGAACAGCAGGGCTAAATCTTAAGGCTATTCAATCCTTATACAATATATGAGCTGAGAGAATGGTTTGTAACAGAAAAAATTTTTAATAACATATCAGGCTTAGAAGGTGTTGCCATTTAATTTTTAAAGAGCTTGAATTTGTAGGGAATGGCAATAACTATCAGTCACTGGAAGGGCAGGAAGCCTAGAACAAATGCAGAGCACAGATGAGGGCAGAGGACCAGAACAGGTTCATTCTCAAAGATTGAAGTTTTCTTTTCATTTGAACAAAAGAGGGGGAAGTATTACGTGTGAATTGCTTGTTCTTTTTCATGTTGCTATATTTCTGCCTACAATAAAACCTTTGTTGATGCAGTCAAAGACAGGGGGATCGAGTGCACCCTCAATCAGTTTGCAGATGACACTAAGTTGGGCAGGAGTGCTGGTCTGCTGGAGGTTAGGAAGGCTGTGTAGAGGGATTGGACAGACTGGATCAATGGGCTGAGGATAATGGTATTAGGTTTATTAAGGCGGAGTAAGAGGTCCTGCACTTGGATCACAACACCCCCATGCGATGCTACAGGCTGGGGGCAAAGTGGCTGGAAAGATGCCTGGTGGAAAAAGACCTAGGAATGATGGTTGACAGCACCTGAACATGAGCCAGCATGTGCCCAGGTGGCCAAGAAAGCCAATGGCACCCTGGCCTGTATCAGCAATAGTGCAGCCAGCAGGATCAGGGCAGTGACTGTACCCCTGTGCTCAGCACTGGTGAAGCTGCACGTCAAGTCCTGTGATCACTTCTGAGCCCCTCACTACAAGAAAGACACTGAGGTGCTGGAGTGAGTCCAGAGGAGGGCAACGGAGCTGGTGAAGGGTATGGAGCACAAGTCCCATTAGGGAACTGGGATTCTTTAGCTTGGAATAAAAGACACTCAGTGGAAACCTTAGTGCTCTGTACAACTACATGAATGGAGATTGTAGTAAGATGAGTGTCAGTTTTCTTTCCCACACAGCTGGGGACAGGACTAGAAAAAGTGGCCTCAAGCTGCACCAGAGGAGGTTCTGTTTGGACACCAGGAAGAATTTTTTCACTGAAAAACTGGTTAGGCATTGGAATGAACTGCCTAGAGAGGACGTGGAGTCACCATCCCTGGAAGAGTTCAAGAAAAAACAGGACATGGCACTTAGTTCTGTAGTTTGGTTGATGTGCTGTTGCATCAAAGGTTGGATTCAATGATCTTCGCGGTCTTTTCCAACCTTAATGTTTCTAAGATTCTATGTCCAGAATGTGGTTAAATGCACACTGCTAATCAGTACAGTTTGCTTTATTGGGAACAGGTTGAATTGTGCACACCTAAACTTGGGAAACTTGGGCTTCACTGCCGTCACTGCCAGACGTGCTCATGTGCCTGCTGCCAGTTACCAGGCACCAGAAATAATTATAAACCTACAACTTCTGATAGTTCCTAGCAAAACCAATATGACAAACAGGCTATTTAAGGACCTAAAAGAAAACATAGAGAGTAGTACGAGAATTAATTTTATAAAAATACACCATATCAAATCAAATCAGTTTCCTACTACTCAAGGTAGCAGAGAGAAGAAGTAATACATGCCATATACCTTGACATATATAAGACTTTAACACTATGTTGTATAGAGGTCCAGTAGCCAAGCTAAAGAATATTTAGATGAGGAAAAAAACGTTTCTGAAGTCATGGGAAAATTCTGCTTGCGAATTCATTATCAGTGGTTCAGGTACACCCTGAAAAGGACTGAGTAATGTTCTGCAAGGATCAGTCCTAAGGGAGTGGTATTATCAGATATTTTCAATGATCCAGATGATCAAATAGAAAATGTTTTGATTATATTTGAAGACAACAATAAGCTGATAGTATAATTGTGAAATGGGAATAGAGTTAATGGAATCCTGATACACAGGGAAATTATATTAAAAAAAAGGAAAAGGTGCTGTTTCTTATGGGCAAATCTCAGGCCATGAACTTGGGTGAGAACAATTAACCACACAAAAATAGAGAAGAGAAGAGAACAAAGGGCTGAGTTAGAGCTATGTAGAAGTATATTTAGAATTGTTGTGAATCATAGCTTCAAGGATTGTGTAAATGCAAAGCCCATGCGATCAATCACACACAATGATTAATAAACTGTCATAGCTAACAGGACATTTCAAATAATCCTTCTCCTTTCAGCGCTGACCTCTGCTGCAGTGCAGCAACACTGTTGAGCAATGAAATCCAAGAAAGACAAGAGGTACCTGGATGGCTTTCAGAGCTAAAATTTTCTCAGAAGAGCAGTGAGAAGGAAGAGAGAATTGAAAAAACAGATGAAGAGGAAAGTTTCGGTGAGATGGAGTTCTACTGCTTGTTGCCTAATTATTTTTAAGATGACAATTAAGGCTTCAAGTTTCTACCTTTAAATGTTGAATCCTCTTACAGGAAAATAAAATTACTCATATGCCCCACAAAGTCCTATCATGGCATTTAATGGTTTTTCTCACTTCCCAGAAACACTGCAAGTGAGAACGAAATATCTTATAATGTAACCAGGTTGTCTATGCCAGAGTTTTTTTTTTTCAATTCTCAACTAATTCCCTTTCTCACCCTTTTCCAAAAATAATAGCAATATTCTTTTGCTTCACATTCTAGCTTTAGAGTCTTTAGGAATCTCTTATTTCATATCTTCAAGCCTGGCACATCAACCACAACATCTAGAAGTCTCTTTTATTATGTTTTTTTGAATCCAGGACTTTGTGTCTCTGAGTCTTAGAAAATATGACAGACGCTGAAACTGTTGCCAGCCCTGGTGGTCCTTGGCTTCAAATCCAGCACTTATTGAACCAGGTGCTCACTACCCAAATGATTTTTTCAGGCTATACCTGAGCTCAAGCACTGTGTCTGGATTGCACTCATTTCACACAACAGCCAATGCTGACTTTGTCTTAAAGGAAGAAAATGTGAGAGGCAGAGAACAATTAAAAACTTCAGCTACTTCTTCATTCTAGTTGCTTTCATTTTGCCAACCCTGTCCAATGTCCTGTGAAACCTTCAGAAATGTGAGATAACTTTTTCAATCTGCAGAACATGTGTAGCATGAATCCCACTTGCTTGATGGGAAAGAGAAGGGATGAGTCCTGGTCCCTAACTATGTGCTTCTCAGAAGGGCCTGTCACAGCAGGGGTGCTTTCCACGGCATGGTCACCGTGTTTACACCTGGTAAACATCATATTCATTTCCTGGCATGCAGGAGAAGCATTAGTGAACTATGAAGTTTTCAATGCCTTGTGTTAATGAAACTACACCAGTTCTGGTGCCTTGATTTGACAGCAGGTGTTCATTCCCCAGGTTTTCCTCCTCAATACAAGCAAGATGTGGTCTGAGAAAGGATGAGGCTTGTTTGATCTTGCCCTGTCACAGCCTTGGCATCTAGCCTGTGCTTGCAGGAGCTGGGAGTGCTCCCAACATCCACCCTATAGAAACAGCTCCTGACACCTGAGTTTACCTAGAAATAAATCATTAGCCTGACAAGAAAATCTCTTTATGCAAACATCACTCTGAGCATCCAAGTTTCAGACACCATTGAAATGCATGAAATTTATATTCAGGTGCAAAATGCTGTGGAAAAGGTCTTAAGTGCCTCAACAAATAAATGCCAATGAATATTGTCTTCTACCGCTACCCTTCTATTTCTTGGGATGGATAAGGATTATATCCCAGGGGCAGGGAAGGGGAAGAGAGAATCAAAGGTGGGAAGTTTCCTACTGACAGTCACAGTGTGATACTGTCCTGCTTTCTAGGAGAAAAAGCAGAGCCTTGTATGATTCATGTAACAGCAATCTCTGCTCCAGATGAATTCTAATCACTTGTGTCCCCTGATGGATTGTTCCCTTGTCACTTCTAACCTCTCAATAATGGTAAAATAGGTATGGCCCCTTCCTATGTTACATAGCTTCTTTGACAGTGCTTCAGGATCAGTCTCCCCATTTTCCAGGGCCATTTTGCCATAGTGGTCCTTAACAGCCCCAATTTTCTCCCTTCAAAGAGTCATCAGTATGATAATTATTCAGCTAGAATTAGGAAATCTTGTCACCAGTGACTAGCCACTGTGTCCTAACTTGTGTTTTCCCATGACAACAGTCTTTCTACGGTGCTCGCTTTTCCATGGCGTCCAGAGTAATTCAAGCTGCTTTCTAAAGCCTTGGGTTTTCCCATTTCTTGGTAGTTTCTTGGCCCAGGGATCTAGAAACTCTCTTTCTGCCATGTGCAGCATATTCTGCACTGTGAAAAAAGTGGAACAGATCCAGTACTTGGCATCTATTAAGCATCTGTATTCCAACCAACAATTAATCAGGATTAAGGGATGTTGAAAATATATCTTATAGAAGAAGAAAATAATTACCGACTATTAATCATGTATTATGATTATGTGTTATTCTTTCAGGCACTTAAAAGCTAATTGCATGCATTTTCCAGAGGATCTAAGGAGACTTGTGAAATATTTAAATTGCCTTATAACCCAGGATCAATTGAGAAATGTCCAAGTTTCTCACAGGCATACTAAGACTGTACTGCAGCACTTCTGTCTCTCTGCTCATGCTGTTAATTAAAACAAAGCCTGCACCTTGCAGCACCCCAAATTATGCCTCACTGCTGCATAGCAAGGCAGAAAAGCTCTATCTATAGGACATTGTTGTAGATTGTAGAAGTACATCTTATGTCAGTGAACACAAAAGAGTACCACTGTGGGATGCCATTGCTGGGGGAGGATCTCCTGCATCCACTTGTCAGTGGAGAGGGTTGTCAAGTGAGGAACAGACCTTTCAGTTTCTACTTAATCCCTCAGAGATACGTACCTGATGTTATCATGGTGAAAAAGCATGTGTCTGGAAAGCTTTCCTTCCCCATCATATACATTGAGAGGAACTCTTCTGCACGTTGGCCATTTATATCCTTCAAGTGTTCTAGGCAGACAGTACCCTCTGGTTTCACATCAAAAGATCAATCCAAATGTTCCTGGGAAATAAATCAGTGATAAACCTGAGTCTCTCTGGTTAGGCCTCCAGGCCTAGAAACATAATGTATTTCTAAATTCAATGTAATGAACCTGAGCATTAATTGTTTATAACTCTTAATAATCCATTCTAAGTCTGATGGCTAATTAAACTAAAACATAACAAACCTGTCTGCAACTAGAACTGGTTGTATGTAATTTGAATAAAAAATAGCAAAAGATTATTTGCATATCCATAAAACAACACCTACAAAAACATTCAATAATATAGTAAATCTTAGTTTTTTAGTACTAGATCTCATCGGAATAAAAAGAATGCAAAAAATAATTAAACAATTTATTTTAACTCCAGAAGTAGATTTATCAAGAATCAAATGTGAAATACTAGAAAATGAACAAAAGTGCTTCTGGGTACAAAGTTTTTATTTTGTACATTGTTGATATCAGAAATGCATATGGTACTATCCTTTCTGATTCTTTATGTTCAATGTGTTGTACTCAGAACACTGATTCAACAAGTTTGTATTTTTCATCATGTGTAAAAGACTGTTTGTCCTTTCCCCAAAACAAATGTTTAATACATACACATTTATTTTACTGGGCACTTAGATTGCTGACTCATTATAAATGAATATTAGTCCTCTTAGAGAATGACCATCTGTTTCAGCCATTTCTTCTCCATAATGGTATTGGAGTGATTTTAACAATGGAATTTTAACAGCCAAGTGATTTCAACTTCTGTGGGAAAAAAAAAAAAAAGCCTTGAGCCCTAAGGTATTCTTGAAGAAAATACCTTATAATTAGGTGATTTTAGTTATATTCTTACTATTGTTAGGATTAAACATGCTTCAGCCAAGGTCCAGTTAGCAGGATGACATGATAGGTAAATACTGAATGGGACCATTGTGACCATGACTGTTGTAAACAGGTCTGACCTCACAGAAAATTTCCATGTGGAAACATTATGAGGACATGGGTCACCATTCAGGAATACTCTGCATTATTTGACTTTAGTCTTTAAACAGGCACAGATGTTTGTGTTTAAGAAATGTTTGTAATACTTATTGACTGCTTATTATGCAATGTTGTTGGGGAACTCTGACTAGGAGTTAGATACCGATATATAGATTAGAATATTGTTCTTGAAAGTTAGGTGTTGAGAGTCTGGGAAAAGGGTCCTCATTCTCCCTTTTAAACACAGGCCTCTAAACCAAAGAATTTCCAAGGACTTCATTACCTCAGACAAATTTAATTCTTCTTTTTTAAAGCTTTGGATCCCACAGGACTGCCTCACCAGAAAAGAAAAATATCATCCCTGTGTTATCAACACTGATTTCACAAATCCAAAATACAGCATATACTAGGCTGTTCTGTGGGAAATTTACTACACCCCTGACAGATCCTGTACAGAGTGATATTCAAACACAAACATGGAGAATAATTGAAACAGATTATGCACTGTTTCCTCAAGCATGTATGTATGTTAGATACATTATGCACTAATACATTGCAAGTATGACAGGTACAGATGACAAACATAATTAAACCTGATATCTAGTTCATTAACTAATGAAAACTCCATAATTAACAAAGGAGTAATCAGTCAAATTATTCTGTAGGAATTATAAACAGTTTAAGTCTGATTTAACTTTTCTGTGTTTTCTTTAATCAGAAGGAGTTGAGATTTCTGTTAGATACTCCAAAAGATTTTTTTGCTAAGATTTGAAGTCTTGATCTAAATACTGAAATCTCCTTGAGTATAAATGACAAATTGAGTTAAATCAAATCTGTAAGAAAGTCTTTAATCCCTTAACACTTAAATTTTCTTTATAATCAGCATTTTAGAAAGGAATGTTCTCAAAGTCCATGAACACCTCACCAGATATCGGACTATGGTCTAGGTCTAGCACTGCTGTCAGTGGGGATGGACAGGACATCTCCAGGGGCTGGTGACCCAGACAGGGCCACCTCATTACTGGTAACTGTCCTTGGGGTGATGGCAGAGCAAGAACAGTAAGCAAGGCTGTCAGCAAGGGCAAGGGCGGCTCTGTCCCACTCTTAGGGTGCCCAGCAAGGTGGTGTCAAAATGAGGTCTTTTAATTCCTGAAGTGACTTAATGAGGCCAATATACTTGTGGCTGTCTGTGCCAGTGGAAGAAGCCTGGCATCCCAAACACTGGCAAAAAGAGAATTCAGAGTGAACAGTGGCTAGGCTAGAAAGTCAAATGCTTTATTCTCCTTTTGACTACAAACAAGGATGTACTACCTGCCCCCGTGGATTGTTATCGAATGCCTGATGTCACAGCACCATTTTGCTCTGTCTGCCCTTTTCTGTCAATTAGGGATGATGAAGTTACAAGACTAATACTGTCTCTATGACACTGACAAGGAAGTCTGATTATTGGGCGGGAGGAAGAATTACTTTGATAATTAATCCATTGTTGCTCAGAGATGTCAGTAGCATTGCTTTGAGTAACTCCTGCAGAGATACTGTATTTGGTTGGTCAAACTAGTAACAATTTCACTAAGCTAACATCTCCTAATGCTAATAATAGTTCTGTTAAATCTTAATGGGTATACTTGTTCTTGCCTTACTTTTTCATTTACAATTTACTGCAGATACACTTCACGGTCTCCTGTGTCTCAGATTAGTGTTCTATATTGCCACAAGATCATTGTCAAGCCTTACTGTGCCTTTTAGACCGTGAAATACCTGTCTCACACTGTCCTCGGGGACTTCAGTAAGAGCAGGAGTAGTCTTTATCTCAGTTTGAAATCTATTAAATATGTTAATTGAATTTTTTTGCTTAGGAAGTCATTTATCTTTAGATGTAATTGAAGAATTTTAAAACAAGTTAAAAATATGACAAGAATGTGAAAATTCCTGTGAACAGGAATGTGAAAAAAATTACTTGCCAAGATCTTCCCAAATGAAAACTCTACCGTCTTCATTCAGCCTTCTCCGGGCATGATTGCAAAAAGAGAACATTTATCCAAAATTCAGTCCCTTTACAATTTTAATCATCTTATGCACTCTGCAAAACACTGTGAGCTGCAGTGCTGCTAGTAACACCCTACTGGGTGCTATAGCAGCGTTTTATGAATGTGCTGTATGAGATCTGGCAAACCAGATCCTAGAGGGATGTTACTGGGAGAGACTCACACAAACCAGCCATGAGAAGAGAGAAGGAGGTAGCCAAAGGTAGCAGCAGCCAGCTGGTGCCAATGCTCCTGTGATTCTAACAGTGACACCTCAGGGAGGGACGACAGGCAGAGAGGACTAAACGTAATATGAGACAAAAATGTATTTTCATCAGAAGAGGTAAATTAATAGCAACAATATAGTTTCTGCCACTTCTCAGGATTAAAATAAACCATATGCATAAAATTCTTTTCCAGATAGTATGAGAGCCTTAACCATCTTCCCCCCAAAATTAATGCTGGATAAGTGAAGTCATTGGCGAAAATATTGCCAACAAAAGAGTGCATCTTGGGTGGATGCTTTTCTGGGGTGAACTGGCAAGGAAAGAGGATTTTGTATCAGCTAACATTTTAAATTTTTGGAACTCTCAGCCAGTGAGAAAAAGAGGCAAGTCTTCAGTGAGCTCTGCCCGGCACCACTGAGGATGAGTTAATAACCAACCAGGTGGTTCCCCCGGATTTGTCTTGCTTGTCTCACTGCCTGCACACATATCCAAGTGCTGTCTGCCTCAGTAAGAGTGCTGCTGTGAGGTGCTCAGAAGCTTGTAAAGAAAATGTTAGTGGGCTCTATCCAAACCCTAGTGAGTAGGCAGATGATCCCCACATTACTGGAACACTGCAACGTCTGGCGTCTTCAGGGTTGGTTCACCAAAAAGGCTTAAATGCCAAGATGTCCCTTCATTCCTTCCTGTGATTGCTCAGCCACAGGGAATGCCGACTATAATCAGGAAAGGTTCACCAAAAAGGCTTAAATGCCAAGATGTCCCTTCATTCCTTCCTGTGATTGCTCAGCCACAGGGAATGCCGACTATTATCAGGGAAGGATGAACTGCCACGGGAACACTGTCGAATCTCTGGTTATGGACATGGTTGAATATTTTACAAACTCTAAATTTAATCTTTCCAAAAAGCTATTGTATATATTTTTTTCAATCTGCAAAAAGTTAATTTCTCCCTAGTATCACAGCACAAGCTGAGAACATGAATTATCTCTTCATTTACTTTTCTAGGCAAAGATGAAGCAGCTTGGGGCAATTACTTTTAGATTTGTTAATAAAAGTGTTAAATTGATTGTGTATATTGGTAATGCAAGAAGTACCATCCTCCTTCTTATGTGGACACATTTAGATTCTCATCAGAGAGGCTGCAATGGTTCAGCACTACACAGATTTTAATTAAAAATTTTGGGAAAAATAAGTTATTTTGTGTTATTTAATTAGGTACTTGCCTGGATGTTATATTAAAAATAATAGGAATAGGTTTAAAACAATTAATTTCCATTGCATTGGAATGTTTCTTTGTCTGAGAAATTTTGCTGCAGATTAGATTTCACAGACATATATGGCATTTCTATTTGCTGGGTTTTTATTAGACTTGGCAAGAACTACAGCTATGAAAAAAAAAATTTCTTAAGGCAAAATTGTGATCAAATGATATAAAAGATCTATATCTGAGAAGGATGGTGATAGAACTGCCAACGAGATCTGTAGTGGGTCAGTGGAGCCATCCTATGTAAGCATATTTAAATTACACATATATGAATAAATAAATTTAATCTATTTTTTTTTCTTGAAGGTACAATGTGCAAAATAAACCTAACAAAGGTGAGCCAGATATGTTTATAATACATTTCCAGAAATAAATGTAGATAGACAAGCAAAAAAAAAACCCTCATAGATTTATGACTATGATTCCACTAAATGACGTTATTTTTTTGTACAAAAAAGATTTTAAATGGAACACTCAGAAAAAGATGATGGTTTTACGAGATGTTTAGTGCTGGAAGAAGTGCAGCAGAGGTTTGAGGCAAAATTCAGAAAATAGGCAAAGCCTCTCTTGGTTGGATCATGAAGCAAAGACATGAGGTAGACCTGGTATAGAAAGATAGGCTGGAGTGAAACAGGAGAGAGCCCCAGTTCTGACCTTTACAGGTGTTCAGAGAAGTCATTGTCCAGGGACAGACCCTGGGGTCTAAGGAGAAGGAAGGTGGAAGGATGGGCTAAATGCTCTGGTGGGGAAACAAGGCTTTTTGACACTCTCCATTCAGATCTATATTGATAATAAATTATTAAATATATTAAATTTGCACTTACCTCTTTTGCTTCACATGATCAGATCTGGAGGACTTTATTAACTAGCTGTGCATGTGAATGTGGAGAAGTTTAGGGAAGGAAAATATGATCTGGAATCCAAAAGTATCAAAAGGATAACTTTTCTTTGAAGAAACAAGAAACATGATAAAGATTAAAAAAATATGTGCTCCCAAACAAAATAGCAAGAGCTCATTTTATTAACTGCACTCTTTTGGTTGAGACATAGCCTAGAAATTTAAAAAAAAACCCCAACATAAACAGTGTGAATGATTTCATTGCTGGAAGGAACAAAAGGCAGATTATCATATATATCTACAAAATATATTAAAGGTAAATAAAAAACCACCAGAACAGAGTCAAAACACACAGCTACAAGATAAGGTATATGAATCTCTTCTCAGTAAAAGGATAGTTTCAGGTTAAATTAAAACAGTTGACCAGTATTGTATTTGATGGAGTAATGGAATTTTCAGTCAAAATAAAAAATGTATTGTAGAAGCACTAAACCAGGAATTAATGTTTTCCAAAGGCAAGGAAACAAATTTACAGTGTTCCACACTATGCATTTCCCAAAGGACTTTCACTGGAAAGAAATGGAAACAGATGCTGAACATTTCACTTAGCTGAAAAATTTAAATTTTTGAAAGCTGGGAGCCTGGAAAAGTCCCTTTCCAATTAATCATTTAATTTTGGATTGTGTAGCTGGCATTTTATGGAACATCTTTATAGATAAAACAATTATGTTACTTTGTTGAGCTGGATCAAGAATAAAAAGATATTTCTCTTCAGTTGGATTTTATTTTAATGGACTGAATACCAGTTGCATATGAAAGTCCCAGAAAAACAAAATAACGAGTATTTAACAAGTACTATTGCCAAAATAGCTGCATTTTGCAGTGTGGAGTTTTTGCAGTGAGGAACAGGAGTACTTCCTTTTTGCCTTGGTCTCTGGTTATCATGGCTCCTGCTTTGATATTGCTCTAATTTGGTGTTGCATTCCTGAAAGGATGAATTCAGAGAAAGGTCGTTGATACTCTGTGTTCCACGACTAATATTTAGTTGCAAATAAAAGTAGTTACGTTCATGGTATCTCCAGTTCTGTGACCCCTGGTTCTCTATTGGGTATATGATTTCAAGAACATAATGTCTCGTACATTCTGACTGTTTATGTTGGTATACGAACAAAACAACAGTGCTACAGGTAAAATTAACCACTTTGAAGATAGTAACCATTTCAATCTGAAAAGATAATTAATCTGATGTACCTTGATTCCAGCCGTCAGGATATGGCTGATTTGGTCATATCGTGGTGATGTGTCAGTCAAACACCTCTGCCACCTAAATGTTATTCCTGTAGCCAAAATGGCCAGGAGTTTTTATATGTTTCTGGGGTCAGGAGGGTCAAGATGACCTTGAGAACATAACATTCTGGCAAAAGCATATTGGTTTCAAATTATAAAACTGGGATTTGTGCTGCCTTTCATCAGAACACCTGCTGGTGTCTACCTTTATAAGTAAAAAGATGGAATTGAAGTATCTTGGCATAGAAATGATGAAGATCTGCTTGAGAAAATACCTATGTTTTTACATATGATGAATACAGTAAAGTTATGAATTCTAGATTTACAGACTCCTTTAAAAAGTTTATAAAGGAGTGGAAGGTAAAATAGACTGAATAGCTTATGCATGAGCACAAAATAAATGCATGACGTGAAAATGCACCCAAACTTGATGTTCACAATTTCAGACTGGATGCCACTTTTCTCAGTGCCTAAATCCCCTTACATCTGGAGTTTACTTTTAACATGCTGTAAGTACAGTGATCTCATCTCAGTCTGTCACAGGGTCTTTAAAGAGAGATTTGTTTTTGCCACTTTGAGTCAATTTTTATCAACACCTACTTAAACTAATTCATCTGATAACAGAAGAAAACTACTGGTTATAAGGAGGAACACACAGAAATACTCAATCATTTCTGTTTGTAGGCCTCCTCAACAGTCTGCTCCAGTATGGTTTGGCTGCGCTACTCTATGCCAAAATGATATTTCAGCCTTGTTGAATATGTAGTGGGCATATTTTCTTACAGTGTACAGTATTCATCAACATTTTATTTCAGACCAGCCAGGGTCAGTTCAGATCCCCATGGTATGTCTATTTTTATTAAATTCAGGTAAGCAATAGTGACTGTGATCTATTTTGCCATTCACTGGCAGTTAGTATTAATGATACCTGGAAAGATGAGTCATCATTACTTTGGATTATTCTAATATGCATGTGGAAAGTGAATTGGGCATCTAGCCAGTTACACTGATGAAACCTGACAAGAAAAACAGTAAATATAGACAGCAGTTTTTTGCACTCCTAATTCCCAGTGATACAATCATTATTCTTCCACTACCTCAACTCTGATCAATAGAATTGGTACTGAACTGAGCAGTTGCATTTGGACTGCTGTTGGTCAATAGAAGAGATTGGTGATTAACTGACTTTAATTAATGAATAGACAGAAAAACTGATACTCTCAATAGTTCTCTGCTGTTAAAAGGTTTGCCCAATCTTGATATTTTGGTAGGTAAACTAACAGTTTTTATTGGAGGAATCATGTTAAAGTCAAGATGTCAGGTAGTTGCTTGCTTTCTGACATTCACTAAGTCTAAATTTTCAGTTTCTTTTAATTTCTAAACAATGCTATTTCAGATCACCTGTGCTAACAAGTGCTCAGTAGACCTATCAAAAATCATACACGAGGTGATTTTTGCAGCTGCCATTGCAAATAAGAATCTCCCATAGAGTTAGTGTCATCAGAGATGCTTATTAAGAAAGAAAAGAAAGGTCATCTGGTTTCAAGTTTAGAATACTGTCAATTCATTGCTCAGCAAAGATTGTGTTCAACTTGAAATGCCGTCTGAAAGCCAGACATAATTTCTGTAGCTTTTATCAAGCTGAATGACATTTCTGTTAGGCAGAGTGGTAGGCTGCATAATCTGCTGGATCAATGGAAAAATTACTTTGAAGCTACTTATTCATACTATCGTGCTTCCTATGTGAGCAGGAAGCTTCCTCCAGCCAGAAGGAGTGTGAGACCACAGCCTACACCCCTGCCTCTCTCCCTAAAACTTGGTAAGGTATCAGAGCTGATGCGATCACTGCTGGTGACAGACAAATTTTTGGGGTATCACCAATGTTCTTATATTCAGTGGGTACTCCATCTTCCACAAGAACTCAAGAAAGATTCTGCTTAAAAAATGAGGTGCAGGACTTGCACAGCATCTACAGAAGCCTTAATCTTTGGTCACATGCAGTGAGTGACTTTGCTTTGGTATCTATGACTCAGTCAGCAGCACACCTTGAGGCAAAAATGGAAAATTTGGTGTGGATTTGGACCAGATGTTTTGTCTTTTACTAAGTTGTACATTACAGAGGTTTTCTGAGGAAATAACTGGATTTAATCAGACATATCCCATTCTTTTTGTCTGTCTCTTGTTAGGCACTTGATTCAGCACATTATGAAAGCCTAGGAGGCCCAAGGAAGTGACTCAAAGTCCCAAGGAAGAAGTTATACTAGTGAAAGAGCCATGTAAAGGAATAGAAAGCTCTGTTTGTATGAATGACAGCTGAATGTCATTTTTCCTCCATTTCCATGGGTGCATGGCACAGCTGAGTTTTGCCTGTCCTGACTGTTTTCAGCTGATGGACACATTGGAAGAAACAGCTGTTTGTGATATTACATTGTACACAATTCTGCTTAAAGAAGATCTTAGCTACACTGAGGGCATTTGCCTTGTGCTCTCAGCAAGGAGAATGTCTGCAGCTGACAGTCAACTTAGTGAAGCAAAAAGCAATGTGTAGTGGAGGAGAAATTGTGTATCAGAGTGTTGGCATGTTCTATTTATAAATTTCCTGTTAGAAGTACATGTTCCATGAACAGAGATCACCGAATAAGAGAATCCCAGAATCACAGAATTGCAGAATGGGTAGTGTTGGAAGGGACCACAGTAGGTCATCTGGTCCAGAGGCCTTGCTCAGAGATGGACAAATGCTGCTCGTAAATCCTTTTGCAGGATGTTTGGTGTTCCCATTTCCACTCAAGTCCCCAGCTGAAGAATGAAGTGTTATCAGAGTGAAATGTTGCTTATACATCTTTTTAATAACTGTGGTCTCATACTTCCTGTACTGTCACTCATAAAACCAAAAATAGATAGCAACTTCCTTCCTGTCTTCCTAGGATTCAAGACTTGGTCTTGAAGATAACTTGGACACAGATAGATAATACTATCGTCTGATTTTAACAACACAGACAAGAAGATTAAAGTTGTGATGTTATTCAAGGGTGTTTAACCCCTAATTTATCACAAATTAGAATACAGTATATCAGTCCTCAGAAATATTCCTGAAGTGATCCAATATTTTAGATATTGCCGGTTTCAAGCTGATAGTACTGTTGGTTTGACAAAGAAATTGTTCTTTGGACAGAAATCAAATATGTTGATACCCAATTTAGTGTGTTCATGAATTAACTTTTTATAAGAGCTTGTTTCTTCTCTTTGAAAGCAGTAGACAAGTATATGGAATAACAGACTTCCTTAATTATCTTGAATATTCTAATATGACATGCTTTACAACTCTGGTAGTGTCTTGTAGAAAATAATGGTGCTAAATAAAGAAGCGAGCTAATTAAATAGAAAGGAGAAGTTTGTATGTATGTGACAGAAAGGAGGCAAAACATATGACATGGCATAAATCCCTTTTCCTGTTCAAATTAGCAATTTGGTTGTCTTATCCTTCCAACCAGAGCATGGGAGGAAGAATAAAGTGGGATTTTTTTTGCTTTGCCTTTACCAAAAAAAAGGCTGTATGAAACAAGAAATTGTCACTGAATGAAAGCAGCTTTTGTTTTTAACCAGCAAATGCTGACCTCCACTTACAGTATTTGAAACAGAGTTCAAAAGGTGTTTGCTGGTGAAAGTATGACTGTGAAAATATGAAGTATTTGAATTACTATATTTAAATACTTTAGAATTGCTATTATCTTTTGTATACCTTATTTGAAGGAAACAGAACAAAAATAGACAGTAAGCAGCCAAGAAGGATGGATACTTTCTTTAGAGAAAGTAGGATTTTTGAATAGTCAGTGTAAAATTGCAATGACCTTATCTACAAATATTACTTCTTGAGCTATTTTCCAATGTAAAGGTTGTGTAAATTAACAGTTTCATTGGAAAAACCCACAGATAAAATAGATTTCCATAGAAAAGGCTTTTTTGTTTAGCTGGTGGATTATTCTATTTGCTTTGACTGATCATTGGTTCTGCATCCTTTCCTTCCACTCCTGACAGATATAACTGATGGATGTTGGTAATGCTAGCAAAAACCCTTTCCCTGAGGGATATGAAGGAGCTCCTACGAAACCTTACGGTTGGAACTAAATCTTCTTTAAATTAAGCTGTTAGAATGGTTTATCTTCTGAAAGACCACCTTTTTCATGGAAAAACAAATAAGCCAAGCTAAATTTTAGGCTGATAACTGGCCATTAGTATTTCTGAGGAAAAAATAAAACAAACTAGTGGGAAGCTCTGTGGGTTTCATTCTGCAACTGAAAAATTCGACCTCAGTTGCAGAATGAAACCTACATAGCTACATCAAGATTTTCTGATATCTTTCAAAGNCTGACAGATGTAACTGATGGATGTTGGTAACGCTAGCAAACACCCTTTCCCTGAGGGATACGAAGGAGCTCCTATGAAACCTTACAGCTGGAACTAAATCTTCTTTAAATTAAGCTGTTAGAATGGTTTATCTTCTGAAAGACCACCTTTTTCATGGAAAAACAAATAAGCCAAGCTAAATTTTAGGCTGATAACTGGCCATTAGTATTTCTGAGGAAAAAATAAAACAAACTAGTGGGAAGCTCTGTGGGTTTCATTCTGCAACTGAAAAATTCGACCTCAGTTGCAGAATGAAACCTACATAGCTACATCAAGATTTTCTGATATCTTTCAAAGCTTCTAAGCTACAAGGAGTGGGGCAGGTGAAGCCTGTTGTAAAATATGCCAGGACCCATGAACATGCAGAGACACTGTATTCATACAAGAAATCCTGGTTGCTGGCATTCCTTGGGATAACACAAGAGCAGCAAGCTATTTGCATCCCTGGATCTCTCTCTTATTGCTTGTCAGTTCTCCCCGTGGGTCCTGGCTTTGCATGTAGGGAACTGGCCCTCATTGGCAGTGGCAACTGAGCCAGCACAAGGCTGAGCTAGGGCTTTCCCAGAAGGGAGGTATGGAAAGAGGACATCCATCGATTCAGTTTTGCACTTCCTGTCCTAGACATGGAAGGAACCGACCCTCAGCTAACACCCCTGTCTTTGTAGGAGACCCCTGGGAGTGTATTTAGGGCATTCTGCATTTGTGAAACACCAAGTCAGCTTTCTGTACTGCTGCAGCCAAACAGGCCCTGCACGAGGTGCAGTGAGAGGCACCAGCAGCAGCCTCAGGGACATACAATACTTCCTGCACATTGTTCGTTCCACTATATTAATTGTCCTCTCATCAAAACAACAAATATAACTTCCTGCTGCAGACAGAAGAATTCCAGCAGAACTGTGGTGTATTCTGTAAAATCAATATTAATCATTTTCAAATTGTTTGCTTGTTGACTTTCTGAGGACAGAAAGAAATCCTTAGGGCAACTTAAGCACAGCACAAACAAAATGTTCGACAACAAGAAAATGTTGGGCTTTTTTTGCCTCTTAGACTCACATTTGACCTTTAGAATACTCTTGTCATTTAATCGCATAAAGGGCCATGAAATGTGATGAATAGCTAATATCTTACCCATAGTCATGCTTGTATAATAGAATCCTGAAATTCTCTATGAATTACATTAATGCTGGTTTATTTCAATAAACCAGCATTAATGCAATTCATAGAGAATTTCAGAATAAAATAACATTTTATTACATTATTTTGTGATTTCTTGACTGTAGCTTATTTGCTGTGAACCATACAAATAGGAAGCTAAAACCCTTCTTCATTTTTGTCCCCAATAGCAAGTCAGCAACAGAAAATAAAGTCCAGATATGCAATTTGGGCTGAATTATTATATTCTTTTCAATAGGTAAGCTGTTTTCATTTTACTGATCATCCTCAAAGTGTTCTTTTTTTATCACAGCTCCTCTCATATTGCTTTTACAATGATGGTATATCCATAACAGTGATTGGATTCTAGGGAGAGAAGTATTTACCCCTGTTCTTCAATAACTCTCCTTTTGGTGACTGTTTCAAAATTGATGTTACTGGAGTATTTAGAGAAAGCATAAGCAGTCTGAGATTCAATCAAATTATACGAACATTAAACTAATCACTGTTAAGAAATATAAAGCACCTTAAATATTGCTATTGAGTCTATCCTTCTCTCTGGTGCTGGGATAAAATCTTGTATGTTGGCTTCGCTATTTTTTTGGCAATATGCAGGAACAGCTACTGCATCACTTAGCCATAGGTAAAAAGAACTTCACCTACCTTCTGTGCATCCCTCTGAAGGCTGATATACTCCTCAAGGGCAGTTTGTCACTGAGCTAAGAAGGTTTACTCTGAGTAAGGAAATTAATGGAGCAAACCTAAGAATGTTTTGTTTAATATGCCTTCATTTATATTTTGTGCAAATGGAATGAGACTGGAAGCTCTGAACAATATTACAGAAAGAGAATACTAATACATATATTTTCCCCAGAGCACCACGTGGCTCTGATCCCAGAATCAGACTTCTAACCTACACATTTCATTCAAATGTAAACAGGAACTACCTCTACCCTTCTTTTAGTCCCCAGCTTTTGAAACATTAGTGCATCTAGTGCTTTTTGTTCAGTCATGTTCTCTTCATCCGTGCTGTGATTTGTGAACAGACACATGAGCATGCACACGTTCTGCTCACACATAGGGCTTTGAATTAGAGCTCATTTTGCAAGTTACTTATTTTGCATTTATCAGAAGTTACTAGGATTTTTAATGTCTTTTGATGGTCTATTGAATGACTTAAAAAAAAGAGCCTATACTTTCAGTGTAATTGTATGAAGTATGATAAACCATACCTATTATGCATGGATAAAGTATTTTTCTTTTCTTTCACCAATTCACAGTCCTTTTGGATATGATTTCACAGGCAAACCTGTTTTGTCTGGCACATCTGTGTGGAGGTGCTATCATGGGTAGAGACTAAAATGTTTCAACAAAGTAATTGAGGAATAACGTGAAGAGCTACTGGGCTCCTGTTTGTAAGGTTTTGGCCATATCCTGTATTTCTGCTCTTAACTATTTCAAAGAGCACCTTTAACATATATTGAAACAGAGAGATACACTCTTTTCAAAGCATGGAATTACTGGCTGCAGTGTTATAGCTCACCGCAAGCAACCTAGAGGCCTTATTAATACTTGATGAATCCCTCTCAATGTCTCAGCGGTGAAGAGAAGACAAACAACCTGCTGGATGATTGATGTTGTGCCTGCCAAGGAGGAACTTTGAAGCATGATTCTCTCTTACAAAATCCGTAGAAGAAATCCGGTCTGATCCGGTGTGATCCTGCAGTAGCGATAGCGTGAGCTGAGCGGAGACGCAATCTCTGCCCTATTACACAATGGGAAATGTGTTAACAAGTGGTTTAAGTCCTTTAGCAAGGCTTACAGCTTTCATTTCTGCCTCCTACCCACCTACAAGGCTCCAAATGTGTGTTTGCACACCTATATCAGGCTGTGCATGAAAACTTACATTATCACTACTTTTAAGTATTGTTTGCTCTCTGAACCATATAGTTGCAAAGAGTCTGTTAGTCCCCTTTTTCGTTGTTTTTCTTCTCCAAATCATGGACTCTGTTTTCTGCGCAGCTGTTTTGCTTTTGTTCTGTTTCTTCTTACTCCCCTCAGGTGTTCTGACATACACAACCTTTATCAGATGAGACACATGGTTGGACTTACTGAGTAACCTCCCTTGTGCCTGCTCAAGCCCTAAAAATCAGGCTTGAGAGATCCTTACCTAAGCATGATGCCATATGGGCAGAGAATCATTCACCTTTCCCGCAGTTTGGTGGTTCATAGGAAATTGCAATGTTCTGCAGTCTTTTACTGGAGTAGGGCCACCAAATGGGTGAAGTGAACAAAGTTATATTTTATTCCAAACAAAATTTTCAGTCACATGGACATCACAAAGAATCCCTCCTATCAAAAAGAATCCCTAAACTGCACATGAACTCCTCAAACTACAGTAGCCCAATTGCAGTTCTCCTGTGTGCCAAGTCTGCCTCAAAAGGGATGATGGTAGTATATATTTTGAGAGTATGACCATTTTAAATTCTACAGGAATATTCAACATCAAATAGGAACAGTTTCAATAAAATACAATTTAATTTCAATTAATACATCTGGGTCCATAAATTTGCCTTTTACTTATTTCATTTTGGTTTTGTAATTGCAACATACTGAAGCCAAAGGGAAAAAAAAAAGATTCTACTCCAGGGCATAATGAATTATTGATTAAGGCAGCTAGAGCAGTATGAATCCTTATAGGAAGCCAAAAGTAAATCCGTAAATGAAAGGGGTTTAAATATATACTTAGAAAAAAGGACTTTGGCAAGTACTGAAATGAACATTAGACAGAAAAATCTAACCATCTGAATCACTACCCCTAGCTGTCCAGTCAGTCCATGATTTAAATAAATTGCAGTTTAGAGTGTATTATGTGGGAAAATGAATCCAATAAAGAAAACAGCTTGTAGAAGAGCTAACACTGAAAATGTGGCAGCATTTAAATCCTGATCATGTGAAAACATTTGTTATACAGATCAGACAAAAGATTTGTAAAGAATAGAAAAACTGAAATGCTGCTCCTCAATAATAGCATAAAATGAATGTCCACTGAAATCACTGCTTGTATATGGATGGTTCATACCAGAAAAATGAGAGTTTCTCTTTTTTCAAGTCTCAAAGGCAATATATTGGGATAAAGTGATGGTAAATCAGGAAAAAACAAAACAAAACAAAAAAAAACCCAAAAAAAACCCAAAAAACCAAAGAAAAGCAAAAACCTAAAAAATTACCCACAAGAAACCACTTAATTAATCTGCCTTTTGGGCAAACTCTAAGGGAAATTTGTCTCAAGACAGTGTGAGGCACATAATTAAGTTATTTTCTTTTTGCTCCCTTACAACAGAAACTGTACACCAAGATCCTTCTGCTTGGAAAAAGTGAAATCTCTAATTCTGTGCGTAGAGAAATTGGGACATACTGGTATTCCAGCCAGTAATCATGTTCAGAAAACATCAATATGATTTTTTAAAGAAAACAGAGAACAAGAAACATATATAAAACCACACAGATTTGGTAAATTTTCTCTAAATGGTCTCTATAAAATTAGGTTTAACATAGCTATGTAGAATTTGTAAGGACTGTAATACTCCTGAGGACTTGAAGTCAAACTCAGCTGTGAGCTCTTGTTTCTTAGTATTTTAATGGCATAACAGTGTGTGGAGCCTTTCAGAAGAAACATCTTCTCAGACAGACAGTATCCATGGATAAAACTGTTTCTCAATCACAATAGTTAAAATGCTGTCAAAATCATATGGGGACTATTGAAAATTAATGTCTACTCAAGAGGCTCCATGAAGACTATTAAAACTACCAGGAATCTGTAAGCAAAACATTAATGTGTCGTGATATCTTTTAAGATTAAATGTGTTTCTGCTCTGAAAATGGATTCTGTCAAATAGCATTTTAGCATTATGTGCACTCTGGAACTCAACGCTTTTCTAGTCCTTGGATTTATATATGCATTAGAAGGATATGTGTTTCTTCTGACTTCAAGTGAAAATTCTGCAGTGGGATATGAATTTCAATTTAATTTCTTTCACCTT